>CM069909.1:18227846-18640666 GCA_036172215.1 Camellia granthamiana | reverse complement strand
TGAATAAAAATGGGTTTAGGCTAGTTTTTGGTAAGAAAGTGACAAGTTTGTACTTACCAAAAACGGGATGTATGTAGGAAAAGGTTACATGTCTAATGGCCTTTTCAAAATGAATGTAATGACTATTGTACCATCTGTTATTAATAAAAATAAATCTTCTTTTTACTTGCTTGAGTCTTCAAATTTATGGCATGGTAGACTTGGACATGTTAATTATGGATCTTTGCGTAGATTAATTAATATGGAATGTTTATCTAAATTTGACATTGATTCAAATCATAAATGTGAAATTTGCGTTGAGGCAAAATTATCCAAAACTCATTTTCATTCAATTGAAAGAAGTACGGAATCACTTGAATTAATTCATAGTGACATTTGTGATTTTAAATCAATTCAAATTTGTGATTTTAAATCAATTCAAATTAGAGGTGGGGAAAAATATTTTATCACTTTCATAGACGACTGTACTAGATATAGTTATGTTTATTTAATTCGAACCAAGGATGAAGTTTTGGAAACTTTCATTCAATACAAGAATGAAGTTGAAATTCAACTTGGTAAGAAAATTAAGAAACTTAGAAGTGATAGGGGTGGTGAATATAAATCACCTTTTAGTGAGTTTTGTAAAGAACATGGAATAATTCATCAAACCACTACTCCTTACTTACCTTAGTAAAATGAAATTGCTGAAATTAAAAATAAGACTTTAAAAGAAATGATGAATGTCATGCTAATATGTTCTGGATTACCTCAGAACTTGTTGGGGGGGGGAGGGGAGAAACAATACTTTCAGCTAATTATATACTTAATAAAGTATCCCGAAAGAAAGTGAATCAAACACCTTATGAATTGTGGCATGGGAGAGTACCATCCTACAAATACTTAAAAGTGTGGGGGTATTTGGCTATAGCGGCTATTCCTAGTCCTAAAAAAACTAAGATAGGTCCTAAAACTGTTGATTACATTTTCATTGGTTATGCCATGAATAGTAGTGCATTCGATTTTTGATTCATAAGTATGAACATTTCGAAATGCATATAAATACTATTATTGAATTTCGAAATTCGTCTTTCTTTGAACATATATTTCCAAATAAGATTAGACAAGTGACTAGTTCTAATAAAAGATCTTATGATGCTATTTTTAGTCAAGATCAAGAATAAGAGCAAGAGATAGATCAAAAGAGGAAGAGGAACTTAGGCGTAGTAAACGCGGTAGAACCTCAAAATCTTTTGGTCCAGATTTTCTAACTTTTTATTTAGAAAATGTGCCTTTAACTTTTAAAGAAGTTATGTCCAGTCCTGAGGCTCATTTATGGAAAGAGGCTGTTAATAGTGAAATTGAATCCATCTTGCAAAATCGCACTTGGGAATTAGTGGACTTACCACCAGGTTGTAAACCTCTTGGGTACAAGTGGATTTTCAAAAGAAAAATGGAAGCGGATGGATCAATTGACAAATACAAGGCAAGACTTGTGGTCAAAGGTTTTAGACAAAAAGAAGGTCTTGATTATTTTGAAACATACTCACCGGTTACTAGAATAACATCCATTATAATGCTAATTGCTATTGCATCATTGTACAATCTAGAAATTCATCAAATGGGTGTGAAAACCGCTTTCTTAAATAGTGAGTTAGATGAAGAAATATACATGGAACAATCAGAAGGATTTTTTGTTTTAGGAAAAAAAATGTGTAAATTGGTTAAATCATTATATAGTTTAAAACAAGTGCCAAAGCAATGGCATGAGAAATTTGACAAGGCAATGATGTCAAATGAATTTAAAATTAATGAGTATGACAAATGTGTTTATATTAAAAATACAGACAAATGTTATGTTATAGTATGTCTTTATGTGGATGATATGCTCATCATAGGTATCAATAATGACATGATTAAAACTACCAAGAAAATATTAAATAAACATTTTGACATGAAGGACATGGGCATTGCTGATGTAATTCTTGGTATGAAAATTACCAAAACATCAGAAGGTTATGCTTTGTCACAATCTCATTATATTGAGAAAATACTTGACAAATTCAGCAAAGATGATAATCATCTTGCTAGAACACCTGTGGATGTTAATGTGTTTCTTTCTAAAAATGTTCAGGAAAGTATTTCCCAATTAGAGAATACCCAAATTATTGGAAGCTTAATGCACTTGATGAACTGCACTCGCCCGGATATAGCTTATACAGTAAGTAAATTAAGTAGATATACGAGTAACCCAGGAGTAGAACACTGGAAAGCAATTATAAGGGTTCTAAGATATCTCCGGTTTAATCATAACATTGGGCTAAATTATACTAGATATCCAGTAGTACTTGAAGGATACTGTGATGTAAACTGGATATTGAATACTAGAGACTCAAAGTCTGCCAGTGGGTATATCTTTACTCTTGGTGGTGCGGCGGTATCTTGGAAATCTTCCAAACAAACTTGCATTGCTAGGTTTACTATGGAATCAGAATTCATAACTTTAGATAAAGCTGGGGAAGAAGCATAATGGTTTCACCACTTCCTTGAAGATATTCCAATATGGCCAAAACCTTTGCCTGCTATATGCATACATTGTGACAGTCAATCAGCAATTGGTAGAGCACAGAGTCATATGTATAACGGTAAGTCACGACATATTCATCGTCGACATAACACTGTGAGACAACTACTCTCTAATGGAATTATTTCCATTGAATATGTGAAGTCCAAAAACAAAATAGTGGATCCACTAACCAAAGGGTTAGTAAGAGAGTTAGTTGAGAATTCATCGAGCGAAATGGGACTTAAGCCTATTAAATAAGAGTTACCACAACGGCAACCCAACCTAGTTGACTGGAGATTCCAAGATCTAGGTTCAAAGGAACAATCGAGTTGTGCATGACTCATAAGGATCACTGGGAAGTCAAACTCCTATCCATTTCTATGATGAAATAGTGATGTCTGCAGTGTTTTAGGTTAAGTAAATTTTAATGATTCTTATATCTAGGTAAACCTAGTGGAGTATGGCAGGATACTATTCATAAGAATCACCTATGTGAGTGTGAACTGAGCCAGTTTTATGAGATTTGTGAAGGGCTACAATTCTCTAGAATACTCATGAAAGACCAGGTTGTTCAAGGCCAAAATGAACACAATAGTGAGAACTAAACTGTGCTTGGGGATATACTGTGTGAGTTATATTGTCTTGGTTTACACAAATGGCTAAACAGTTCAAGACATCATGCTCACTGGTTAGCTAGTAAATCCAATAGTGTCTCCCAAGAGAAGGTTCAAAGCCAAAAGCTACCTATCCTTTGCAAAATATTTCCAATTTCTGTACTCTCTGTAATTAGATCATGTTGTTGCATTTTCTCTCTGTCAAATTCCATTAATGTGGGGGATTGTTGGAAATTTTAGTTTTTATAGGCTTATTTTGGGTCAACTTTGAGCCCAAAATTAAGTAGGGTCCACATGTCTTTTGGAGTGGGTCCGAAAAGGTGACGTGTTTCTTGTCGCATGGCAAGTCACACGGTGAAGACGGTTCGTCAAAACCATTTATGAGTAAATGAGAACTTGATGTCATTTTCGGGTTCGTGGAATGGACATTTAAAGAATTAAATGTGTGTTTCCTTGTAAGGCTTGTCTCACATTGAATCTTTAAGAGACCTTGTGGATATATATAAGTTCTAGGTGGCAACACTTGGGTTGGGCTCTAAGGGGCACCTCAAGTTTGTAAAAGGGAGGAGTTATGGACAAAGTGAACCTTAGCGCAAACCACCACACACACATGCGTGCGCCGCCGCCGTCCATCCAAGTAGCCAAGCCAAGCTGTGCCGGGCGCAGGTGTGGGTCGGGTCGGTTCGGCTCTAATATTATTTTTTTGGACAAAATTTATTTGAATTTTTTCAAATTCTTACGGGAAAATCATGTGAATTTTTAAACAAAATTAAATTAAATTTTTTTTTTTTGCAGTCCAAACAGTCCCTTTTTCCAGTCTATTTCAAGCAACTTTATAACTGCCCAAACAGATTGTAACTGCCGTGCAGTTATTTGTTTGAATCTGCCTCCAAATCTGTTTGAATTCAAACTGCATCTGTTCAATTGAAAATTACACCTGTTCAGATTGGTTTCATACTTGTTCGGGTAGTTTATTTGCCTATAAATAGAGGCCATTTCCAGTAGTCTTGGGCATCCGAAAATAGACTGAAAAAATTGATTTTGTTGCCTTCCTTTTGCTCTCTTACATCAATTATTCTTCATATTATTTTAGAGAAAAATTCAGAAAGTTTAGAACACATGTTTTGTTCGCCGAACAAATTATTTGGAGTGCTACTACAATTTGTGAAGATCGTTGTATCCTGGAAGATAGACGCCTTTTATCCGTAAGCACCGTAGTGGGGCGAATCTGTCTTAAGGATAGAGTATCACACACTCGACTTGATCTTTTAAATATTTATTCGGTTTGGTAAAATAAATTCGGTGAGTAATTTATTTATTTTTGTTTGATTTGTTTCAAGTGATTTATTTTACACAAAAGATTGTTCCAACACATAATACACCTTGACGATAAAAATAAATATTGTAACTCATATGCTCCGGCTATCATGTAAACATTTGGAGCAGTCAGCTGTTAATTACGCTCTGTTTGTTTGCATGTAAAATATTTTCCTAAATTTTTGGTGTTTGGTTACATATAATGGGATAAAATATTTTTGTATGTAAAATGTTTTACTGAAATTCACCCAAAATGACTTACCCTTTTTGCTTCCATAAGTAATTTCCGTAATGTGATTGAAAAGTGAAAATTACAATGTGATTTTGTTCAGATAACCAAAAAAAAAAAAATGAAGAAAAAAAAAAATGGGAAAAAAACTTATCTAGATCAACTATTGAGGGTTTTTTGTTTTTTTTTTTTTTGTTTTTTTCCAGATGGGTTATTGAATTTAACTCATGTTGAGCACTGATGCATTCATAGCATTGGAATTGCAATATTTTTAATTTGCAGCTAAACACCAAAAAATAGAAGGAAATAAAATTATTTTACAGGTAAACATTTCACCTGTAAAATATTTTTGTCTGTAAAATATTTTTTACTTTGAAACAAATGGAGCCTTAATTTGTTGGCACATGTTGATGGTATATGGATACAAGTACTTAAATTATGCACTCTATTTGGTATAAAAACATGCTAAGAGTACCAGTCATTTACAGTTGAAGCTTTCATCTAAGTTTAATACATATATATATATATAAGAAACAAAAAAATGAATGAACAGACTCTGGCCACGTCAAGCTCTATATATGTTACATATGAATCTAGGTTTAAACGCATGACCGGTATGCACGCCGCATACATACTGCAAGCTTTGCATGCTGAAATTAAAATATACGTAAATTAGCAAAACAAAATTGAGAGTAAAATTTGAACTTGTCTATGCTTCCTTTCCCACATGAAAGTTGTCAGTGTATACATAACTAAGGACTTTAAAAAGGATTAAATAACAACTGTTATGCAGGGATAATTAAGTATGATATAAAATAAAATAAACAACCCCCCAATATTCCCGGTGTTTTGATAGGGGGACAATGGGACCAAATCTGGTTTTTCATGTACACAAAGTCCTGTTTAGTGTAACATTAAAAAAAAAAAAATGCAAGTATTAGTTGAAAATCATAGCATTCAACTATATATATAGCATAATCACTATATCAAGAACAACCCAGAAATAGAAAAGGCTGTTCACATTGCTTCCGTGTCTTTTTGACCTTGTAGTGTAATAATAATATAAAAGGCTGTTCATCTAATTCTTAGATGTTGTCCCACAAGCTAATATAGTAATAGGATAAGTTGATTCACATTTAATTGTATATATGTTAAATGCTACAAGATCTGCCAGAAAATTTTAATAGTGCTTGCTGGTCTGGGGGTTCTTTTTATTTATGGGGATGATGGATTCTATTTGGTTGAAAGTACGTATATAATAAGTATGCAGAAGACACAATATATAACTTTTCTTGGACTTTGTTTGATTTGTTTTATTTGCTATGAAGTACCGAAATTCGAAGAACACACCCATTTTCTTTTGGACGATTCTATTGGTAAAAATTAGTACACCACATGATATTGAGAGAAACTGCATCTTCCACAGTCTGAAAAAACATATTACACAGATGCATATTGTAAAATCTTTGATGACAAAACTGAGAATAGTATTTGCCTAGTTGTGTCATCGATCGGAGGGCATCTCAATACTAAAAACGACAACAATTCCCAAAAATACTCAATAACCAAATATAGAAGTTATAGGTTATAAACACATATCTCAACCTATGAGAATATAGTTCCTTGCATAGGAATACTGTCATGACCCGAACCCCCCCTATGGGTTAGGACATAACCGGCTAGTAATTATGAGACTACCTACGGCCTCAGACTAAATAAAATGCATTTCAACAAAGCAAAGGGGCCAAAACGGAAGCAATTTAAAACTTTGTCCGTAGAGCTGTGCTTACATGGCATAGCAAAATTATTCCAAAAGTATTCTATGATAACTCACACAAAGGAAGTTAACATATGAGCTTTACACAACAGGATCATTTAGGTCATGGTCAGCTAAACCAAAAGCTTATATATAAAGGTGATCCAAAGTTCTCGCCAACATAACAAAAATGTAACAAAAGAACAAAAGGGCGAAAAAAAGTCTTATGCGCGAGACGTATGGGCTGACTCCTCAAAACTTGACTGTCTCTCACATACTTCACTGAGGCTGGGTTTGGACATCTCTTGGCTCACCTACAGACGCATGAATGAGAGTGAGTGAAAGCCCAATGAATAATATCAAGTAAAGAAGATACATGAACAAACTTTGAAACAGTTATATCAAACGACCTTGGACCCAATTCATGTTTCTATCTAATATATCAAACGACTAAAGTTTTAGACGTATCAAACGGCCTTGGGCCCAATTTACTCATATCCGACGGCCTTTGGCCCATTCATTCATATCAAATGGCCTTAGGCCCAATCATTCATGTCAAACGGCCTTTGGCCCAATTCATTCATGTCAAACAGCCTTTGGCCCAACCATTCATGACAAACGGCCTTTGGCCCAATCATATAGCATAACAGATATTCGTCGACAATTCAAATTAGCAAGCTTACAAAACTTTTATAGGAATAAGCAATAGGACAAGTAACATATTTCAAAATATCTCTATTAAAATATTACTCATAATGATCTGCCGGATGGTTTGCCCTTGTGCTTGACCCTACACATTTCATGAACATAATGGGTCACAAACGATTCAATCCGTTCTTAATTCATATATTCCACTTAGGCTTTATTCTTATCTTTTTAATACATTTACAATGTTCAATGCATGCCTAAGAGTCCTTAGAAATAAAAGAGAACAGAAAATGAAACTCAAAACATTTTTACAAAATTCCTGAAACAGGGCTCCCCGCTCGAGCGCAGGTTTCCTCGCTCGAGCGGACCCCTTTTGTCTGCAAAAGTGCTGGTTACCTCATTAATACGCTCGAGCATGACTTCGGACGTTTGAGCTGAATGTCAAACTACATAGCTTGACGCTCGAGCATGAATCTTCCCGCTCGAGCGGACGCCAATGTGTGCAAAAGTTCTGGGAACCAACATTCCACACTCGAGCGGCCATTTCGCCGCTCGAGCAGACATGCCAAATTCTGGAATTTCTAGAACTGGTTTTGAAGTTAAAATTCGACATTCAAAGGCTCAAAACTCATGTTCTTGGTTAAAAAACGTGGAAATGCATTATACGTCATGAGGATGTAAGCAATATGAGACCAATTGTTCAAATTCATGCATTCAAACTTCACACAAGCCTCATATCTCCATCAATCAAGCATGCATGTAAATTTTTTACTCCAATTCCATTTCAACTGGCACTAATGATGCTTATCATCATGAAACTCATAAGAATTATGCATGCATGTGAGATTTGGTGCCCAATTTATCATGTTCAACATGCTCCATGCTTGAATGTGTAAAATCATGGCAATTCTATGCATGCATGTGCCTATAGGCTCCCAATTCATCATAATCAACATAACTCAATGCTCTTGATTGCCATCTAACTTTGAATTCATAAAATTACAAACTTATACACATGAATTTATACTCAAATGCTTACCTAGGAGCTCTAACCACCCAAATTATGGTTAATTCTTGAATTGATCTTCAAGATCTTCAAGCTTCTTGATTAATTCTTCAACTTGAGCTCCCTCTCTCTCTCTCTAACCGGCACACAATCTCTCTCTAGAGTGTAATCTCAGCAAAATGAACTCAAAGGAGAGGAATTAAGTGTATATAGAGGCCTATTTATAGGCTCTCTTAATCAAATTGATTAAGGCTTAAGTAATTGTGATTAATTAACCGTTGTGAATCTAATTATTCTGATTCAAATCAATTTCTAATTAAATTTCACCATAGGCTCTAAAAATTATGCCAATCACAATGGCGTAGTCAATTTCAAGTTCTGTGGTCGGTAAGGCCTCCAATTTTCAATTCATAATAGTAAGTTGAACAGATTTTCCTACGGTGAACAGATATAAAATCAAAATCACATATAATCATATAAATGGTATGTAAAATCATATCAAACACATAATCACAATTATAATTAAGATTAATTAGCATAATACGGACCAGGGTTATCACAGTCTTTCCTCCTTTATGAAGTTTGGTCCTCCAAACTTATTTTACCTTCGTCGGGAAACAAATGTGGATAGCGTAGTCGCATTTCATCATCTTTTTCCGATGTAGCGTCCGTCTCATAATGTTCTTTCCATTCCAGTTTTACCATCGGGATAGACTTGCTTCTCAACTGTTTCACTTGCCGGTCAATGATTCGTTTCGGCCATTCTGCGTATTCCATATTTTCATCAGGAGCTATCCGGTGATAATCATTTACATGCAACGGATCCCAAAGATAACCCCTCAACATCGACACATGAAACACATTACGGATTTGCTCGAACCCCGACAGCAAATCAACTTTATACGCAACTGGACCAAGCTTTTCCAGAATCTGAAACGGCCCAATGTAACGAGGCGACAATTTCCCTTTCTTACCGAACCTTACTTGGCCCTTCATTGGAGTCACGCGGATAAACACATGTTCATCAACGTCATACTCGAGAGGTCTTCTTCGAACATCTACATAATTCTTTTGTCAGTCTTGAGCTATTTTGAGCCTTTACTGAATAGTTTTGATATTCTTAGAAGTGTCTTGCACAATTTCAGGCCCAAGAAGAGCCCTATCCCCAACTTCTGTCCAACAAATTGGTGATCTACACCTTCTACCATACAAAGCCTCGTATGGTGCCATACCGATGCTGGAGTGGAAGCTATTATTGTATGCAAATTCTGCTAGTGGAAAATAATCTTCCTAACTTCCCTGAAAATCTAAAGCACACATTCTAAGCATGTCTTCTAAGGTCTGTATGGTTCGTTCTAATTGCCCATCTGTTTGTGGATAGAATGCCGTACTGAATCTCAATTCTGTTCCCATTGCTCTTTGTAGTCTCTTCCACAATCTGGATACAAATTTCGGATCTCTATCCGACACAATAGATACTGGAACTCCGTGTAAACGGACAATCTTATCAACATATATAGTAGCCAGTCTATAAGCATCAAATTTAGTTCTAACGGGCAGAAAATGTGCAGATTTAGTCAGTTTATCAGCTACAACCCAAATAGAATCCATACCTCGAGAAGTTCGAGGTAGACCAACAACGAAGTCCATAGTCACGTGTTCCCACTTCTATTATGGAATAGGGAGAGGTTGAAGTAGACCGCTTGGTTTCTGATGTTTAGCTTTAACTTGCTGACATTGAAGGCACTTGGACACATATTCTGCAATTTCTTTCTTCATTTTAGGCCAACAATAGCTTTGTTTCAAATCCTGATACATTTTGTTATTACTTGGATGCATAGCAAATACTAACTTGTGAGCTTCATCTAGAACTCTTTTCTTTAGTTCTGGAATATCTGGGACACACATTTGGTTCTGAAATCTTAACACTTTGCTTTCAATGTTGAATTCTGCTTTCGGACTTGTCTCAAATTCATCAATCACTTTCTTGAGGAATTCATCCTCTTTTTGTTTATGTTTAATCTCATCAATGATTGTTGGTTCGGCTGAAATGACAGCTATCAATCCACCCTGTTCACACAACACCACTTCAATTCCGGACTTCTCAAAATCTTGCAAGATCTCTCTCTGCTTGGTAAGCAAACAAGCTAAATTCCCTGTCAATTTTCTGCCCAAGGCATCGGCAACTGTATTGGCTTTCCCAGGGTGATACTGAATCTCAAGGTCATAGTCTTTTATCAATTCAAGCCATCTTCTCTGCCGCATATTCAGCTCTTTCTGTGTAAAGAAATACTTTAGGCTTTTGTGGTCCGTATAGACTTCACACTTTGCCCCATTCAAGTAATGCCGCCAGATTTTCAAAGCGAATACGACTGCGGCCAATTCTAAATCATGTGTTGGGTAGTTTTTCTCATGTGGCCTCAACTGTCGAGAGGCGTAGGCAATTACCCTTCCATTCTGCATTAATACACAACCTAAACCTTTATATGATGCATCACTGAAAATTACAAAATTTTCCATACATGTGGGTAATGTCAACATTGGTGCGGTGGTTAGTCTCATCTTCAGTTCATGAAAGGCAAATTCTCTTTCGTCGTTCCATTCGAATGGTTGCCCCTTGCGTGTCAGTTGGGTAAGAGGCATAGCTATTTTTGAAAAGTCTTTCACAAACCTCCTGTAGTACCCAGCTAAGCCCATGAAACTACAGACTTCTGTTACATTTGTCGGCGTAGGCTAATTCATAATTGCCTCTATCTTTTGTGGGTCCACTGAAATCCCCTCCTTGTTGACAACATGCCCTAAAGAGGTAACTTCATCTAACCAAAATTCACATTTCTTTAGTTTAGCAAATAATTTCTTTTCTCTAAGTATTTGCAACATAATCCTCAGATGTTGTTCATGTTCAAGTCTATCCTTGGAGTATATCAAAATATCATCAATAAAAACCACAACAAATTCATCAAGGTAGGTCTTAAAAATTCGGTTCATTAGGTCTATAAAAGCTGCGGGAGCATTAGTCACCCCAAATGGCATAATAAGAAATTCATAATGGCCATACCTTGTTCGAAACGCAGTTTTCTCAACATCCTCTGATTTCACCTTCGACTGGTGGTATCTGGACCTCAAATCAATTTTGGAAAACACTTGTAATCCCTACAACTGGTCAAACAAATCATCAATACGAGGTAAGAGATATTTATTCTTTATTGTCACCTTGTTCAGTTCTCGATAGTCAACACACAAGCGCAAGGTTCCGTCTTTCTTTTTGACAAATAACATCGGTGCACCCCATGGTGAAGTGCTAGGTCGAATAAACCCTTTGTCAAGTAGGGCTTGCAATTGTTCTTTCAGTTCTTTCATTTCAGTAGTAGCCATTCTATAGGGAGTTTTGGAAATAGGCTGAGTGTCTGGCACAACTTCAATGGTGAACTCTATTTCCCTGTCCACTAATTCCCCAGGTAATTCATTTGGAAACACATTTGGAAATTCTCTAACAACAGGGATGCTGTTCAATTCTACATTCACAGATTGTTCAGATAGCACACAACACAAATAACCTTGGCACCCTTTCCTGATCAGTTTACATGCTTTCATTACAGATATTAAATAAGGTAGAGGCACTACCCTATTACCCACAAACACAATTTCTTCTTGTTCTGGTGGTTTGAATGCAACTCGTTTTGTTACACAATCAATGGTGGCACAGTATTTAGTTAACCAATCCATGCCTAGAATTATATCAAAATGTCTAAAATTCAAGGGCAACAAATCCACATACAGAATAGCATTCCCAATACGCATGTCACAAAATTGATATACCAATTCACACAACACAGATTCCCCAGGTGGAGCAGATACATACAACAAATATGGCAATGATTCTAGAGGTCTGCTTAGTCTAGATGCAAATGCACAAGTTACGAAATAGTGCGTTGATCCAGAGTCAATTAGTACAAAAGTGTCCTGATTACATATAGAAATAGTACCTGAGACAACGGCTTCAGCATTCCGTGTATCGCCCGGAACAAACGTAAAAACTCTCCCTTGCCTTACAGTATCCCCGGTAGCAGTAGATTTCGTAGTATTTCCCGGTTTTGGAATTGATACGGTGGAGCTAGCAGCCAACTTTCTGCTGTTCTGATTACAATCCCTGGCCATGTGTCCTATTTTTCCACACTTAAAACATGCCCCTGACACACGATAACAAACTCCACGATGCCTTTTACTACAAACATTGCATATTGGAGATGTATCACGGGAAGAATTAGAAGTACTTGAGGAGCCCGTATTCTGTTTCTTCGAAAATTTCTTCTTCGAAAAGAAGCCATGTCTTTTACTACTTTTCTAGTCAGTTGTTGTTTTGGCCTGTCTGGCTATGTTGGCTTCTGATATTATGGCCCGGCCTAGCACCTCAATACAGGTTTCCAGCTTGAGAACATTTACCTTTTCTAAGATATCATCTCGAAGCCCACCTTCAAAATGCCTCGCTTTCTTGTAGTCGATCTCGACGACATGTGGTGCAAATCTGGCTAACTCAGTAAACATGGCCTTATACTCAGCCACTGTCATACTGTTTTGCTTAAGTTCCATGAACTCCGACACTTTCCTGTCACGGACACACTGTGGAAAGTACTTGTCGTAGAAAATTTCCAAGAATTTCATCCAGTTAATGTCTTTATAATTCTCACGCATTAACATCCGCCATCTTCTTGCCTCATCTTCTAGCATAAAGGTGGCTAAGAGTACTTTCTGTGTTTCTGAACAAGGAAACACCTCAAATAGCTTATCGATGCCGAGAACCCATGTTTCGGCCTTTAACGGATCTAATCCCCCATGAAACTGTGGTAGTTTCATTTTCTTAAACTCTTTGGTGAGAGCTATTATCCGGTCATCATTCTGTAAATCTGGCACAAGGGGTGCCGGAGGTGGAGGTGGAGGATGTGGTTATTGCCACTGTTGTTGTTGCCTCAATGTTTCTGCCATTTCCTGAATCAATCTTTCCATCCTATCCATTCTGGTAGTAGAGGACTCCTCTATCTCATCACCTCTCGTTCTCACCATCTGATTAAACTTGCATTATTCTTTACATAAAAGTTTCACAAGTGTGCATATACTAAGGAGCATACATATTCACATAATTCACAATGCAAGTAAATCATAAACATATAGAAAATAATCATTTTTCTCAAAGCATTTAAGCCCCTTTTATGTTTTCAAATTCATACTTATCACATGTATGCATCCTAGATCTTTTCTAGATGCTTATTGCTCTTTTGGACAAGTGTGTGAGTTATTAACTCGTACTCTGATACCACTCTGTCATGACCCGAACCCGCCCCTATGGGTTAGGACATAATCGGCCAGTAATCATGAGACTACCTACGGCCTCAGACCAAATAAAACGCATTTCAACAGAGCAAAGGGGCCAAAACAGAAGCAATTTAAAACTTTGTTCGTAGAGCTGTGCTTACATGGCATAACAAAATCATTCCAGAAGTATTCTATAATAACTCACACAAAGGAAGTTAACATTTGAGCTTTACACAACAGGATCATTTAGGCCATGGTCAGCCAAACCAAAAGCTTATATACAAAGGTGATCCAAAGTTCTCACCAACATAACAAAAATGTAACAAAAGAACAAAAGGGCAAAAACAAGTCTCATGCGCTAGACGTATGGGCTGACTCCTCAAAACTTGACTGTCTCTCACATACTTCATTGAGGCTGGGTTTGGACATCTCTTGGCTTACCTACAGACATATGAATGAGAGTAAGCGAATGCCCAGTGAATAATATCAAGTAAAGAAGATACATGAACGAACTTTGAAACAGTAATATCAAACGGCCTTGGGCCGAATTCATGTTTCTATCTAATATATCAAACGACTAAAGTTCTAGATGTATCAAATGGCCTCGGGCCCAATTTACTCATATCCGACGGCCTTTGGACCATTCATCCATATCAAACAGCCTTAGGCCCAATCATTCATGTCAAACGGCCTTTGGCCCAATTCATTCATGTCAAACGGCCTTAGGCCCAATTCATTCATGTCAAACGGCCTTAGGCCCAATCATTCATGTCAAACAAACTTTGGCCCAACCATTCATGACAAAGGGCCTTTGGCCTAATCATATGGCATAACAGATATAAGTCCACAATTCAAATTAGCAAGCTTACAAAACTTTTATAGGAATAAGCAATAGGACAAGTAACATACTTCAAAATATCTCTACTAAAATATTACTCACAGTGATCTGCCGGATGGTTTGCCCTTGTGCTTGACCCTACACATTTTATGAACATAATGGGTCACAAACGATTCAATCCGTTCTTAATTCATATATTCCTCTTAGGCTTCATTCTTATCTTTTTAATACATTTACAATGTTCAATGCATACCTAAGAGTGCTTAGAAATAAAAGAGAACAGAAAATGAAACACAAAACATTTTTACAAAATTCCTGAAACAGGGCAGGTTTCCCTGCTCGAGCGGACCCCTTTTGTCTACAAAAGTGCTGGTTACCTCATTAATACGCTCGAGCATGACTTTGAACGCTCGAGCTGAATGTCAAACTACACAGCTTGATGCTCGAGCGTAAATCTTCCCGCTCGAGCGGACACCAATGTCTGCAAAAGTTCTTGGAACCAACATTCCACGCTCGAGTGACTCTTTCCCCACTCGTGCGAACATGCCAAATTCTGGAATTTCCAGAATTGGTTTTGAAGTTCAAATTCGACATTCAAAGGCCCAAAACTCATGTTCTTGGTTCAAAAACGTGGAAATGCATTATGTAGACACCCCATTTTTTACCGACTTTAAGACTCAGACGTCATCGTTTGAGCGCTCGATGATTGTACATGTTTGTGCTCGTTTCGAGTTTCTGGAGTTTTCGGCTGAGTGCCTTGCCTCTGGGCCTCTGAACTGTTTGTGTGTTGGCTTTGTTTGTGGACCATGCCTTGTTTTCGTTCCATGGAGGGAGAGAGAGGTCTGTAGACCACTTTTTGTGGTCGTAGACCACTTTTCCCTCTTGTAGACTAGTTATCGGTTTCCGAAACCTTTGGCCGAGCGCCTTGTCTCGGGACCTCTTATCGTTCTCCGCTTGGCTTGGTTTTCGAACCATGCCTTGTTGCCTTGGTCTAGAGGGACACTGAGGTCTTGTAGACCACTTTTTGTGGCCGTAGACCACTTTTCCCTCCCGTAGACCACTTTTGGTGCCCGTAGACTAGTTTTCAAGGTTTTCGGCTACGTGCCTTGACCCGTGGACTCTTGTCTTGCATCCTTTTTCGTTTGTTTTTAGCACAAACCTTGTTTTCCTTGCTTGGAGGGTGGAATAGGGGTTGTAGATGAGTTTCTCTCCTTGAAAACCACTTTTCCTGCATGCCAGCCAGTTTTCTGGTCGGCCAACTGGTCTTGGTGGTCTTTGGACCACCAAAAGTGGTCGACAGCCATGCCACCACCTTGATTTCCTTGTGCAAACCACCCCTCCCCCTTGATGACCACTTTTCATTCTTGCAGACCACTTTCATTGGTCGGCCGACCAGTGCAAGTAGCTGGCCGACCGCTTCAACTGGTAGGCAGTTTTCCTGCAATTTTCTGCAGATATTTTCTTGCCAGCTGTGCCAGCTGTTGGGCACATAAGGCATCCTCCATACACGTGTACGGATGGATTGCTTGGAGCCTAAAGCTTGTTCAACAGGCTTGTTACATGTTTTTCTATATAAGGGAGCCTCCTCCCTCTTGCCTTGGGTTTAGAATTTTGAATTGGAGCTATACATATATCATCTATCTCTATATTGCTCCTTCTCTTCATATTTGTGTTTGAAAGTGCCTTTTCTTCACACTTTTGCACACAAACACCTAGTGAAACACCATACTCTTGTTGCTGAGGCATCTTGAAGGTGGTTTTGGAGTTTTTGGATTGCTTTTGATCCAAAAAGGTTACTGGAGTTGCTTCCTTGAAGTTGTTCTACAAGGCAAAATGGAGCTTGGCAGAATTTTCTGGTCGGCAGACCAGAAAAAGTAGCTGGCCGACCACTTTTTCTGGTCTGCAGCAAACTTAGGTGGTCTACAGGTGGTCTACACCACCATCAACTGGTCTGCAACCCTCCTGGGGGTCCCCATTTTAGAGTAGAAGCTATCTGGAGCTTTGTGTAGTGTTCTGAGATCAAATACAAACAGAGGCAAGTTGGGGCATAACAATGGATTTCCGAGTGAGGAACCAAATGCATGCATTGTTCAACTTTCCAAAGCAGAGCTAAGTAGTGTAGTTTAATGCTTATTTGTCTAGCTTGAATTTGTAACTTAATTAATTTCTTGATTAGTTAAGGTGCTGTAATAACTAGTTGTAGCTAGTCATTCATTTTGTTGTGTAATAACTAGTCTAATTAGCTTTATTAGATTAGTTAGCTAGCTTAGCTTGATATAGCTTAGCTTATTATTCGAACCCTCCGTCGAGAGGGCGAATTTTGTAATAAGTGTGCGTGAGTGTGTGAATGTCTTCCAACCCCATGTCTTTCTCCCTTTTATTTACCAGCTTTTGATAGTTAGATTAGGGCATATTTCAATTAGCATCCTTATGCTATGCATGCGTGCATCATTCATCTGTTTTGCATGCACTGGGCTCAACGCATCATACAAACTGCATTGTATTTCAATACTAATTTGAACACATGTTATCTAGTTGCATTCACATGACATCTTAGAATAGCCGAGCCTATCTTAGTTGCATTTTGCATGTGCTGCATTAGGCATTGTTGACATAGCTAGGATCATGCATTGATTACTAACTAGCTTCTTTTTTGGCTTTGAGTACACTGTAAGTGTTTATGCTTTAGCATCCTTGCATGTATGTAAGTGACTGCCATGATAGCATGCTTGCCATGAGGCTATGTGCTTATTTGTTTAACTGCATAAATGCCTGTGGGTGAAGGTTCGATTGCCTGAATTGGAACAACTCAATGATTGTGAGTTTTAAGCCCACTTTGTGGAGTGGCAAAATCATGTTTTTTTAAGCCCACTTGAGGGTGGTAAATCCGCGTCTTAGCCTACTTGCGAGTAGCACTTTCAAACCATTTTCGAAAAAAACAAACACAAGTTGTTTTGTTCCAATCCGCGTGATTGAGTCTATACTTGTGTGCTGTGCGCATCACATAGTAATGTTAGCCAATAAACCGGAATAAGAACGCATGTGTTTTCAAAAACAACATATCATGTTAGTAGAGGCCGATCCTTTGATCGGGCCAGCGGGGGTGCTCATTTCAGGACCTTCCCCTCTCGTACCCAAGTTCCTGAGCCGAGGCAACTTTGGTGATGACGGATACGTGACCTTAGGCACGAGTCAAGGTTTCCTAAATTTCCCAAAACAAAATATTTAGGTAGCGACTCTGAAATCTGGCAAAGCAGTGCATGTTTGGCACTTTTTGATTAAAATTGATTTTCCAAAACGATTTGCCGGATTTGGACTCTTTGGTGATTTATCAGTCTTACATTGCACTTTGTGAGAGTAGATTCAGAACCGTGACAAGAGTCCGAACTGTAGTAGCTAGAACTACAATTCGCGCCCTCGCGCGCGGAGCGGAGTTCGGGCGGTCTACACATTATATGTCATGAGGATGTAAGCAATATGAGACCAATTGTTCAAAATCATGATCTAATTCTCAAATTAATCAACATTTCTCTTGCATGACCAAAATTCATGCATTCAAACTTTACACAAGCCTCATATCTCCATCAATCAAGCATGCATGTAAATTTTTTACACTAATTCCATTTCCACTGGCACTAATGATGCTTATAATCATGAAACTCATGAGAATTATGCATGCATGTGAGATTTGGTGCCCAATTTATCATGTTCAACATGTTCCATGCTTGAATGTGTAAAATCATGGCAATTCTATGCATGCATGTACCTATAGGCTCCCAATTCATCATAATCAACACAACTCATGCTCTTGATTGCCATCTAACTTTGAATTCACAAAATTACAAACCTATACACATGAATTTATACTCAAATGCTTACCTAGCTAGGAGCTCTAATCACCCAAATTATGATTAATTCTTGAATTGATCTTCAAGATCTTCAAGCTTCTTGATTAATTCTTCAACTTGAGCTCCCCCTCTCTCTCTCTAACCGGCACACACTCTCTCTCTAGAGTGTAATCTCAGCAAAATGAACTCAAAGAAGAGGAATTAGGTGTATATAGAGGCCTATTTATAGGCTGTCTTAATCAAATTGATTAAGGCTTAAGTAATTGTGATTAATTAACCGTTCTGAATCTAATTATTCTGATCCAAATCAGTTTCTAATTAAATTTCACCGTATGCTCTAAAAGTTATGCCAATCACAATGGCATAGTCAATTTCGGGTTTTGTGGCCGGTAAGGCCCCCAATTTTCAATTCATAACAGTAAGTTAAACAAATTTTCCTACGGTGAACAAATATAAAATCAAAATCACATATAATCATATAAATGGTACTCAAAATCATATCAAACACATAATCACAATTATAATTAAGATTAATTAGCATAATACGGACCAGGGTTATCACAAATACCTCGTCACCTCTTAGGTTTTTATTTATTTATTTATTTATTTTTGGAAAAATTGGCCAAAAGTCCACATTTTAGAATGTTTTGCGGCAGATGTCCATGAATTGATTTTTGTTGTTTAGAAAGATACACGCATTGTACTTTCTCATTGTGAAGTCCAAACATAAGGTGAGAAGGACAATTTATGACATATTTTCCCTATATGTGCATTTTATGCTCAAAAACTTCAAATACTATCTTTAACTCTAAAAATTCATTTTTAATAAATTGACATTTTTGAATTTGCCTTTTCAAAAATTTAATACAAGATCTATATTATGTATGCAATTTTGGAAAGAAATATTTAACATATATATATATATTTTTATCGCCAACTAGTTACATCGCACGTGCAATGCAAGTGATTTCCCCCCTAATATTTTTAGTTATTCTTTAATTTTCACCAATCACATTTTCTATGTGAATACCTTTTAATATAGTGTTTCACTTGGTTTACATTTAATGGGTTGGGTTTTTCAATTTTAAATTTGAATTTTATGGTGTTATCCAAGCCCATAAGGTTCATTACATGTTTTATTTTAATGATCTGAACTGTTTATAGGGCACTCCTTATTTTAAAAATAATTATATGTTTTTATTTTAGGCAAACGCGAAAAATTTGAATTTTGTGGTCTACTATGTTGTGTTGGTGGGATTTTCAAGGGGTTCTACCAGGTTCAATTGATAGTTTACTCATATGGTGGGATGGAGTTAGGCTCAACAAGAGGGAGAGAAAGATTTGGAGGGCTCTTTCCCTCGCTGTTCTGTGGTCTTTATGGAAACACAAGAATGATTGCATGTTCAATGCTTCTTTCCCAAATTGTTCTAAGCTATGTGAGTTGGTCAAGATAAGAGTTGCACTTTGATTGCTTCCAAGCTTCAAGAAGTATCATTTTACAGTTCCAGATTTCTTGTCCAATTTGAGGCAAATTAGATTTTGTCTCGCAAACAGTGGAATGCATAGGCTCAGAGGCTGAGAGGGCTTTTTGCTGTGGAGTACTCTGTTTGGTGTTTCTTCTTTTCTATTTGCCTTGATGGCAGCTTTGTTTGTGTTGGTTTCTCACCAACTTTGTGTGATGCTAGTAGTCATTTGTGCAAGCACTCTGATGCCAACCTAGTTGGGATCATTGTATATTTGCTATGATGTTTTTAGCATCCTTTGCCTTTATTGTTTGATGTCAATGTATTGTTGCTTGTTTATCATCAATAAAGTGCTTTTTTCCTATATCAAAAAAATAAAAATAAAAAATCAACCTAATATTTTCATGAATATTTTGGATCATCAAAATAGGATCATAGTGCGCTCCACATGCCTATAGAGTACGTTCAAATCGAATTGATAGAAGTCTAGCTGTAAACTTATTTGAAAGAGAAGTTCTAAGATAAAAACCATCTTCACGATAGAGAGGCATTTTACTGAAGTGTCTGTGGGAGGGTTGGGGAGCCTTGTTCATTTTATTAAAGTATCCGTGGGAGGGTAGGGAGCCTTTTTCTTTGAGATTTTTTTAGTACATAAAATGTCCTAGCTTAGATTCAAGAGTTGTACACTTCAACTTGTAGTGGAGTGTAGGAGATTTGGCTAAATGCATGAACTCTAGTTTAAGAATTTTTTATAGTGCCCCTATATAACTCATAATACCACTGCTAAGAAAAAGAACTAAACTACATAACACTGCAGGAAATTTGGGTTTTAGAGGCATTTAAAAAATGCCACTATAGGTCTGTAAAATGCCGCTAATTCCTTTAGTAACATTTAGCACCAAACGTCGAAGACGCAACCGTCGCTATAGCCTAATGATGCTTTAGAAATGTCGTTATAATACTATAGGACACCGCTAAATGTTGTACATAACGATAAAATGACGTCACATGATATTTACTAACGTTTTTAAAACGCTGTCATAGACATTTGTACATTTTGAAAATCTAGCCGTTGGGATAGAGTGATGTTTAAAAAATGTCGTTATAGCCTCTCTTTTTGTTATTCCCATAGTGGATGTGTATGTGTAAATAAAATAAATAACAAAATAAAAATAATTAATTTAGAAAATAATTATATAAATTACATTCCGAATCAATAGCTTATAGAAATTATATGTCAATGCTTATGTTGGACACAATCGCCTTAAAGTAGATTTTGCCCTTGCTCCGGTGTTTCGAGATTTAACAACGTTTACTTCCCAAAATGCAAAAACTAACACTTCATTTGCAGAACTACAAACTCAAGTCTGGCAAACCAAAAAACCTATGTTGTAACTCTTTCTTTCTTTTTCTTAGAAACTACATAGTAGACAAATGCAGGAGCATAAAGACGAAGAAGAAAGACAAAATGGTCAGGGAAAAATTGGATGAAATGAATTACTGGATGGCAAGCTATTTATAGGAGAACATGTGGCTCTTCAAAACAAGTTTCAACAAATAGAAACCTGTTCGGAATAGTAACAGATCTGGTTTCAACAGGTAGAAACCTGTTTGCAATAGAAACAGATCTGTTTGGGTAGAATTCAATAGGTATGAACCTGTTCGAGTGGAGTTTAATCAAGTATGAACGTATTTGGGTGGAGAAAAAAATCTGAACAGATTTAGTTTGAATTTGAAACCGAAATTCAAAAATAAATAAATAAAACACAAATATTTTTTGCCCAAAAACATAAGTATTATGTCGAACAAGCCTAACCCAACCTCACACCACGCACCCAAGCCCAGCCCAGCCCGACCGATTGGACAGATGGCAGTGGCGGTGCGCGCATGTGTTTTTGTTTTGGGTCCAATGGGTCTAGCCCACTTTACCCATAACCTCACCCTTCTACAAACTTGGGTACCCCCTTGGGGCTCATCCCAAGTATCCCAAGCTGGAGTTTATATACCCATATAAATCCTTAAGCCTTTCCAATATGGGACAAGCACATTTCACAAATGTGTAGAAAACCCACCTAAAGCCATATCCATGAACCCGAAAATGCGCGTTGAATTGTCATTCATCCGGAAATAGTTTTGAACAACCAAATACACGATGTTATTCACTACGCTGCATTAAACATGAACCCAATTAGAAACGTTAAAAATAATGCTTGGGTCCTACCTTAATTAATGCTCAAAGTTAGCAAAAAATAAGGTTTTACACAACCATTTTCCAATAATCTCCCACATGAATGGAATTTACGATAACGGACATGCAACAAGATGTAGACAAAGAAATAGTACATTAAGAAGATACACGACATTGAGATAGGTACCTTTTGGCTTTGAATCTCCTCTGGTGAAAGCCTATCAGACTTACTGGCTAACCAGTGGACGTGATGCCTTAAACTGTTCAGCTGTTTGTGCAAGCCAAGACAATAGACTACACATAGTGTATCTGCAGACACAGTTTGATTCTCACGGTTGTCTTCATTTTGGCCCTGAACAACACCTGGTAATTCATGAGTGCTCTAGAGAATTTAGCCTTCTCAATTCTCACAGAACCGACCCAGTTCACACTCATATAGATGAATTCTTATTAAGAGTATCCTGCCACATCCCACTTGGATGTCCAAGCTATAAGAATCATTAAAAGCTAAGCTTATCCTACTAACACTGCAAGTATCACTCTTCTTATCATAGAAATAGATAGGAGAAAACCTTCTTAGTGATACGTGAAGTCATCCATAATTCAGTTGTCCCTTTGAACCTAGATCTTGGGATCTCCAGTCAACTAGGTTAGATTACCATTATGGCGAATTTTAAGTAATAGGCTTTAATCTCATTCCCTTCGATAAAGGGTACACATGCTCTCTGCATAGCCCTTTAGTCAATGGATCCGCAATATTCTCTCTTGACTTTACATATTCTATGGAAATTATTCCGTGAGAGAGCAAATGACTAACGGTATTATGTCTTCGACAAATGTGTCGAGACTTACCTTTGTACATATGATTCTATACCCGTCATATTGCTGCTTCACTATCACAGTAAATGCATATAGTTTGCACAGGTTTAGGCCACATTGAAATGTCTTCTAAGAAATTTCGAAGCCATTCTACTGCTTTTCCTGTTTTATCTAATGCAATAAACTCAGATTCCATTGTTGACCTTGCTATGCATATCTTCTTGGAGGATTTCCAAGGGACTGTAGCATCTCTCAGGGTAAAGACATATCCACTAGTGGATTTTGAGTCTTTTATATCCGATATCCAATTTGCATCACTGTATCCCTCAAGTATTGCTGCATATTTTGTATAATTAAGTCATAATTTTGGGTATGCCTTAGATACCTAAGTTAATTATTGCTTGCTAGTGATTGGACCATAGATTACTTGTGTACCTACTCAATTTGCTTACAACATAGGCTATATCTAACTTAGTACAATTCATTAAGTACATCAAGCTTCCGATTATCCAAGAATGCTCTAATTGTGATATGCATGTACCTATATTTTTTGACAAATGAAGACTAATGTCAATAGGTGTTTTAATAGGACGGTCGTCATGTTTTCCAAATTTCTCCTGAATCGTCTCAACATAATGAGACTGAGATAAAGCATATCCTTTAGATGTTCTAGTAATTTTTATTCCTAGAATTACATCTGTTACTCCCAGATCTTTTATGTAAAACATTTTGTTCAACATTTTCTTTGTGGATTTAAATAATGAGCATGCCATCTACATAAAGACAAACTACGACATAGCCTTTGCCTGTGCTTTTAACATGGACACATTTGTCACATTCGTTTATCTTAAAACTATCTGAAAGCATAACGTGATCAAATTTTTTATGCCATTATTTCGGATATTGTTTTAATCCATAAAGGGATTTGACAAGTTTACAAACCTTTTTCTCTTAGTCGAGAACTTGAAACCTTTCCGGCTATTTAATATAGATTTCCTCATCTAACTCGCCATTCAAAAAGGTTGTTTTAACATCTATTTGATGTATCTCCAGATTATATAAAGCTGCAATCGCAATTAGCATGCGAATAGATGTTATTCTTGTCACTGGTGAATAGGTATCAAAATAATCAAGGCCTTCCTTCTGCCTATATCCCTTAACAACAAGACTAGCCTTGTATTTATCTATTGAACCATTTGCTTTCATTTTTCTCTTGAATATCCACTTATATCCAAGAGGTTTACATCATGTTGGAAGATCCACCAGTTCCCAAGTGTGATTTTGCAGAATTGATTCAATTTCACTATTCACAGCCTCTTTCCACAATGGAGCTTCAGGACTTGACATCGCATCCTTGAAGTTTTGAGGGTCATTTTTAACAGGTATGTCAGAAAATCTGGACCAAATGATTTAGAGATCCAAGCCCTCTTGCTACGTCTAAGTTCATCTGCTTTATTATCATTGTGGCCTTCACTGTCACCCATAATAGTATCAAAAGTTCTTTTATTTGAACTTGTCTCTCCAGCACCGAGAGTTTTAAACTCTTCGATTTTCTTACAAGGAAAAATGTGTTCAAAAAACGATGCATTCCTAGACTTAATAATAGTATTTATATGCATATTAGGATTTTCAGATTTATGAACTAAGAATCTGTATGCACTACTATTATTTGCATAACCAGTGAACACGTAGTCAACGATTTTTGGTCCTATCTTACCCATTTGGGACTAGGGACTACCACCTCGGCCAAGCACCCCCACACTTTGAGGTAATTTTAGGTAGGTCGTCGACCATTTCATAATTCATAAGGTGTTTTATTAATTTTCTTGTGAGTACCCTGTTAAGGATAAAGTTAGTAGACAAAATCGCCTCCCCCCACAAGTCCTGAGGTAACCCTAAACTAATCAACATGGCATTCATCATCTCTATAAGATTTCGATTATTGCTCTCAGCAACTCCATTTGACTGAGGAGAATAGGGTGCAGTGGTTTCGCGAATAATACAATGTCCAGAACAAAATGCATCATACTCACCACCTCTGTCACTCTATCTTAATATTTTTGCCAAGTTGATTTTCAACCTCAAGCTTATATTGCTTAAAAGCGTCTAAAGCTTCATCTTCACTTCTCAATAAGTAAGCACAACAATATTGAGTGCAATCATCAATAAAAGTAATAACGTACTTTTTACCTCCTCTAGTTTGAACAATTTTTAAATCACAGATATCTGTGTAAATTAAACTTAGAGATTCAGTACTTCTTTCTACTTTATTAAATGATGCCTTAGTGAGTTTTGCCTCAACACAAATCTCACATTTATGATTAGGATCAAATTCTAAGTTTGGCAAACATTCTAAAGAAACAAGTCTACGCAAATAATTAAAATTTATATGTCCGAATCTACCATGCTATAAAAAAGAAGACTCAGCATATAAACAGAAGATGTGTTCTTATTATTAATAGCCAGATAGATACAATAGTTATTACATTGAGCGTAAAAAGCCCATCACTCATGTAACTTCGCCCCATATATATTCCACTCTAGGAGAGTACAACCTTATCAGATTCAAAGACTAATCTAAACCCATTCTTGATCAACAATAACCCAAAAATCAAATTCTTGAGAATCTCTAGCACGTGGAGTACATTGTTAAGAGTGAGTTCTTTCCCCGAGGTCATTTTCAGCACGATCTTTCCTTGTCCTTCTACAGTTGATGTGGAGGAGTTTCTCATAAAAAGTTGTTCCCCACTTTCCACCACTTTATAGGTTGTGAACATCTTCTTATCTGCACAGATATAGCGAGTTGCTCTAGTATCCACCCACCACTCCTTGTAATTGCGCACCAAATTTGCCTCAGAGACTACTGCAGCAAGGTTGATGCCTGCCACTCCATTGGAAAGATAAAAATCCTCGGCTATTGTAGACACCCCCATTTTTGACCGTCCTCAAGACTTGGACGTCACCGTTTGAACATTCGGTGATCATCCATGTTCGTGCTCGTTTTGAGTTCTCGGAGGTCTTGGCCGCGTGCCTCACCTTAAGATCTCTCAACTTGACTGTTTTGTGCTTGGTTGTGGACCAAACACTTGTATTTCTGTTTTTAAGGGAAGAGGGTGGCTTGTTGGCCATCCCCTCAACCCACCGGCTAAGGCATGATGCCACCGGCCCTTTTTTCTTGCCATCGGCCAAAGGTTGTGGCCGGTCGGCACCTTTGTTGGTCGGTCGGCCACCTTTGTTGGTCAATCGGCCATTTCTGCTGGTCGACCCCTTTCCATCTGCTTTTGGCAGATATTTTTTGCCAGCTCACATTACCCCCCCTCCATACACGTGTATGGAGGGATTTGCTCCATTGTGTTAGCTTCTCCAAGAAGCTTAGGAATTGAATTCCTATGAGAGGGGAGGCCCTCCTCCCTTCTCAGAGGTTCTAAAATTAGGGTTAGAAAAAAGTTGTATCTCTCTATCTCTATATCTCCCTCTCTTTACATCTTTGTGTGTGTATTTGTGCCCAAAAGTGATTTTTGTTCACACTATTGCACACAAACACCTAGCAGTACACCATCTTTGGTTGCTGAGGCTATAAGGAGTTGTTGTTAGGGTTCTTGGGCTAGTTTTGATCCAAGGAAGGTGCTGGAGTGGTGTTCTTGAAGAGGTTCTTCAAGGGTGAGAACCTCCCTTCTTCATTCCCCATTTTTGCACAAGCTTTTAGCCTATCTTCCTTATTGTTTTAAGCTTGACTTTAAACTGATAAAAGTTCTATTTTTGCTTGCTTTTGATCTTTGTTTAAGGTCACTTTTTGGTTTGGGGTTGTTTCCCCCCCTCCAAGGCCTTGTTAGGCCTTGTTTTAGGCCATCCATTTTGGCCATTATTCTTAGCTTTGCATGACCTCTTTACCACTGAAATCTAGAGGATTTTCAGTGGTGGAGAGGGGGTTTTGAGGTCTTAAATAGGAGAGGGTCATCCCCTCTCCATGTTATCTTGAATGCTTGCATAAATGGCTTATGTGGGTGGCTTGTATGCCTAGCTTATTTTTGCTTCATTTCAGTGTATATTAGGCTTTGTTTTGCCATGATATAGCACTGTTTGACTTGGTTTAGACATTCCATGCATGCTTTGTATACTTCTCTTGTAATCCCATGATTTGCCTTAATATGTACCTAGCATTTAGACTACTATGCTTACATGTTTTGGCCTAACTTCATGAAGCTTTTAGCGATGTTGTGACATGCTTAAGCTCTGATTTTGGTCTTCTTAGTCATGCTTGCATTGTTTTGTATAGCTACTATGTAATCTAGCTTGTTGGCTTCGGGTGCTCAAGTCATTAGCATGCTCTATTTGGATCATTTCAGTGGTTTGGCATCACTTTATAATGTTATTTCAATCCATATAGTATGCTTAAATACTTGCACTTATCGCTCCTTTAATGCTTTAAAGAGTTTGTGTTTTATGCCTCATGAATGTGACATTGCGTATGCCAACATGCTTGGGTATTTGGGATGACATCTAAGTGGGTTTTTGGGCTCATTTTGACGTGTCATACCTCTGATTTTTGGTTGCCTAAATCATGCCATGTTTGGTTGTATTAGGTGTAGTGTAATGCCTCTTTTGTGGCCTTGTATGTCTCATGTCTTGCCCCTTTGTTTTAGCTTGTTTTGGTTTTGGTCATTGAATGTTTTAGGCTTACTTTGCCATGATTTAGGACTGTTTTGGGTTATACTTGCCATATGCTCTTTGTTTAGTGTAGCCTTGGTTCAAGTCCTTTGCCTAGTTTTAAGCCTTAAGCCTTAATCATGCATGCTTGATTTGTTCATGTGATTTGGCATCACTCATAGTATCATTTCAGAACATGTAATGTTGTCACATTTGCATGCTTTTCTTTCCTTTTAAGTGTGCTTAAGAGTTGTCCTTTATGCCTAGGTGATAGGCCAATTAGCATGCATGTTTGTATATGCTTTTGTCCCTCATTTCTTAGCATTTTGGCCACTAATATGGGCTTATTTGAGAGCTGCCCATTTTGGTTTAAGTCCATTCCCGCATGTTGTTGCATGCTTGCCTTGCATGTTGTTGCATACTTGGCATATTAATATGTTGTTGCATGCTTAAGTGGTAGTGCATTTGGCATGCATTCTTTTGGTTTTACGTTGCTTAACATGTTGTCACATGTTTGTCTCACATGTTGTTACATGATTGAATGAAGTCACATGCTTGCTTGCATGCTTGTCTTTGCATATTGTTATATGCTAATTGCCTTGTGTAACATTGTTGCTTGTATGCTCATTTTGCACTAGTATGCTCGCATGTTTAGGGTGCATAGCATTGAACATGCATCCCTTGCCTCTTGATCAATCATGATAGAGGCTTGGGGCCCCCTTATGTGTTTATATGCATTTCATTTAATATTGAAGTTGCACACTTAACCTTTGGCCATCATGCATTGAAATGCGTGATTGGTGGCCCGAGGGTCGAGGTCTACACTCCTTTGAGTTCATAACATGATAGGGAGGGTGGTCGTGCAAACATTGCTTTGAAAATGCCTTGCCATGCCTTGTCTGTCCTCTGCTGCAGCAAAATAGGATTCTGCATGAAGATATGGCCGGTCGGCCATCTTCAATGCTGGCCGGCTATATATTGTTAGCTGATGGCCCCACTTTTGGTCGGTGACTATACTTCTATGGCCGGTGGTCCCATCTCTTGGCTGGTGACATCCCTCAGTGCTCAGGGAGTGGTTCTGAAGCAGCTTTGGGACTTGTGTAGCTTTCAGAGGTATAAAACAGTGTAAATAGAGGCAGCATGAGCATGGCGATAGATTTCCAAGCAAAGCCAAAGCATGCATGCATTCGTCCCTCTTCCCGAGGCTATTTTACTGCTTTAGTAGCTTAATTAATTTGTTTAAATTAGTTAAGTGTCGTGTAATAATTAATTAGCTTGTTAGTTAGTTAATTTGTACTATTCATTAGGTCCCTCGTCGAGAGGGCGCAATTGTGTAATAAGCGTGCGTGTGTGCGATGCATGTCTTCCAACCCCACGTCCTTCTCCCTTTTACTTACCTGCTTACGATGGTTAGTTCTAGGGCACGTTTCAATTAGCATCCTTATGCTATGCATCTTTGCATTCATTCATCCGTATTACATACACCGGGCTCGGCACATCATACTAATTGCATAGCACTTCAATTCCAACTTGAATACGTGTATCGAGTTGTCGCATTTTACATGCCATTCTCAGATTAGTCGAGCCTATTCTAGCTACATTTCGAATGTGTTGCATTAGCCATCTTAACATGAACTAGGATCATGCATGACTTCTAACTAGTTTCTTGTTTTGGCTCAGAGTACACTGTGAGTGTTTACACTTTAACATCTTGCATGTATGTGAGTGTTAACATGATAGCATGCTTACCATGAGGCTAATTGCTTATGTGATATAACTGCCTGAATACCTGTGGGTGAAGGTTGGATTGCTTGAATTGAAATAATTCATCGAAATCCATGTTTTAGCCTACTTGCGAGTAGCAAAATTCAAAACCATTTCCGAACAAACAGATATGCGATGCTTTGTTCCAAGTTAGGCGATCTAGTCTGTACTTGTGTGTTGTGCGCATCACATAGTAAATTCTAGCTAATAACCGGAATAAGAACGCATGTGTTTTCAAAAAACTCGATATCATGCTTAGTACATGCCGATCTTCGGATCAGGCGAGCGGGGGTGCTCATAGAAGACCTTCCCCAATCGTACCCAAGTTCCCGAGCCGAGGCAACTTTGGTGATGACGGACACATGGCCTTAGGCAACGAGTCAGGGTTTCCTAAATTCCCCCAAAACAAAATATTTAGGTGGCGACTCTGTATCTGGCAAAGCAGTCTATGTTTGGCACTTCTTTCTTAAAAATCAGTTTTCCAAAACGATTTGTCGGATTTGGACTTTTTGGTGATTTATCAATCTTGCATTGCACTTTGCGAGATCAGATTAAGAACTGTGACATTTGAGTCTGAACTGTAGTGAGTCCAATGAACAAAACGGGATTCCTCCCGGGACGTTCGGGGATGTCTACAGCTATGTTAGCTTGTGCTAGCTTTTTGATTGAACTCCCTCCGTCCTTGCGAACGTGACAATCCTTAGCGTGATGTCTATCTTTGCTGCACACAAAACACTTGCCTTTGAACCTGTTGTTAAACACGTTGTTGATCCCTTTGTTGATCTTACTAGCGGATCCTTGTTTGGGACCATTGACATCATGCTTTTGCTTCTTGTTGTTGAATCTTGACCCTTGTCCATGTTTCCCAACATTTGCTTTAACTTGCATGATATGGTTTCCTGACTTATTGTCAGTACCACGGTTGTCCTCCTCAATTCTGACCCACACTATTAGTTTCTCCAATTTCATCTCCTTGTGATTATGCTTCAGATAAATCTTGAATTCTTTCCAGGATGGTGGCAATTTTTCTATAATTGCTGCTACTTGCACTACAAGAATTTTCACTTTTGGCGACTATATTTTTAGTCGCCAAAAGTCACTATTTAGTCACCGAAGGCTTTTAGTGACAAAAATATTTGGTCGCAGAATTAGTCGGGGAAGAATTGTCGGGAAAGATCATTAGCGACTAAAATTATTTTAGTCGGCAAATGTACTACATTTGCCGACTAAGTTTTTAGTCGCCAAAATGTTTGAAATAAAATTAAATATCATATTCTAGGCGACTAATTTTTTTGTCGCTAAAAGTTCAGTTATTTTTAACAACTAATCATTTAGTCGCGGAAAAGAGTTTTAGCTACTAAATATATTAGTGGCCTAAGGTAAATAACAATGTTTTGGCTACTAAGATTTTAGTCGCCTAAAGTCAAATTTTTTTTTTTTGGCCTACTAAAGGTTTAGTCGCCTAAAGTCTTATGTTTTTAGCCACTAAGATTTCAGTCGGCAAACATTGTGTTTTGGCTACTAAACATATGGTCGCCTAAAGCCTCACATTTTTTTGCTACTAAAGTTTTAGTCGCCAAAGTTTTTTTTATTTATTTAGCTTATTTTTTTAGCTACGACATATTTTAGTTGCCATATGTTTGATTTTTTTTTTTTGCTACAAAATATTTTAGTCGTCAAATGTTTGATTGTTTTTTTTTTTGGCTACTAAACTTTTACTAGCCAAAACTATTTTCTAATTTTTCTTTTAGCTACTAACAATTTAGTCATCAAAAACATGCTCTTATATTTCATCGTAAAATTATAATTTATTCACAACATGTCTATATTCCATGCAACCTATAATACATATATAAACAAAACAACACATATACTATCCATCATTTCACAACGTAAAATTATCAATCATGCCACAGTCCATATTACTTCCAACCATCCAAAAATGAATAACTTTAAATGTATATATTCCATACAAACCAACTATTGTCTAAACTAAAATTATATTTCCATATAAAAATTCCAACCCACCATATACAAAAAAATATATTTACTACCATGCGATATGGCCATTTGGCGTGGTACAACTTACCATCGTAATCTGTACCATGACAAAAGGTGATCTATATGCCACGCCAGCAACTATCAGTTGGATTACAAAAGTTATATGTATCAGTAATGCTAATATTCACAAAAGCAGAGGAAGACATAGTAGGATTATACAAAAGTGTCAAGTATCCTCCATAAACAAAAATGTAGACTATTCACAAGTCCACGCCAAAAGCCATCTACAAAAAATAAAAAAACAATTGCACCCATTACAAAATATCAATTCATTCAAACATAGGAAAAAGGTTGTAATAACATACATTTAAGGTAGAACAATCTATAAAAACCTTTTTTTCGAAATACAGTCATATGTATGTATCATGAAAGATTTATTCCAAACTTGATTTCAATTTACAAATAATACAACTTTTAGGAGCATACCTCTTCATAAAATAAATTTTTATAAGTAGAACATTATGGGGGTAAATTTATTTTAACTCTTTTTCATTATCATTTTCTAGTCAAAGTAAAATGATTGAGTAATCTACGGGGTTATCTCCATAACCATATCATGCTTTCTTAATACGTTTACCACCCAAATGAAAATGTTGAAACAATGGCATCATTTACAATGAAAATGTTGAACATTTATTGGATGTCAAACTCTCCCTTTTTCGAATAAGTTTAAGTCGTTTCGACTCTAACTCCCAAACTACATGTGCTAATGACATTCTGTCTGTTGTCACAAGTCCTATATGTCACGAGGAAGCTGGCCGTGACATCCTTACTATGGTTCCGGGCTGTTTCGCTTTTTCGCTCCCTTAACGCCCTTTTTCGGTAAAGCTTAAGGCATTTTTGGCTCTAACTCCCAACCTACACGTGCTAATTATATTCTGTCTTTTGCCATAGGTCCAATTTGTCACAGGAAAGGTGGCCGTGACATCGGTACGGTGGTACGAGGCTTGATTTGCATTTTTTCCCCCATAAGTTTAAGGCGTTTTCGGCTCTAATTCCCAACTGAAACATGCTAATTACATTCTGTCTATTGTCACAGGTCTTTGCTATGGGGAAAGAGGTCGTGACATCTACACGCTAGTTCGGAAGCTGTTTCGCTTTTTCGCCCCCTTAACGCCATTTTCCGATTAAGTGTAAGGCGCTTTTAGCTCTAACTCCCAACCTTACACATGCTAATTAAATTTCGTCTATTGTCAGAGGTCCTATTTGTCGCGAGGAAGGTGGCCGTGACATCTGTACAGTGGTTCGGGGGCTGATTCATATTTTCACCCTCTTAAAGCCCTTTTCGGTTAAGTTTAATGCATTTTCGGCTCTAACTCCCAAACTACGTGTGCTAATTACATTCCGTCTACTGTCATAGGTCCTATTTGTGATGGGGAGGTGGCCGTGACATCCGTACGGTGGTTCGGGGGCTGTTTCGCATTTTCGCCCCCTTAACACCCTTTTTCAGTTAACTTTAAGGAGTTTTCGGCTCTAACTCCCAACCAACACATGCTAATTACATTCCGTCTATTGTCACAGGTTCTATTTGTGACAGGGAAGGTGGCTGTGACATCTGTACGGTGGTTCGGGGGCTGATTCGCATTTTTGCCCCCTTAACGCCCCTTTTTGGTTAAGTTTAACGTGTTTTTGGCTCTAACTCCCAAACTACGTGTGCTAATTACATTCTTCCTATTTTCACAAGTCCTATTTGTGATAGGAAAGGTGGCCGTGACATCTGTACGGTGGTTCGGGAGCTGTTTCGCATTTTCGCCCCCTTAACGCCCTTTTTGGTTAAGTTTAAGGCGTTTTCGGCTCTAACTCCCAACCAACACATGCTAATTATATTCCATCTATTATCACAAGTCCTATTCATCACAGGGAAGGTGGCCGTGACATCTGTACGGTGGTTCGAAAGCTATTTCACATTTTTGCTCCCTTAACGCCTTTTTCGGTTAAGTTCACGGTGTTTTTAGCTCTAACTCCCAACCTACACGTGCTAATTACATTCCATCTGTTGTGACATGTCCTATTTTTCATAGGAAGGTGGCCGTGACATCCATATGGTGGTTCAGGAGCTGTTTTGCATTTTCGCCCGCTTATCACCCATTTTTCGGTTAAGTTTAATGCGTTTTTGGCTCTAACTCCCAAACTACGTGTGCTAATTACATTCCGTCTATTGTCACAGGTTCTATTTGTGACAGGGAAGGTGGCCGTGACATCTGTACGGTGGTTCGGGTGTTGGTTCGCATTTTCGGCCCCTTAACGCCCTTTTTCGATTAAGTTTATGGCGTTTTCGCTCTAACTCCCAACCTACACATGCTAATTACATTCCGTCTAGTGTCATAGGTCCTATTCATCATAGGGAAGGTGGCCGTGACATCCGTACAGTGGTTCGAGAACTGATTCGTATTTTCTCCCCCTTAACGCCTTTTTTCGGTTAAGTTTATTGCATTTTTTGCTCTAACTCCCAAACTACATGTGCTAATTACATTTTGTCTATTGTCAGAAGTCCTATTTGTGATGGAGAAGGTGGCCGTGACATTTGTACGATGGTTCGGGAGTTGTTTCGCATTTTCGCCCCATTGACGCTCTTTTTCGGTTAAGCTTAAAGCGTTTTCAGCTCTAACTCTCAAACTACATGTGTTAATAACATTCCATCTGTTGTGACAGGTCCTATTTGTCATAGGGAAGGTGGCCATGACATCCGTATGGTGGTTAGGGTGCTGTTTCCCATTTTCACCTCCGTATCGCCCTTTTTCAAGTAAGTTTAAGTCGTTTCCGACTCTAACTTCCAAACTACGCGTGCTAATGACATTCCATCTGTTGTCACAAGTTCTATATGTCATAGGGAAGTTGGCCGTGACATCCCTACAGTGGTTCCCATTCACTTTTTCGCTCCCTTAATGCCCTTTTTCGGTTAAGCTTAAGGCGTTTTTGGCTTTAACTCCCAACCTACACGTTAAGCTGGTCGTGACATCCCTACGGTGGTTCTGGGGGCTATTTTTTTTTTTCAGTTTAAGGCACGCTAACTATCCATCTCTTCACCAACCTCATCATTGACCTAAGACTATCACACTCCCATAAATTTACTTAATTCTACATCTACAATCTGACTTGTGACTGGTTTGATCACTACATCTATAACAGTTGAAATGATCAATTAAGTAAACGTACATGACGTGAGGATCACATGCATATTTTTCCTGTACGTGCAATGCTGCACCATTGCTAAAAGCATTGAACCAAAGTCCAAACAGAGTTTTATAAGATAGAAAGTGTCATTTCATCAACTCTAAGCACTAGAAATGCAAATAGACTCAAACATTGACGGCCAAAGTAATTTGTCCACAATTTTTTTTAGTAATTTCCAAATAATGTTTGACAACCAAGAGTAGAGTCACAAATTCATATAATTAATTTGATATAAACATTCAAGTATTGAGAAAAATGAAGAAAATGAGTACAAACTAAAAGCACTACAACTTCCCAAGGAAAAGATCAAGACAAATAGAAAAACAAGTCAAGGCTGTGAGAAAGCATAGGATACTTACCTGCTGAACAATATGAACATATAAGAATGAATGAATGAATCCAAACTTCAATAAAGAATCCCAAAAATTCAATAGAAATCTAAATAACTAAAAACTAAATCTCTTTACAGGGAATAATGACAAGAAGCATACTAATATACAAATCTAAGCACTAACCTCCCAAGTGAGAGCAAATTGCCGAAGGTAAAGGTTATTCCAAACTTGATTGGATTCAAGAAAATAAGCATAGACTACAAAATATCGAGGAAAAATTTAGATTAGTTTCCATCGTAGGCATACAATAACATAACCATGTGAGACCTCTTCTATCATGAAATAGGACACGTTAAATGCTACAAGCCCCAAAAATTGAAATCAAGAACTACAGTTTCAAGTAAATCACATACCAAAAATAAATAAATATTCAAGTAAATCACAAAATAAAAGAAGTTGCAAATGTAGTTTATGTTACTTGCTAAATGCAAAACACACACTACATGATTCATCAATGTATAAACTATAGCAAACCCAACATTGTTAATTTCAATCCATAAAAGTTAAACTTCTAGACACAATCATGCACAAAAACACAATACTCATCATCTTATTCCTTAGCTAATTTTCAAATGCATCTTTGAATTTACAAAATAATAGATTAGACACTTTGTAGTTATGATTTTAAGTTCAAGTTTTTGTGTAAAGATGCATGGTTACAACAGGTTAGATTATATATGTTTAATTGAAAAGAGAGTGAAAAAACAAAGTAGCAAGAACATTGGCTACTAATGAAATATGCTGAGCATCTAACTATGACAGGTTTGCCTCTCATCCAGTGCCTTTGAAAATGCTCAAACTCATTATCTTCTATGTGATCAGCATTTGTGCAGTAAAGAAAATTACCATGACTGTTCTTCGTAAAATACGCCTACCTTACTCCAAAATCATTCCCATCACCTCCTGCAGATCTGACAGGAAAGCAGAACGAACATCCCTGAGAAAAATCAATATCTGGTGATTGATAACCTTTTATGAGTTCTCGACAACAATTGAGACACAGATCATATGAACAATTAGGATTTGGGCAGGTTATGTGGAAATTGACAATGGATGTATTGTAGTTGTCACTGTTGAATAAGAATTTGTATTTGGTTACAGGTTTTCATCATTATGAATAAAAATTTGAAAAAAGCAGATATGTTCTCTAGAGAAACTAACCCCAAAAAAAATGTTCTTTAGAGAATCTAAGAACTTTTTTTTATGAAAAATCAGCTATAGCAAGATCCATGAAAAAGTTATTAATCTCTCCAAGTCTCAGATAGATGAAGGATAATATTTAAAGCCACCAAAACATAATGGTAGCAAATGCAATAGTAGGTTAAATATTTGATGATATGGCATCTTTCTCCCCACTAAATGAACACTAGTGTGTGTCGATGTGATGAAACACTGTAAGACAGAATGAATAAAATTGTCAGTGTCAAATGTTCTCAGCTGCATTGCTAGATTGCTAGAGATCTAGGAATAATTTTTTGCTAAAATTTTTTCAATGAATTATCAACTTTATAGATGAACATCTTATGTCTAATCTTATAACTTAATGCATATTTTGTTTCTGTATGACAATGTATGAGTATTTAATGCATTAAAGAGCTACTAATGATATTTAAAGTGTTCAAAGCAGTAGTGAATAAAGAAATAAATTCTATCAAACAAGATATATCGTTGGAAGATGTAAATAAATTCTTAATGGAGTTGCTACTTTGTGCTGATTAAAGAAATAAATTCTTCCAATGAAAGCCAAGTTTAAGGTGTTTTCAGCTCTAACTCTCAAACTACACGTGCGAATTACATGTCGTCTACGGCCACAGGTCCTATTTGTCACGAGAATGCTGCCCGTAACATCCATACATTGGTTGGGGGGCTGTTTTGCATTTTCGCCCCCCGAAACCCCATTTTCTACTAAGTTTAAGGCATTTTCAGCTATAACTCTCAAACTACGTGTGCAAATTACATGTCATCTATGGCCACAGGTCCAATTTGTCACAAGAATGCTGCCCGTAACATTCACACATTGGTTTGGGGGCTGTTTTGCATTTTCGCCCCCCAAAAGCCCTTTTTCGACTAAGTTCAAGGCATTTTCTGCTCTAACTCTCAAACTAGCTTCATATAAAGCTGAAGCAGAAGTCTAATAGTTTTTCAATACTACTGGAGTGACCTTTGAGAACCACTTGCTGGAATAGGAGCAGAAGTGCTTGTACCACCTATAAAGACAAAGTGCTTCTAGTTCAACTTGAATCCAATCTAAACAATTTTTAGCCCATTAGCACCATTAGCACTAAATTTTTTTGACACTCGAATCAAACCTAACTTCAATCAAATAAAGAAGTGATAGAGGTAAGGGCAGTAGTCAACACTTTCCATGCACCACTTCTACCATTGTGAGCTTCATTGGTCATTATGAGAAATAATATATGTGTGTGTGTGTGTGTGTGTGTGTGTGTGTGTGTGTGTGTGTGCGTATGTGTGTGTGTGTGTGTGTGTGTGCAAGGAATAGTGCAAGTATCAAAAAATGAAGAATGAACACAAGTACAGAACCCAAATGATGCACCAATTTAAGAAGAAAATCATACTCATATTTGTTTATGATTCCAATAAAAGAATTATCACCCAAAAATCCTTATTTTTAGCCAACTATAGATGGGGATATATTAAGAATGACATCAAATATAGCAAAATATGTAAGCAAGAACTTGATGTGAAACTTTTGAATCTCTTGGTCTAACACCAACTGCATTGTCAATAAAAAGATTTAACACCAATTAAAAAAAAGATCAGCACATTTACGCTCCGTGTGATTGGGTGGAAAACATTTTCTGAAAAACAAAAAAAATGTTATGAACACACATCAAGAACTAAAAATTTTGATCAATCAAGAAGAAGATACAAACAAATTATTATGTGCATGAGCTGATTTGAGCATATTTAAGTAGAATGCAATGGCCACTTACCAGTGCATATGCCTGCTGTTGGGCAATAACAACATTTCCTAGAATTGATTAGTTCAGCAATAGAACCACAAAATATAGCACCCACAACAGCACCAGTCATCAAACTTGGTGCATACAGCCCACCAACAAGTCCAGACCCCATGCACAGAGCTATGGCAACAACTTTAGCTGCAGCTAATTGAGCTACCAGCCAGATTCCATGTAACTTAATATCATAGCTACTTAAGGTAATGTAACTCCTTGGCCAAACCAGTTGGATAAACTTTTTACATGTGCTTATTCTTTCCTTTGTTAATCCTTGAACCTTTTTAAAAATTATGTAGAGTGGTTATTCAATGCATTTGAGTTCACTATAAGGTTAGGTTCAAAGGAAAAATCAAACAACACAAAGTATAGAAGACAAAAGAGAAAAGATTGAGACAGTTGAGATAGATACAGTATGAGCAACCAATAATATTAAAATGTCTCAGTGGTTTAAGCATCCGATCAGAGATGTTAGACTGTGAAATCAAAACACAAAATCCCAAACAAAACATTCATTTCCTCAACAACCTCACCAAGTTAATTCCTCTCTTACTTGACTATAGAGTATAGATGTTAGCCTACATTTTCAATTTTTAATAGAACATTCTTTGACATTAAACCAACTTTTTTATTTTCCATTTTCTTCTAGCTTTCCACTCTCAACTTTCTTGAGGAGGCTATCAAGCGGAAGAAGAGTAATGAATTTGGGGGTGGGAGAACTATTCTTTTCATAAGCTCAACCCACTTTAATTTTGTACTTTCTTTCATATATAAATTTGATATTAAGATTCACCTAGTAGTGACACATTACTATGAAAAAAAAAAAAAAAGCAATTAACCCATGAAGTCAAAATTGAGAATATGAGTCATCCAACAAATCATTTAAACCTTAATTTCTTCAATTAACAATAATTCCTTATAGTAACAGAAACAGTTGTAATAATTAATTTAAACAAAACACAATTATCATAAGCTTTCAAGAACCATTCAAATTAAACTGCAAAATCTCAACATGTTGACTGTAAACTTCACATTTATCACCACTAACTAATACCCATGAATCAACACTAATGACCAAAGCCCTCTTTCCAATATGAAAAATCTCATCAACATTAGTGAAACTCAGTAGAGTATTTCAGGATACTTAAGAGCTATCAACCCAGGTCCTAAACCCCCCCAAAGCAGGACGCACAACCATAGGGACCCCAAAATTTTCCTTGATAAACTCAAATGCCTCATTGAACCCAAATTTTTCCCCCAACAAAAACAAAGAGAACTACAAAATTAGCTAGACAATCTACCAATGCAACTCCAAATTTATAGCAATTTGACGAAATTAAACCAAAAAACGAGCGACAAAAAGCGAGCGAGAGAGAACCTGTTTGTCTTGCGGTGGTGGCGGTGTGATTTGCGGCAGTGGCGGTGGCGATGTGCGACTTACGGTAAGCAATGGTGGTGAGCGATGGCAGTGAGGTGAGGTTTGGTGGTGACTGGTTCTCTGTGTGTGCGTGAGAGTGAGAGAGAGAGAGAGAGAGAGAGAGAGAGAGAGAGGGGAGAGAAGAACCCTGTTTTCGAAAATACTAAGAACTGGGCGCCAATCTTTTTAATGTTTCCCACTAAAATTTTATATACTTTTGGCGACTAAATTTCTTATTTGTCGCCAAAGTTAATTTATAACAACTAACTTATTTAGTAGCCAAACATTTAACTTACAGTGACTAATATTTTAGTCGCCAAAAGTAATCATTTTGGCGACTAAAGGTATTTTGGTCACCAAAAGGAAATATTCGCCTATCAAATTTTTTGTCACCAAAGATAAAAGTAAAATTTATGCCTTTTATTTAGTAACTAAATTATTTTAGTACGCAAAAATTAACTTACAACGACTAAAAAATTTTTGGTCACTGAAAATGAATATTTGTCGACCAAAACTTTGGTCGCCAAAGTTTAATAGCAAACATTATGCTATCTTTTGGCGACTAAATTTATTTTAGTAGCCAAAAATGGGTATACCATGACTAACAAAAAATTTAGTAGCCTAAAAACGTGATCTAATGCCGACTAAAACAATTATTAGTCGCTTATTGTGGCATATTTAGCAACTAATTTTTTTTAGTCGCCAATAATTAAGATACAGCTACTAAAAAAAATTTGTAGCTAAAAACCATATACAACAGCGACTAATGTAATTTTTAGTCGCCTATTCTATAACTTTTGGCGACTAAAAAAAGTTTAATCACCAAATTTGGTCGCCAAAAGTGTAAATTGTTGTAGTTTTGGAAAGATTCACTAAAAACCATCCCTTCAGCATGTATGTCATGGAGAATTAATTGGAGATCTTGAACCTGGCTAATAGCCATCTCGGAATCTATCATTTTAAAATCCAGAAAACGACCGACAACAAATTTCTTTGTACCGGCATCCTCTATCTTATATTTATGATCTAGAGATTCCCACAATTCTTTTACAGTGCTTTTGACACTATACACATTGTACAGTGTATTGTCCAACTCATTAAGGATATAATTCCGACATAGAAAATCACCATGTTTCCATGCATCGACTACGACAAACATTTGCCGATCAGTTTCTCCCTCGTTTAGTGCCAGAGCTTTTTCATGAGTGAAGCGAACCAAATTCAATGTCGTAAGATAAAACATCATATTTTGTTGCTACCTTTTAAAATCATTTCCATTGAATTTTTATGACTTCTCCCCATGATTTATCGGTACTGCAAGAGTCATCACTAGCACAATGGGTGTAGGGGTCGGGGTATGAACAATCTTAGTATTATTTGTTTCAGTATTCATATTTCTGACAAAATAATAATGCACCAATCACAAATTTATACAAAATAGAATTTACACAAAAACATATAGAAAAAAATTTTGTAACAAAATTCCAATGATAAACAGTATATGACTACCATGTTTTGAAAGAAATCATTAAACCGTATATTACTACTATTTAAGAAATTAAATAGTATATGACTGCTATTTAATTTCCCCGAAACAAAATATTCATCCATCTAACACACAAATAAAATAAAAATAAAATAAACTAAATCTACTTTAAGATTGTCATTCCCACAGTGGATGTGTGTATATGTAAATAATGTATAAATAAAATAAACAACAAAATAAAAATAATTAATTTAGAAAATAGTTATATAAATTAAATTCCGAATCAATTGCTTACAGAAATTATAAGTTGAGGCTTGTATTGGACACAATCTCCTTAAAATAGATTTTGCCCTTGCTCCAGTGCTTCGAGATTTAACGGCGTCTACTTCCCAGGATGCAACGACTAACACTTGATTTGCAGCACTACAAATTTAAGTTTGGCAAACTAAAAAACCTATACTGTAACTCTTTCTTTCTTTTTCTTAGAAACTAAATAGTAGACAAATGCAGGAGTATAAGAACGAACAGAAGAAGAAAAACCAAATGGTCAGGGAAAAATTAAATGAAATGAATTGCTAGATGGCAGGCTATTTATAAGAGAACACGTGGCTTTTCGGAACAGGTTTCAAGAGATAGAAACCTGTTTGGAACAGTAACAGATCTGGTTTCAATAGGTAGAAACCTATTCGGAACAGAAACAAATCTGGTTTCAACAAGTAGAAACCTATTCGGAACATAAACAGATCTATTTGGGTAGAATTCAATAGGTATGAACCTGTTCCGATGGAGTTTAATCAGGTATGAACCTATTCGGGTGGAGAAAAAATTGGCCATATTTAATTTGAATTTTGAAATCGAAATTCAAAACTAAATAAATAAAACACAAATGTTTTTGGCCCCAAAAGATAAGTATTGGGTCGGACAAGCCCAACTCCACCTCACACCACACGCCCAAGCCCAACCCAGCTAGCCTGCCTGCCCGACCGACTGACCAGCGGTGGTAGCGCGTACATGTGTTTTTGTTTTGGGTCCAATGGGTCTAGCCCACTTTACCTATAACCTCATTTTTCCACAAACTTGGATACCTCTTGGGGCCCATCCCAAGTATCCCAAGCTAGAGTTCATATACCCATATAAATCCTTAAGCCTTTTCAATGTAGGACAAGCACATTTCACAAATGTGTAGGAAACCTACCTAAAGCCATATCTACGAACCCGAAAATGCAAGTTAAATTCTCATTTATCTGGAAATGGTTTTGAGCAACCAAATATACGATGTTATTCACTGTGCAACTTTAAACATGGATGCAATTAGAAACGTTAAAAATAACGCTTGGGTTCTACCTTAATTAATGCTCATAGTTATTAAGAAATAAGGTTTTACAAAACCATTTTCCAACACTTTTTTTTAAAATTTTTAAATTGTGCTAATTTTATTTGGTTGAACTAAAAAAAACCTACAATAAACAATTATTAAGAACTAATAATTGATGTTTACTAAAATAATAAATAAACTAAGCTTGGAAACAAAATTAAAAATAAGAAACAATGCATTGAATATCCAAGAATAGAAAAAACTCGTGTTTAGACTTTAAATACATCAGTTGAAATTAAAATGGTCAAGAAGTCGTCAAATTACTTAAACTTCATGAGTAGCTCTCATCAGTTGGAGATGAACAATATTTAAAAGATGTGATCTACCAAAAAAATTGTCTAGAACCCCAGAACCTGTTTTAACAATTACAACCTTCACGAGTAGCCTACCAATTAGAGTGATGCAAGACTTGTGTAGAACGCCAGGATCATCAATATCTATCCTAAAAGTATCAAAGACCATAAAAAAAAATTAATGCAAGACTTTAACATTGTGTGGCACAGGCGACGACAAATTCTCTCCATGAAAAATTCAACTAGTGTAACTTGGAAGAAACTCATTAATCATTAAATGTTCGCTTAATAGGCCTTTCTTCATCAATTTGACATTACGACACCGTTTACATAGGCATGTGACTTCATTCAACAACGGCTTATTTTCACATGCAGGTTTAATAAATTCCTTAACCCCTTGTACGTATTCCGGGTGCAACATATGTTGATTTATCCATCTGACTCTGTCTTACACTACAAATGTCATCGCCAAATCAACAAAGTTCAAAATTACCATTCCATTTTAATTAATCTTAACCTCAATTAAGAATGCATGCGACATGACATCATTTACCTCTACCTGGTCTCTAATATGTTGGTTTATTCTACTTTTCCATTCAGGAATGCACAGTCTATATTGTAAAAAGTAGCTCATACCGCTTGTTCATCTCTAACGAAATTTCGGCAGCATCTCCCCATTGTTCTCCAAATACACGACATAGACTAAGTGTACTACTACACCTTGTCTAGTATGCACCCGAAGAACATGAGGAGCTGCTACACGAAATCTCTACAAGATATACCATAAGCGGTAGAACTACAAATTACAATATACACTTGTGCTCCTAAACTGTCCAAACTGGACAATCCAAGAAGAGCTTCATCAAAGATGACTAGGTATCTCTAATGGAGATTCTTTGACGGGTCTAAGGCTATTTATGCGTGCATGCACCATTAACGATTACATCCTGGTGGTGCAATCTAAATTAGTTCTATCAAGCATACTAGAAGCATATCTAGTATGAAGCATTTTGATGAAGAAACCAAAAGTTTCTACAGTGCTCTTCATAGATTATGATAGATTCAAAAAATGCATTGCTCTCTTAAATCAATCAATAAAGACCAAACTATTAATAAAAGAAAACTTCAATCCAATAAAACATAGCCCAAGAAACTATCAAGAAATATAATGTTGACAAAACAAAATTCTCAGACCAACAGCCATGTAAAATGCAATTACCACAATTCTTTCTCATTAGACCTAGTAATAAGTATGCCCCAAAATATTGATCACTATTTGCAAAGAAAACCACCACCAGGCTCCAGAGCATCATACCTATATCCTAAATTTTAAAGCTTGTCCAAATTCATAACTGGAAACAGATTTTCTTTTTTCTCTTTTTGTTCACAATTCACAATTCACAATAGCTAAAAAAACAATGTCCCAAACTTTAGGACCAAAGCATTTCTTTAAATAAACCACATCTTATATTTAGGGCCAAGGAACCCTTTTTTTTTTTTTCCCCTAAAATAGGAGTACAGAATGTAAAAGAAGACTACAATTTTTACAACAAAAATACTTAATCATGCCAAGTTTTCTGCATAATCACTAAGAATACAAAAGCAATCATTTTCTTTGACAACAATCTAATACAAAAGGCAGGAGAGAGATAATTTACAATTTAATAGCATATACAAAGCTCGCAATCTAATAGGGGTTTACAGATTGAGTGGTGGATAAGTGTTTGTAACGATAGAGATTTGGATCCCATTCAAAAACAAAAGTCATTTTCAGTGAGTAGCAAATTCTAATTGATCCAAGTCAACATTCATTTAACTTTCCTAAGCTTAAGTCAGCATTCTCACAATTCTCTTGTTAAAGCTTAGTTAATAAACACATTACAAAGAAATAAAGAAAAAAATGAAAAGGAAACGAAATAGAAACTAAACCTTAATGAATAAAACCACCACTATTCAGGCCATCAATATCAATATAAATCACTATTCAGCCAATCCAGTTTGTAATAAGGTGCTCAATGTTAAAACAATCAAATCCAAAATTGAAAACTTAATGTGCACAAGAAATTCAAATCAGAACTTGCAAAATGAAATTGCGTAGTGACAATTTCCATAAATAATCTCCAACAAATCAGTGAAAAACAATTACTGAAATAGAGCATATACAACTCATCAATCACTGAAATAAAGAGAGAGAGAGAGGGGGGAAAGGAAGAGCTTCAAAGAGAGAGAGAGAGACGGTGGAGTTCACCGTAGTAAATAGTGAAGCTTCAAAATCGAAATCGCTCTGAGACGAAATCACTGAGACTAATCTGAATCTTTGAATCTTTGCTAATGATAAGGGTTTAGAGAGGATTGAGAGAGAGAGAGAGAGAGAGAGAGAGAGAGAGAGAGAGAGAGAGAGACAATAGAGCTCACCTCACTGGTGCAGATGGTAGTGGCAATGGAGCTTCGAAAATCGAAATCGCTCTAAGACGAAATCACTGAGACTGATCTGAATCTCTAAATCTCTGCGAATGATAAGGGTTTAGAAAGGGTAAAGAGAGAGAGAGAGAGAGGGTGGAGCTCACCTCATCAATGCAGATAGTGGTGGCGGTGGAGCTTTGAAATCGAAATCGCTCTGAGAATGATAAGGGTTTAGAGAGAGCGAGAGAGTGAGCGCTCGAGATTTGGGCCTAACAATTATTCTCAGATTCAAAACAAGGGTTTGAAAAGCGAAAAAGAGGAAGTGCGTGAGACATCACATTTGGAGACGTTTTTAAATGCCTTCTATCATAAAATGGTGTCGTTTTAATTAAAGAAACATGTGACATTTTATAAAAACGCAGTTAAATATTAAGAAAAGTGACGTTTAAAAAAGCACTGTTAAAAAAAACGTCATCTAAACCTGTTTTTCCGGTAGTGTAAAAGTAGTTGATGCCTTGTATAACTAAATGACCACCTATGTACAACTCCTAATTGTAAGGTTTGGCATCAATTCTTGCTAAAGGTAAAAAGTAATTATTTTTCTCTTTCATTATATAAGGTTTTTATTAAGTTGATATTATGGTCAATAAATATGCTTGTGGATAGTATCGTTGTACTCTTGACATAGCTAATGTTCATGTACCCTCAAGTGGAGTTTGACCAATACTCTTTAAGTAATTTTTCAATATTCTTTTAGGGAAAAAAGAAATTTATATTTTTAAAAATGTTGATCGGTGAGAAATGCTAAAAAAATTACATTTTTGTTTGTGAAAAATTTGAATGCGAAAGTTTTTTCTTTTTTCTTATGGTCAATTAGATAAGTTTTGTCAAACATGCAAATTTTTTTTAGCTAAAATAGCCAACAACTAACTATTTTACAAAAATCAAATAAGGTACTCCTTGATTTATGTATGATATCACCAACAATTATAGGGTAAATCTAAAACAATGAAATAGAAGAGAACAGTTCCTAATTCCTAATGTAGCAAAATCCACAAATGTTAGGTTCTTGAGAAAATGTAGAAATATAACACCCCATACAAAATTTGGCAACTATATATGTTGCCAAACAACACAATCATTAGTGTTTAGGCCCAAGATTTTCCATGGATTAGACAGTTTGTATTCTATCTTTAAACGATAAAATGTTAAAAAAAATGTTTAAAGCACTTGAAACTCCACATGAAGGCCCCCCCCCCCCCCCCCCCCCCCCCCTCCTCTCCCACATTAAATAAATAAATAAAGTTCACAACATGGCCTTGTACATTTACATTTCTAAATATAAATAGATAAAATCTCCTTTTTTCTTTTTTCTTTTTTCTTTTTCTTACTATTTGTCAATAAATTTTCATGGAACAACACTCACAATTCTTTTGCTCTACAAAGTACCTCAATCAATATTTCTATTTCATTACTAAAAAATATAGGAATTATATTTTGGTAAAATGATTTCGTAAACTGTTTCCAACCACTAAATTTGAATATCCAAAAGCAAAAAATATGTCTATACATTTATGATCCGTATACATATTATACCATTTATACTAATAATTTTACAAATGCAGACTCAAGAATCAAAAACAAAAAGGTTTGAGTTTTCTAGACAACAAGGATATGTGAGAACTAAAACAATTTAACCAGAGAAACACTTCCTGCCATATTGTTCAAGCCTTTTGAATCTTATACTGGATGATCAAGTCTTGAATGTATAAATAAAATTCTTACAAGTATGTAAATATACTCTCACAGAACCATATTGATATGTGATGAAACTGAGTTTCAAACTTATCTATTTCAAAACAACGCATGTTGCTTTTATAGATAGGCTTGGACTCATGATCCAATGTAACTCCTCATAACTTCTCACCATTAGGAAAGTTCTAACTCCCAAGAACCACCATATTGGGTAGTGGGTATATCTCACGTTAGTCACCCAAATATTATTGATTAAAATATTTATATAATAATATAAATAAATAAAAACAATGTGGCATGTGAGCTATTTTATGGAGACATGTTTACATCCCATTTGGAACACATGACACATTTTACTGACTTTACTAACAAATTGATTACAACCACTAAATAAAAATACCCAAACTTTATAGAGAGATATAATATACGAATCATGACAGTTACACTCTGTCAAATGAGTATTTCCTTCCATGTATCATATTATATGATTCTCTCAACTTTATGTGATGTCATTCTTTATGAATAACTTCTAATAAGTTGTTCTGGGTCAAATGATCCCTATGGATCAATAGTCCCAATGGACTATGTAGCATCACCAATATTTTATGTGCACAAAATGATATTTTTCATTAATAACAATTGAAATATCATAACAAAACAAAACAAAACAATAACTAGAAAATTATTGATTTAACCAATTAGTCTCATGCCCTCTACGTGTTTTGAAAACACATTTACAAAGAGACCTTTGGTTGCCATGGCTTTCTCATTGGAGTGGTGTTGGTTTCATGTTCCTTACGACTTGTCGGATTTTCCACCTCTTTACTAACACAAAATGAGTTTAATGCAATAAGAAACAAAAAAAGAGTTGAAAATAGATTTTCCAATTTGCATACAAAATACAACTAAAGCATAGTATACTGACCAAAAGAAATTCGATTTAAGTACAAAAATATACTTGATATTAGCAACATTCACATGAATAGATGATTTATAGTCAAGGTCATCTTTTTAGTGATCTCATTAGGAGTTAAAAACAATGGAACAAGCCCTTCAATGGATAAGTTTATAAATATCCCAAAAGGAAATTTCTACTAAGTGTATAACTTGAAAATAAATTCAACTTGCTTCTTGCACAACTATTGTAACATTGGTAGAAGAAAATTATAATTTTATATTTATTCAGTCTTTCCATTAGAGAGTAGAATTTTGATAGCATTCTAAGGAAGATAAAGACAATATGAAATTAAAAATAACGCAGGCATGTTTGAGCGAGGGACTTGAATAAATTGGTTTCAAATATAAAAAACACAGTGAGGTAATTGTTTTAGTGGACTATTGAACTTTCCATCCTATTTCAAATCATCCAATTATTCAATTAACAATCAATTATATATTTTTGTTATTATAAGGAAAAATGAACTGTTTGTTATTCACGAATCTAGCCTTGAATCCATATCTATCTTGTGGACAAAGGTATAGTGACAAAGTGAAATTGATTGTCAAATGACTATAATTAGCATGTCGATGACACAAGCATGAAATAGCTATAAAAACAAAACCCATAACAAACAAACATACAAATCTTAACAATTGATGGCTATTGCTTTATGGGCATATTGTCGAATACATGGTGAACAATGTATGAAATTATAGTATACATAAGATGAGATGATGAAATCAACCCCTAAATACAAAACAAGGCGCATGAGGATGCAAACAAAGATAAGAGTACAAAGTCAAAATGAAGAGCGAATACCATGAACCCAAATCACAAATATTTGATATTGAAGTATGTCAAGCCCTTTAGGAGGCACCTCAAAAGCTTTTCCATACCAAGAAGACACGTAGGTTCGAAATATAAAATCTGGTATTGTTGGTGGGAATTGATCTCGCAAGCGGTGGGGGAGGAACCAACCTAATTGGAATTCTATTTTGAAGGAACCAGAGAAGTTCCAATCATGCTTGTATGAGCGAAAGTGTAGTCGATCAAGTCTTTGGTTGCCTATCGCCATGACCGTGGAGAAATGTACACTTGCTAATTGCAAGGTTGAAAGGTCCAGCGGTTGGAGATTCACCTTACAAAAATCCAACAAGGCAACAATGTCAATCCATTTGTTCTATTGTGTGTCATTCTCTAGTTTACAAAGTGAAAATCTATTTACTAAAGATTTCTACAAACTACTGTCAATTTCCCATAATTCTTTGAATTCTATGAATCCTTATCTAAACCCAATCTTGATTGCTGATAATTAGGGTTCGATCTAAATACCATTAAAATGCATCTAAAAATGTTACAAGAGAAAGAAGGGTAGAGAGAGCGATAGGATGAGCGACAATTACAGAGCAACATTGAGGAGTAGGTTGAAAGGTACATTGGTGGCAGGAATCCATGGTAAAGTCGCCAACGGAAAGATTGGCAGGAGAGAGAGCAATCAATTTGTTCTATTATGCATAATCATACTATACAAAAAAATTTAATTTTAAATAAAATACAACATAATTCTTAAATCTGTAATATTACACAAATCTTGTTCTATGAATTTCACATTTGAAATGGTGATAATCCATCCTGCAGTGCAGAAGTTATTTGTAAGAAAGTGAATTTGTATCTTAATCTTTTGATCCATATAGAATTTTCATAAGTACTTTCATGATGCTTATAGATCCACACTTATCATGGGATTCGACTTGACTTTCATGATGCTATCAATTTAGATATAAACCATACGTAATGATATGCATTGTAAAAATAGTTTGTAATTTTTTTTTCATCGATTTACCTTTTGCTCCATTATCTTCTATTGATAATGTTTTTTCACCATTTGATTTATTGTCATTGAGGTGACCAATATGTGTGCGTGAAGCAAATTTTTTTTCTTGAACTTAATAACAAATACTTGTTTTACAGGGCTTGTAGTGGACAATTTCTGCTTGAGATCATCTAATTTTCCTTCAAAAGCTTGTTCCAACACATTTTTGTTTCACCATCTTCCAATTTATTCTGTGTTGTTCCTTGCTCAGTATCACAACTCATTGTAATAAGAAGATTTTGTTGAGTAATACTTTGACCCGATACATATTCATCTGAATTTTGCAGTACTTCATTTGTAAATGTTGTGGATTCATTTTCTGTAAATTAAAGAATGAAATTAATAAATTATGGCATGGTAGACTTATTTTGCAAAGTCGAGGTGATGTTATTGACTAAACATGTCAAGTACTCACCCTGACATGTATATGTTTGTTAAATCTAAGTTGGTGCACAGTCACTTAGTTTTGCACGTGACAAATTAACTTACTGATTTTGAAAATTCAATTTTGGTCGCCGGTGATAAAGTTATATGCATTCTAACACATACCATCATATTATGTTTTTACAATGAAAAAAAAGCAATTTGTACAAATATATATACACACGTGTATCATTGATACATCAATGTATTGTTTTTAAATGAAATGACATTGAAATTTCATTGGGAAATCATTGGATTTAGATTTTGGCAAGTTCAGAAGCAAAAAGATCAATTCATAAACAGTTTGTATAATTAACAACCTCACGAAATCAAAATAAATAAATAACTAAAAGAAAAAAAAAATAAAGAAACAAACAAAACCCAAAAAAAAAAGCACCATCGGTTGCCCAACTGAATGTCAATGGGTCTTTTCATAGCCAATAACATGTGAACTACTCACAATTTACATAGACATTTCATCAAACATCATATAAGCATAGAGTCTATCGAACCATAACAGAATTCAAACAGCAGAAAATGATATAGTCTATCAAACCAAATCGAATTCTAAAGATATTGACTCATGAATAAAACCGAGTAATAATAAAACTAATTACCAGAATTTATCGCTCTGTTTGGTTGGGGAATTTGAGAAGAGAAAGCAAAATTAGGTGAAATGTGACTAAAATATACTTATATTTCACATAATTTTACATACTGTTTCCTTTTTTCTTTCCAAATTCATTCTCAAATGCTCTATCCAAACACAGCGAATGGAGAAACTTTCTAACAATGAAGCATAACAAAATTCATGTAAATTCACAGCACTACATGTCATACCCATAAAATCAAAACATAGATAGTAAATGAATTAAATGGATGAGTTTGTGGGATAAAATAAATTACTTCATGCTTTTCATTGCAACGAAAAATGATTATGATTAATGATCAGATATAATAAGTTTTGAAAAGAAAATCCATGATATGTCATTAACATGATTACCTGGATAGAGGAATTTTTCTCCAACAATTCACTGGATCTGCAAATAGTTGAGTAGTCCAAGAGATATTGTTCCTATATATAGACAAATAGATAGTTGAGAGTGGGTTTTGGAATACGATGAAAAGTTTCATCATGTTTTTTTGAGTTTGTCCACAACGGTACTCTACTTCTATTTTAATTTTAAATTCTTTACGGTTGGCATGAGTAAGGATCCTTCTCCCTAATTATTCTTGTTCTAAATTATTCATAATTATTGGATCATATGAGAATTTCAAGATTTAAAAAGCTCAAGACATATTTAATTGTTACGAGTGATTTGGGACAAAAGAATAGAAATATTTGAGAACAGGAGATCCTTACGCTTTAGAAAGATGCTAGCTTATTTTAATTTTTAACTATCTTAGAAGGTTAAAATAATTGTATTTGTGAAGATATTGGAATTTTTTTTTTTTTTTTTTTTTTTTTGTAATTGAATGTAATGAAAAAATAAAATTATTATGAGTTTGATATCATATTTTATTTTATTAACTATTTTAATCTATTTTATTTTTTAAAATCATTTTAGATCAAAAAGCTAAAAAACAGTATGTTTATCCCTGGTTTGACCTTTTATGAGTTTCCCTTACCTTAAAACTTCGTTTGACATTGGTTAATATAAATTTTTTTTTTTTTCGTTCAAACTTTTTTAACCTAACTTTTTTAGCCTCGTTTCGTTTAGATTTCTTGGCTTTATTGACTTTTGTAAAAGAAAAAGTATAATGATTTTGGATTGGATATAATATTTTGTCTTATTAACTTATTTAGCATATTTTGTTATTTGTGCTTTTTTAACCCCAAAATGATAGCCAAATCAGGATTAAGGATAGCCTTGGTTTGGTTTTTAATCGCGGATAATGTTAGGAATTTTAAATATTTTATTAATATTTTTATTAAATATTTCATATACGTGTGAGACTTATATGAAACTTATATGCTGTGAGTCTCACTAGTGGCGTCACTAGAAAATTAAATTAGAAGGGTACTTATTTATTACAATATCAAAAATTTTTACAAAAATATTTCACGCAAGTTTTTATGATTGATTTCGAGAAACATCAAAAAAATAATGTTATTTGTAACTAGTGTATTATGGACAATACAAAAAATATATATATAAGTCTTAAAATAAATTATATAATGATAATATTATTTTATACAAAATTTGATTAAAAATTCAATATAATGGTAATACCACGTCATTATTGATATTTGATATCACCAATTGATAGTACATAAACACATAGGGAGTGAATCTCGCATGTCAAATGTAACTAACAATCCAATAAATTTCATATCTGTATAGTACGATTGCTTATACTTGCATGTCAATAATAATGGCATCACCGTTACATTCAAAATTTTTCATAAATAATATGGTTTATAGTAGTTTCTTCATTTTCAATTAAAATAACCATTATTTATCTCATAATTTCTAAAATATCAATAACATTTCACTCTAATAATATTTTTGTAATTTTTTTTATTTAAAATACTTTCTTTATATTTGCAAACAAAATTAAAAAAAAAAAAATTTCTCCAAATCCAGGGGGTCACGTGCCCCCCTGAGCCTTCACTCCCTACGCCACTAAGTCTCATACCTATGTGAGACATTTGATAAAAATATTGATAAAACTTTTAGAATTTCTAACATTTTCTTTTTATTTTTGCAGTAATTACTAATCATTAATGGGACTGCAATTTTAAAATTATAGCTATGGTTTAGTTTTTAAATTAATATTTAGATTAAAAAATTAAAAAATATGTTTGGTTAATAAATTTTTAAAACTTCTTTTAAAATTATTTTTTGGGATAATGTACCCTTTATTTTTTTTTTATGATGTGCCCTTTATTTTTATTTTTTTAATAAAAGTTACCTCATTAATTTTTTTTTTCTTTTTTTGGGATAAAAATTTGAACATTTATGGTGAGTGTCATGTCACTTAAAATTATGAATGGTGAATTTATAATGTGTATTTTTTAAATTAAAATTTTAAACCATTTGAATTATACTATGAATGATCTTATATATAAAAAATAATTTGTGGTGTAAAATATTATGAATCATTTTGCTGAAAAACAAATTATGGCTTGTTTTTTTTTTTTTTTGGAAAAATTTAAAATATAATGCTTATAAATTAGAGAATAAAGTGCACCTTTAAAAATGGTACATCATAAAAAAAATAAAAGGTAAAAATTGAATTTTTTGGTTAAAAAGTTAGATAAGTTTGTGATCAATCACTTTGTGGTATAAGTTACGTACAAATCTATGGTGTACAACTTTAAAATGGGATCTTGTTCAGTTTTGTTAATATCGTATTTTATTTTTCTGTAGATTGTAGCTTATCAAAGTAAGCCAAATCCGATATTGTCAATGGTGACTTGTTGATCATGGTCTACCGATTCAGACCATGTACCATACTTTAAGAGTGACTATGTCCACATTTATTTATTTATTTATTTATTATTATACAATTTATTGGTGTTTGTGCAGAAAGTAAGTGATTACAAATTGCAGTAATGGCAACGTGGCATTTTATTGGGAATACGGGGATGATTTTCAAGCGGCTAAATAAAAGGAGGCATGCATGTTACTAGATATAGTGATGGAGACATGGGGCTTGATATGGAAGATGTGTGGAAGTTGGCAAAACTCATAGCCGTAACTTGGAACCGTGGACAAAAGCCTTTATAAATAGGCTAAGGGGGAAGCAAGAAAGGCATCAACAAATCATCGACACTCAATGTAACGTTTCCAAAAAAATATAATACAAATAATTCAACTCATAAAAGAAATGAATCTAAAGACTTGATATACTTTTATTAATTATAGTTCGAATTACAAAAGTTATTACGTGCGTAACACATTCATAAATGGTCATCCTAAATCTACAACATGTAATATCAATAAATAACAACAAAATAAATGCCCAACGGGCTTATATTTTTCCAAGACACTTCTTGGTTATAACAAAAAGGAGTTTTTAGCTCCATACATGTAAAGCCCTCGACTTGAATTGAACATTTAAATACAAACACGAAAATAACAAAATAAAACTTCCAGCTCCTGAGTCCTCCCAAGCTATGTCCTTGAAGGAGGCATGCTACTGGTACCTGAAAATTGTTTCCTGAGTAGAGTGAGCCAAAGCCCAGTAGAAACATTCTAACAAAAGCTATGATGTTTAACTAAGATATAGGTGTCACAAGTGTATATTCAATACTCATGATAAATGCACATTCTTCACATGATCACACAATTCTGATATTTACATCTCAATCCATTTCCATCTATTCATTTCAAGCTCGTTCAGTTCATTTCAATTCATAGACCAAGTTTATAGTTTTCCCGAATAACTCAACTGAAACTACAACTTAGTGATTCTCAATTGATACAATCATCATGCAAACACTTCAATCTTGCCATTTAACGAAAATTTCATCCGCGGAATCGACACCCATGTATTCATAAGATTTCAGGACTTTCATCCTAGACACTCCTGCCAACTTAATTCTCAATGGAGTCCATCCCCTATCTTCTCCCAAAACATGGAGTACATCCCATTTCTCCTCCCAAAACATTATACGTATACAATGTATTTAAAGATTTCGTCATATTCAATGACATTCAATTACACATATTTAATGCCTTAACACACCGACATACTCAATGACACATTAAGAATGGTTAGTTTCAATTCACATAATCCTCATGCAGTTTCTACAATAATCATAGCTATCCTCCACCGATAGCCCAATATAGATATTTCTAAACAGATATACAATCATTGTAATAGATAATTCATCTAATTTTCCACGAATGAGTGATTTAACAAATCCAACTATACCATTCATTCACACATCCTCCTAATTTTATATTTTTCATACTAATTTTATTATTTATACAAAATAATTAATTCAACATATTTAGGGCAATTTCCCCATCTTTCCAAATATTGCCCAAAGGCCAAAATCAACAATTTATAACACAATAAACTCTCATAATCAAACCCCATGGTCAATTATATAACACTACATAGGCAACCCCTCTTTTACATTTCACCCAAACCCTAGGTTTGTGTTCAAAATACTCCCAAAGTTCACCATTAACACATAACGACGAATAACTAGGTTAAAGATCATAACAATATATAGAATATCCCTACCTCAAAGATGCCGAAATCCAACTTCAATCGGTTCAAAATAATGATCTTGAGGAGCTCTACCTTTTTAATGAAGGCACAAGTGTGGATAGATCACTACATCTAGGTGAAAATCTAGAGAGAGAGGGTATTTTAGAGAGAGAGGGCCTCACTTTAAGGTTTTAAGAAGAATAGATCTAAAAAAGTGATGTAAAAGTGCTTTTCGCGATTTGATATACGTACAGTCCGTTTGAGCGGAGAGTTTGACGCTCGAGCGTCAGATACAACATTTTGTTCCGCTCGAGCGCAATAAGGGCCCGCTCAAGCGTAGAATACACACATCTAGTAGTTATGCAGACACAGACAAGCCGCTCGAGCGTCCACCCGCTCGAGCATAGGAAACGGCGCTCGAGCGTGAAAAGCACTCCTCTAGTACTTTTGCAGACACGTCAAGTACTGAGAGTTTGCAACTCCCGCTTGAGCGCAAGAAGGCCCGCTCGAGTGGAGGACCAAAATTCTGGCAACAAAGTTTGAGAAAAACATGCAACCAGTCTATTCCAAACTCAATCATAACAACCCAAAGGCCAATTTCAAGAGATACAAGGGAGAAAAGAGGTAAACAACAATATGGAAACATTAAACCTGAGTCCAAAATACAACAAATGACGGGTCAAAACCAGGATCGCTATACTCAACATGAGTCAGAATAGATCTATAGGAGTAGAATTTCTTTAGGAGTAATTTATCATCATAAGAGTAGTTTTAATTTAGTGGTTCTGTAACTGGTACAATTTTAGCAATACAATATTAGTTTTTTTAGTTTGTTTCTCTTTCTCAATAACCACCAAAAAAGTCATTGAATTTGTCAAGGCATAGGACATCAACCATATCGTTTGATTTGTTTGTGTTTGTGAAAATTGGTTTTATCTGTCGACTTTTCTCTGTCAATTTGCTTCAAACCAGATTTTTGCTAACATATTTTAGCACGTCTAGTGGGACTTTTCTAATTTGAAGTTATGGCGATGAAGAAGCAAACAAAATACCAAGAAATCATGCCTTCAAGTGGCATGTCCACGTCTTATGCATCCATAGATGCAAACCGCCAATGGAGTAGCAATATTTTCATGGGTATAAAATATCAATAGAAAAGTCTCATCTTCCATGTCTAAAGATTGTTAATATTATGACAATGATTCTACCAACTATTGCCAATACGATGGCATAACAAATGATATGATTTGGCATTGAAATGATGAAATTTATTGGTGTGGGAGTGCAAGTTTGGCCGTAAGAAGAAAAATAATTCTCTTTATCGGCAAAGATTTCAAATAATTTCATTATCTCCATATTATTTGATGTAAAGAGATTTAAATTATTTTGATGAAAAAATTCATCAACCTGAAGGCCAAATTTATCGAATTGATGAAGAAATTTGATATTAGGAGCATAATTTAGAAGGCTTAATGGCTGTAGACGTGCCCAAGGACTCCCGAGCTCTGCACGCGAAGGCATGAAATTCGTTTGCTCTCTAGCTACTACAAGTTCGGACTAATGTCACGGTTCTGAATCTAATCTCACAATGTGCGATGTAAGATCGATAAATCACCAAAGAGTCCAAATCCAGCAAATCGTTTTGGAAAACTGATTTTAATAAAGAAGTACCAAACATGGATTGCTTTGCTAGATATAGAGTCGCCACCTAAATATTTTATTTTTGGGAGAATTTAGGAAACCCTGACTCGTGCCGAATGCCACGTGTCCGTCATCACCAAAGTTGCCTCGGCTCGGGAAATTGGATATGAGAGGGGAAGGTCATACAATGAGCACCCCCGCCCGATCAAAAGATCGGCCTTTACTAAGCATGATATTTTGTTTTTGAAAACACATGTGCTTTTATTCCGGTTAATTAGCTAATCTTACTACGTGATGCGCACAGCATACAAGTATAGACTAGATTACCTAAATTGGAACAAAACATTGCATGTTCGTTTGTGAAAATGATTTGAAGTTTGCTACTCGCAAGTAGGCTAAATTCGGGATTGAATGAATTGTTCCAATTCAAGTAATCCAACATTCACCCACAGGCATTCAGGCAGTTATATCAAATAAGCAGTTAGCCTCATAGCAAGTATGCTTAACATGGCAGTCAATAACACACATGCAGTATGCTAATGCGTAAATACTCACAATGTACTCCGAGCCAAAACAAAGAACTAGTTAGAAATCATGCATGATCCTAATTCATGTTAAGATGGCTAATGCAACACGTGTGAAAATGTACCTAAGATAGGCTCGGCTATCTAGAATGTCATGTGAAATGCAACTTGATAACATGCTGTTGAACACATATTCAAGTAAATGTATTGAAAATACAATGCAATTAATATGATGCGCCGAGCCTGGTGCATTCAAAACAGATGAATGGATGCACACATGCAAAGCATAAGGTATGCTAATTGAAATATGCCCTAAAACTAACCATCGTAAGTGGTTAAGTAAAAGGGAGAAAGAAATGGGGGTTGGAAGACATGCATCACACACACGCACGCTTATTACGACAATTGGCCCTCTCGACGGAGGGTCTGAATAAGAAGCTAACTAGCTAATCTAAGCTAATTAAACTACTTATTACATTACAAAGAAGCTAATTAACTAATCCTAGTTAACTAACTATTACAAAACAGACTGAATAGATAAACGCATTAACTATCTAAGTACAAAACAAAGCAAAAGCACAAGCTAGCTATCTAATCATGGCAGCTAAGGAAAGCAATAAAGCAGGAGCCTCGATGCGAGGAGTTCATGCATGCTCGGTCGCTTCGTTTGGAAATCCAACGCGATGCCCGACTTGCCTCTGTTTTCAATTGTTCTCAGAACCTTGCACCAAGCTCCAGAAAGCTTAAAATCCACCATGGGAATGTGTGGGAGGGTGGCCGACCACCTAGAGGTGTCACCAGCCACCTGCCGACCACTTTCTGTGCTGAAAACCAGAAAAAATGGTCGGCCAGCTAGTTTTTCTGGCTGGTCGGCCAATTGTTACTGCATTCCTCAAGTTTGCTGCAATAGAGAGCAAGAAAGGGCATGGCAATCTATTTGCAAGGTATGTGTGCACAACCACCCTCCCTATCGTTTCATAAGCTCAAGGGAGTGCGGTTCTCGACCCTCGGGCCACTAATCGCGCATTTCGATGCATAATGCCCGAGAGGCGAAGTTGCATAATTCAAAATGAAATGAATGCACACATAAACACATAAGGCCTAAAACTCTATCATGCTAGATCAAGAGCGTCGGCGACCGAGAATTGAGGCACGTTTCATCACTTTAAGTATGAAATGTCCCTCGTTTCTCGTGTTTGGACTAACACCTATTCCAAACAAAATGCAACATAAGCATGCAAATATGCAATACAAGGAAATAAGCATGTGAACAACATGCAAGGGACAAGCATGCAAACATGCAATGCAACATGAATAACCTAACAAGGCTAATGGCATGCACAATGCACAATGCACAATGCACAATGCTTAAGAACAACAACTAGCATACACAATGCAATAATCATGGCATACCCAATGCTCAATGGACTTAAACCAAAATGGGCAGACCTCAGCCATGCCCAAATTAGAGGCCATAACACCAAAACAAAGGCACCAAAAGACAAGGCATGCATGCACAATGCATTGGCCAACCAACTAGGCTTAAGAGCACAGCTCTCAAGAGGGCTCAAGGAGTGATAAATGCGGAAGTATAACAACACTAAATGCACTGAAATAAGGTATGAAATGATGCCAAATCATTCAAACAACACAAGCATAGCATGCAAAGGTCCTTCAAGCATGAAGCTAGTAAAGAGGGTTACAAAGGGGGTATGCAATATATGGAACAAGTGCATGAACCAACCATGGACAGAGCTGAAATAGGTCAAAACAATGACCAAAACATGCTAAGATGGAGGCTTAAAGACCTAGGCAAGATGGCATACATGCTAGGCCATAAGTAAGGCAACAATGCATAACACTTAAAGGCATTCAAAGCATGAAAGAAGTGGGAACATGGCAATGCTAAAAGCTCTGAAATGAAGTATTAAATGATGCCAAATCATCTAAATAGCTCAAAGATAGCATGCATGAGTCAACAAAACACAAAGCTAGCAAGGCTAATTGCACTACAGTTATACAAAGCATGAAGGATATGGAAAAGGCCACCCAAAATAGTCCTAGAACATGTCAAAATGATACTAAAACATGCATGGAATGAAGCCCAAAACAAGCTAGCATGAAGGGCGTAAGGTATGATGCATGCAAGGCAAATAAGGTGGATTACACTACACCTATTAAGACCAAGCATGGGATGACTTAACCAACAAAAATCAGAGTTATATCATGGCAAGATAACCCCAAAAACACATTGAAATGATGGCTCGCAAGCTAAGGCATGAAGGCATACGCAATGATTCATGTTAACGCATAAAGAGGGAAACCCTCCAACGCATTGAATGAGTGATAAATGCAAGTGCATGAGCATGAAACATGGACTGAAATCACATATGAAATGATGCCAAATCATTCAAATAGGCTAAGTAAAGCATGCTAGTGGACTTGACATACAAAGCTAACAAGCTAGAATGCACTATAGCTATACAAAGCAAGTCACGCATGGCCAAAACAACCAAAATCAGAGATAGAGCATGCTAAAACATGGACAAAATCTTCTTTAAGTTAAGCCTAAAGCATGCTAGAATGACATGTTAAAGCATGATGCATGTTAGACTAATTCATGGAAATGCACTACAAGTGCATGGAGCATGCAAGAGGTGACCAAACCAAACCCTAACAGAGGTATGACATGGAAAAATATCACCAAAAACATGCTGAAATGGACTCAAGGCGAGCTAGAATGACATGCTACTTCATGAAGCATACAAGACTAGTTTGTGAGATTTACACTACAAGTGTATTAGGCATCATGGAGTGACTAAACCAAGTAAAAACAGTGGTATGCCATAGAAAAATAACCCCAAATACATGCTAAGATATGACCAACATAAACTTAACAGACATGCTCACACATGAGGCATTCAAGACAAGTATTGAAGACACAAGGAGAGGGGATGACCCTCTCCTTTTTGGGACCTCAAAACACCACTTCCATCACTGAAATTCTTCTAGATTTGAGTGGTGAGAAGGTCAAAATGAGGTGGTCCCAAAAGCTTAAAAAGAAGGCACAAAAGCAAGGCCAAACAAGGCCTAAGAGGAGGTAAACAACCTCCAACACAAAAGTGACCTTAAACAAAGATCTTAAGCACCAAAATTCAAAACTTTTTGTAGTTAAGAGTTAAGCTTAAAACAGCATGAAAGTAGGGCTAAAAGCTTAAGCAAAAATGGGGGTTTAAAAGGTTAAAAGCTCACCCTTGAAGACCACCTTCAAAGCTGCAACTCCAGCAGCTTCTTTAAGCTCAAACCAGTCCAAGAACTCCAAAAACAACTCCTAAGCACCTCAGCAACAAAGGGATGGTGTTTGAGTGTGTGTTTGTGTGCAAAAGTGAGACAAAATGACACTTTTAGGCACAAAAATGAAGCAAAGAGAGATATAGAGATAAAGGTGTATCTATCACTCAAACCACAAAATTTTGAACCTAGAGGAGGGAGGAGGAGCCTCCCTCTTATAGAGAGCAAAAGTACAAGCTTCTTCAAGAAGCTAAGGCTCAAGGCCATCCCTCCATACATGTGTATGGAGGATGGTTCTAGTGATCTCTGGCTGTGCCAGCTGGCCAAAAATATCCCTAAAAAGGTGACAAAAAGTAGCCGACCACTTGAAGTGGTCGACCAGCTACTTTAAGTGGTCTCCCAAGAAGACAACTGGTCGGCCATGGTGGGAGATGGTCAGCAGCATGAAAACAAGCAAAAGGTGTGGTGGCTGACCAGAAAAGATGTCCCAAAGACCAAGGAGACCAGTTGTCAGACCAGAAAACTGGCTGGCAGGAGGGAAAGTGGTTTACGGGGAGAGAAACTAGTCTTCCACCCCTGTACCACCTTCTAAACAAGGAAAACAAGGTTTGTACCAAAAACAAACCAAAATGGATGCAAGACGAAAGTTCGGGAGGCAAAGCACGCAGCCGGGAGCCTCGAAAACTAGCTGACAAGCACCAAAAGTGGTTTACGACCACAAAAGTGGTCTCCCAAACCACAGTGGCCCTCTAGGCCAAGGAAACAAGGTGTGGTTCAAAAACCACGCCAAACGGAGAACGTTAAGCAGTCCCGAGACAAGGTGCGCGACCGAAGGCTCCGAAAACCAGAAACTAGTCTCCAAATGGGAAAAGTGGCCTACGACCACGAAAAGTGGTCTACGACCACAAAAAGGGGTTTACAAGACCTCTCCTTCCCTCAGGCAAGGAAAACAAGGCTTGGTCCGCAGACCGAGCCGAAGCACAAAGAGTTTAGAGGCCCGGAGGCAAGGCACTCGGCCAAAACTCCGAAAACTTGAAACGAGCACAACATGCGCAATCACCGAGCGCTCAATCGATGACGTCTGAGTCTTAAGGTTGGTCAAAAATGGGGTGTTTACAATGGCTAAGAAAAAAATTAAGGTATGAAAATAATGTGGCTTGGGAGGCTAATAGCCGTATGAGGAGCCAATTATTCATGAAAAGCCAAGGTATGTAGCTTGAAGGGTTAGTACACCAAGTAATGAAAATAACATGTTTTGGAAAATTTTCATACACCAATAGTGACTAGAATAGAAAAACTGCCCATTCTCTCAAAAGATGTTAAAAATTCATCACGACATGATGGTGAAGATTCACTTAGGGGGCATAATTTAAAGCCAAAGATGGCTGAAAATGAGCAAAAAAGAAAAAAATAATAATGATAAACAACAGCCTCTTTTTGCAAAAAATGATAAAAATCATTACAGAGAAAAGTTTTTTAGCCAAACATGGCTAAAATTGAAGAACAACCGACTGTTCATGTTGAAATCATTCAAAATGATGAAATATATGAGACTTTAAAGCCAATTTATACTATGGCTTTTGATTTTCAAAATTTACTTTAGATTTGTGGATCATATCAAAACTCAATTTTAATGAAATGGTTAACAAAACAACAATTATTAGAGAACATTTTTTTGTCAATTGCATGTAATGCATAATTAAAGATGGTTATTCAGCCGAGTATGGGCAGGCAAAGGTATGGCACGTTTATGTAATATTGGCCAATGAAAGTAATAAGAGAAGAAAAGTGTGTGCAAGGCCATGTACATAGGTCTATTTTGATGACAAAAAAATGCTTCAAATGTGCATCGATATGGTCAATCGTATATAAATTGGTAATTATTTAATTACCCAAATAATGTCTATTCAAGAATTCAAGTGAGCTCACTCTTAAAGAGTTTGGGGCATTGTTTGCATCATATATTAGTTTATATTGATTGTGACTTGTAAATTATGGTCAAATCTAATTTATAGATTTTAATAAATTTGGGTTGGTTCAGATTTTATCCTTTATATCATTTAAGGTAAAATTCTCTTTTACCTTAAATGAGAGAGCATTGTTGACACCATATTTTATTTTTCTGTTGATTGTGACTTGTCAAAGTAAGCCAAATTCAGTCCTGTCAATGATGGCTTGTTGAATATGGTCTGTCGATTCAGGCCATGTATCAACCTTTAAGAGTGACTATGATCACATTTATTAATTTATTATCATTATTATACAATTTGTTGGTGTTTGTGCAGGAAGTGGTGGTTACAAATTGAAGTGGTGGCAATGTGGCATTTTATTAGGAGCATAGGGTGATTTTGAGGTGGCTAAATAAAAGGAGACATGCATGTTACTAGCTCTAATAATGGAGATGTGGCGCTTTATATGGAAGATGTGTGGAAGTTGGTAAAACTACTTCTAGCAGTAATTTGGAACCGTGCAGAAAGGCCTATAAATAGGCTTAAGGGGGAAGTAAAAAGGCATCAACAAATCATCAACATTGAACATGAGTTAGAATAGATCTATAGGAGTAGAATTTCTTTAGTAGTAGTCTATCATTATAGGAGTAGTTTTAATTTAGTAGTTCTGTAATGGTTTTCTTGTTATTGTAATCAGTAATTTTTTTTTTTCTTGTTCTTTTGTATTTTTGTTTTTGTTCTTGTTCAAATCTTTATAACAAATAATAATTTCAACAATACAATATCAGATTTTTAGTTTATTTCTCTGTGTCAATAACCTCCAAAGAAATCCTTGAATCTATCAAGGCGTAAGACACCAACCACATCACTTGATTTTGTTAGACAATTTTCAATGTATTTGAAGAACAGTTTAAGAAAGAAGAGATTATGTTCAAGTACTAAACACCAAATTAGAATATATACAATTAAACTATGGAAAAACAAATTCTTTTTTATTGTAGAAACAAAATAGAATTTGGAAAAAAAAAATTGAATATCGTGAAATTAGAAAATAAGAAAAATACTTACAGAATTACTTTTTTGAAAAAATGATCCAAGTCCAGCATTTGACACTATTTGCTTAAGCCAGATTCGTTCCCTCCACAGTGTTATCAGAATATGGACGTCTATCTTCAAAGATAAAATAATTGATAACAATTAGTTGCAGCACTACACACTAATTATTCAACGAAGACATTCTGTGTATATACTCTCTCTCATAGAAAAAAATACAGAAATATGCAGGAAGAAAAAGGACGAAAATTCAATGAATAAAACAAATGGAGGACTGCCTATTTATAGAAGAAATGGTGGTTGTTCGGGGTAGAATTGAATAGGCATGGAACCTGTTTGGGTTAGACGGAAAAGTTGGAAAGGTGTGTTGGACCAAACTGCCAACGTTCAGAAATGTTGGGGTCAAAACAAAATTCATTTTGAATTTAAAACAAGAATTTAAATTCCAAATAATAGGAATTTAATTATAAAAAAAAAATTAAAACTTAAAAGTTTTTGGCCCAGAAAGATAAAAATTGGGTTGGGCCACATAACCCCAACCCAAACTCACACCTCACACCCGCGCTCAAGCCAAGGCCTCGTCCGGGTGGGCGGGCGGTGGCGCTACCCGTACGCACGTGATTGTTTTTGGGTCCAATAGATTAAGGCCCACTTTACCCATAACCTTTCCCTCCACAAAACTTGGGTCTCTATTGGAGCCCTTCCCAAGATGCAAACTCAAGGCTTATAAACCCACAACATGTTTACCCACCCAAGCAATCTGGGACAAGCTTTTCTTCATCCCTTATGGAAAACTAACCAAAACACCATTTTCATGGAGCTCACTTCGGTATCAATTTCCTATTCACCCGATAATGGTTTTGAGCAACCAAATATATGACGTGAATCATCACGCAGCAAAGAACTCGTTGCCACATAAACCCGCCAACTTCGGCGAATGGGTCCTACTTTAAAAATAGAACAAAGTTTAGGAAAAACCTACTTTTTTCCCAAACCATTTCTAACAATCCCCCACTTGAATGGAATTTGATGACAATGGAAATGCAATAATATGCAAAAATATGAAGAGAGTATAAATCAAAGATACCTTGCATTAGGACAGGTAGTTTTTCGCTTTGAACCTTCCTTAGTGATAACCTATTGAACTTACTAGCGAACTAATGGACGCAATGCCTTGAATTGTTCAGCCGTTGGTGTAAGCCAAGACAATAAATTCCATACAAATTATCTTCTGGCACATCGTGGTTTTCATGGTTGTGTTCATTTTGGCCCTGAATGTTCCTAGTTATTCATGAGTGCTCTAGAAAGTTTTGTCTCTTCATTCTCACAAAATCAGCCCCAGTTCGATACTCATATAAGTGATTCTTATTGTGAGTATCTCTTTATAGTTGGCTTGATTTTTATTCCTAAATGAAGATATAAGTAATCATTAAAAGCAAATCTTACCCTTAAACCTTTGCATACAACACATGTTGTCAATATCACTCTCACCATAGAAATGGATAAGGAATTTGATCCCATTGGTGATTTCTGACAAGCTACACATAACTTAGCTGTCCCTTTGAACTTAGTTCTTGAGATCTCTAGTCATCTAAGTAGGGTTACTGTAGACACCCCATTTTTGACCGTCCTCAAGACTTGGACGTCACCGCTTGAACACTCGGTGTTCATCCATGTTTGTGTTCGTCTAGAGTTCCCGGAGGTCTCGACTACGTGCCTTGCCTCAGGATCTCTCGACTCGACTGTTTTGTGTCTGGTTTTGCACCAAACACTTGTGCTTTGCCTTGGAGGGGCAGAGAATGGCTTGTGGGCCATCCCCACACTCCACCGGCCATGGCTTGAGGCCACCGACTGTGTTTTGTTGCCACCGGCCAAATGTTTGGCCGGCCGGCACTATAGATGGCCGGCCGGCTATCTTTTTTTGGTCAATTGCACTTTTGGCCGGCCGACTACTGTGCATCTGCTTTTGCAGATATTTTTGTCCAGCTGGCATGCACTTGGCTCCCCTCCATACACGTGTATGGAGGGATCTCCCTCTTGTTTGGCTTGTCTTGTAAGCTTACAAGATTGAGCTCTATAAGAGGGAGCCTCTTCTCTTTTGTTTTAGGGTTAGCAAAAATAGAGAGGAGAGCTCTGGTTTTTAGGGTTAGCATAGTTGTATCTATTTCTATCTCTATCTCCCTCTCTTTTTTGGCCTTAAGGTGTTTTAGTCTTATTTTTGCACACAAACACCTAGAGTTACACCTTCCTTGAGCTACTGAGGTACTAAGGAGCTATTTTAAGAGGATTTGAAGCTGGTTTGAGCTAAGGAAAGCAGCTAGAACTCCATCCCTGAAGGGGTCTACAAGGGTAAGACTTTTGTCCTTTTTTACCCCATTTTTACATTGTATTTTTGGCTACCTTACAACTATTTTTGAGCTTAACATATAACATAGAAAAGTTCTATTTTTGCTTGCTCTAAATAGTTGCTTAAGGGTGTTTCAAGCTTTGGGGTTGTTTGACCCCTCTTAAGGCTTGTTTGGCGCTTGTTTTGTGCCATTTTGGTTGAGCTCCAGGACCATTGTGCTTGGGCCTCCTCACCACTGAAATCTTGAGGAATTTCAGAGGTGAGGATGGTGCCTTGAGGTCCCAAGAAGGAGAGGGCCACCCCCTTCTCCTTGTTGTCCTTGAAAAGGACCATTTTTGCCTCATATGTGAGCATATTGTTTAGGTTCATGTTGGCCATGCCTTAATAGATTTTTGTGCTTATTATGTCATAATATAGCTCTATTTTCAATTGGTTTTGGTACACCATGCTTGCTTAGCATACATGCCTTGTAATGCCATGATTAGGCCTTAACATGCTTTAGGTTTTGCCCCTTATTTTAGCATGATTTTGGCCAAGCTTTGTGAAGCTTTTGTGTTTGTTCTAGCATGCTTAAGCTCTGTTTTGGTTGTTTTAGTCGACCATCATATTAGTATAGCCACCTTGCATTTTGGCTTATTAGCCCTAGGTGTGTGAGTGTATAGCATGCTTTACTTGCATCATTTCAGTGGTTTGGAACCACTTACCATATCATTTCAGTCCTTGTAATATGTTTACATGCTTGCATTTTATCACTCCTTTGATGCTTTAAAAGGTTGTGTTGTATGCTCCATGTTTAAGCATTTGTGCATGCCTCCATGTGTAGATCATTTAGATGCCATCTAAGTGGTTTTTGGGGCTTGCCTTAACATGATTTGGGACTGTTTTGATCCATTTTGGTCATTTGCTTCATGTGTCATATGATCATGCTTTAAGTACTTGAACCAATTACATGCTATGCTTGTCTTGTTTGCTTAACTTGGCATCATCTTTAACATGATTTTCAAAGCTTACATTGCATGCTAATTGTCCATGTTTAGTCTCTTTTAAGTGTGCTTAAAAGTTACTTGTTTCATGTTCAAGTGTTGGCCCATTTGCATGCATGTTTGTATGCACATTAGCCTTCATTTCCTTGGCATTGGCCACTGATTTTGGCATGCTTGCGAGCTATCCATGTTAGTTTAAGTCCACCCTTTTGCATGTTGTTGCATGCTCACCTTGTATGTTGTTGCATATTTGTGTGTTGTTGCATAGTTGAAGTTGCATGATTGAATGAAGTCACATGTTTGCTTGCAAGCTTGAACACCCACATTGTGCCTTGCATACTTGTGGGTTGCATTGTCTCATGCCTTGCATGCGTCTTTGCATTCCCATGGTTGCATACTAGCTCACATGCTTAGGATTGCATTGCATTGGCATGTATGCTTTGCCTCTTGAATTGCTTTTGATAGAGGTTAAGCCTCCTTGTGTGTTTATGTGCATTGCATTCCATATCAAAATGCACACTTGATTCTTTGTGCCATCATGCATGGAAATGCGTGATTGGTGGTCCGGGAATCGAGGTCCATCCTCCTTTGAGTCATACATATGATAAGGAGTGTGGTTGGTGCATACATTGCTTGAAATGCATTGCCATGCTATACTTTGTCCTCTGCTACTGTCAAACCAGTTTTTGCAGGAAGATTTGGCCGGCCGGCCATCTTTAGTGCCGACCGGCCATTTATTAGTGGCCGATGGCTTAATTTGTGGCCGCTGACCATTTCCCTTGGCCGGTGGCCAATCCCCCCAGCCAGTGGTGTTCCACAGCATTCAAAGAAGCAACCCTGGGACTTGTGCAGTCTTCAGAGGAGGATAACAGCCAAAGCAGAGGCATCTTATGCACGGCAGTGACTTTTGAGCGGAACCGAGCGCGCATGCATTGGGCCCTCTTCCCGAGGCTGCTGTTTACTGCTTAATTATATTCAATTGATTTATCAATTAATTAGGTGGCCTGTAATAATTAATTAGCTTGTAGGTTAATTAATTGCATTATTCTTTCGGTCCCTCCGAGCGAGGGCAAATTTGTAATAAGTGTGGGTGCGTGTGTGCATGTCTTCCAACCCCCACTTCTTTCTCCCTTTTACTTACCTGCTTTGATGGTTGGTATTAGGACATGTTTAATTTAGCATACCTTATGCTGTGCATGCGTGCATCATTCATTAGTATTACATGCACCGGGCTCGGTACATCATGCTAACTGCATTTGTATTTCAAATTCCAAGTTGAGTACTTGTTAGTCGCAGCATTTCACATGCCATCTTTAGGATAGCCGAGCCTATTCTAGCAACATTCTGTATGCGTTGTATTAGCCATTTTAACATGAACTAGGATCATGCATATGATTACTAACTAGTTTATGTTTTGGCTTGGAGTACTCTGTAAGTTCTTTCGCTTTAGCATCCTTGCACGCGTGTGAGTGTTGCCATGACAAGCATGATTACCATGAGGCTAATTGTTTATGTGATATAACTGCTTGAATGCCTGTGGGTGAAGGTTGGATTGTTTGAGTTGGAACAACTCATTGAAATCCATGTTTTAGCCTACTTGCGAGTAGCAAATTCCAAAGTGTTTTCCAAACAAACGGATATGCAATGCTCCGTTCCAAATTAGGCGATCTAGTCTATACTTTTGTGTTGTGCGCATCACATATTCTAGCTAATTAACTGGAATAAGAATACATAATGTTTTCAAAATCGGATATCATGGTTAGTAGAGGCCGATCTTCGGATCGGGAGAGAGGGGGTGCTCATAGCTGACCTTCCCCAATCATACCCAAGTTCCCGAGCCGAGGCAACTTTGGTGATGACGGACACGTGGCCTTTGGCACCGAGTCAAGGTTTCCTAAATTTCCCCATTAAAAAAAATATTTAGGTGGCGACTCTGTATCTGGTAAAGCAGTCCATGTTTGGCACTTCTTTCAAAAATCTGTTTTCTCAAAACGATTTGCCGGATTTGGACTCTTTGGTTCAGATTTAGAACCGTGACCCAAATCGAGTCCGAACTGTGGTGGGGCCCTCACGCGGGGCGCGTCCACAGTTACCATTATAATGACTCTTATATAATAGGCTTTAATCTCATTCCCTTCGATGAACTATATACTTGCTCTTTCACTAAACCTTTTGTTAACGGATCCACAATATTCTCTTTGGACTTTATATAGTCTATTAAGATTATACCATTTGAGAGCAATTGTCTTACGGTATTATGTTGACGACGAATATGCCGTGACTTACTGTTATACATACGAATTTGGGTCGTTTCTATTGCAGATTGACTATCATAATGAACACAAATAACTGGCACAAGTTTTGGCTAAATTGAAATGTCTTCTAAGAAATGGCAAAGCCATTCTGCTTCTTCGCCTGCTTTATCTAAAGTAATGAACTCATATTCTATTGTGGATCGTGCAATGCATGTTTGTTTCGAGGATTTCCAAGAAACAACTGCACCCCCACAGTAAAGATATAACCACTAGTGGATTTTGAATCTTTAGTATCTGATATCCAATTGGTATCACAATAGCCTTCGAGTATTGCTAGATATCAAGTAAAGTTCAGACCATAATCACGGGTAAATCTTAGATACCAAAGAACCCACATAATTCCTTTCCAATGATCTTCTCCAGGGTTATTACTATACTTGCTTAACTTACTTACAACATATGCTATATTAGGACGTGTGCTGTTCATTAGGTACATTAGGCTTCTAATGATCTGAGAGTATTTTAACTAAGACATCCTATCACATTTAGTTTTTGACAAATAAAGATTGACATCTACAGGTGTTCTTGCCACATTTACATCATCTTTGATGTATTTACCAAGTATTTTCTCAATATAATGTGATTGAGATTCATTCCTAGAATAACATCTTCTACTCCCATATCTTTCATATCAAATCTTTTGTTCAGCATTTGCTTGGTTGATTTGATCATATCATGACTACTACCAATTATGAGCATGTCATTCACATAAAGACAAACATGCCCTTTGTTAGTGTTTTTAACATAGGCACATTTGTCACATTCGCTTATCTTAAACCCAGTAGTCAGTATAGCATGATCAAATTTCTCATGCCATTTCTTAGGAGCTTGTTTCAATCCATAGAGAGATTTTACAAGACGACATTTCTTTTTCTTTTCCTAGTACTGCAAAACCCTTTGGGTTCTTCCATGTAGATCTCTTCGTGTAGATCCCCATTTAAGAAAGCTATCTTAGCATCCATTTGATGTATCTCAAGATTATATAACGTTGTTATAACAATAAGCATGCGAATGGATGTGATCCTTGTCACTAGAGAGTAAGTGACAAAATAGTCCAGACTTTCATTTTGTCTATAACCTTTTACCACAATTCTTGCCTTATACTTATCTATTAAACCATCCGCTTTCATCTTCCTCTTAAATATCCATTTACACCCTAGAGGTTTACAATTGGGTGGAAGATCCACCAATTCCCAAGTGTGATCTTGCATGATAGATTCAATTTCACTATTAACAGTCTTTTTCTATAATGGTATTTCAGGACCCGACATTGCTTCCTTAAAGCTTTGAGGCTCATTTCTAAAAGGTATGTCAAAAAATCTAGACCAAAGAATTTTGATATTCTCACTCTTTCACTGCGTCTTGGTTCATCATCAATTATTTCCCGTTGGTCGTGACAAATACTAGTCTCTTTCTCTTGATTGTCAATAATATCCTGACTTTGTATGGAATCGTAAGTTCTTTTCTATGACTACAAAAAAGATAGCTCATATTCGAGAGGAGACAACTACCTTAGCTCGTTACTTAATAAAGGTAGGAATGTGGGGCTAGAATAGCTACCAACCTTCAAGGGATAACAATTAGGTTAAGGAATTAGGCTTTAATTCATGTCATTTTTCTTATGAGAAAAACCATGTTTAAAGAATATAGCATTCCTTGACTCTATAATAGTATTTACATGTATATCAGGTATTTCTGAGTTATGAGTTAGAAACCGATATGCACTACTATTATGTGCATAACCAATAAACACACAATCAACTGTTTTTTGTCTTTTTAGGAACAAAAACTTCTACCTTTGGTAGACACCCCTACACTTTAAAATATTTGTAGGAAGGCGGTCGACCTTTCCACAGACAAAATAGTTTTCTCGTGGAGTATTCTGCTAAGAACATAATTAGCACACAATATTGCTTCCCCTATAAGTTTTGTGGTAAGCCTGAACTTAGTAACATGGCATTCATCATTTTTTTAAGGGTTCTATTCTTCCTTTCAGCAATTCCATTTTGTTGAGGAGAATATGGTGCTGTAGTTTGATGATTAATGTCATGTTGTGCACAAAATTTATTTAAAGGTTCATCCTATTCATCATCCCTATCACTTCTAACAATTTTAATGGTTTTACCTAGTTGATTTTCAACTTCAGTTTTGTGAAGTTTAAACATTTCTAAGGCTTCATCTTTACTTCTAAGTAAGTATACATAACAATATCTTGTGCAATCATCAATAAATATTATTAAATACTTTTTGCCTCTACTAGTTTGAACAAATTTAAGATCACATACATTAGTATGAATTAATTATAAAGGTTCAGTTTTTCTTTCAACCAATTTAAATGGTGCCTTACTTCACATTTATGATTAGGATCAATTTGAAATTTTGGTATATAATCCAAACCAATAAGTCTACACAAAGCATCAACACATGTCCTAATCTACCATACCATAAATTAGAATCAAGAATATAAATAGAAGCCGTGTTAATCTTATTAATAGCAGAAATTAGTACAACAGTCATTACATTCATCTTAAAGAGCCCATCACTCATGCACCCTTTACCCACATAAATACCACTTTCAATTAGTACAAATTTATCAAACTCAAATACAAGCCTAAAACCGTTTTTACTTAACAAAAATCCAGAAACTAAATTCTTGCGAATGTCTGGTACATACAGCACTTCATTGAGAGTAAGTTGCTCCAGTGTCGATCCACCACTCCTTTGGATTTCTAACCAAATTAGCCTCAGACATCACAGTAGAGACATTAATATCATTGACACCTTCAGAAATGCACTCTACTCCAGTTACATTGGCCTGATTGGCAAGCTTTTGTTTGTACTTCCACGATCCTTCTTAGGGTGTTGTAGACACCCATTTTTGACCGCCTGCAAGGCTTGGGCGCTTTGTCTTGAGCACTCGATGATGAAGCTACGTTATCAATGGTTTGAATTCTCAATTAAAGAATCCAGTTTTTAGCTCTAAAAAATCTTAACCTTCCCTATCTAAGCTGTTTTTGTAACTATATACCACAAAAATCTAGCACTATGCCAACCTACACTAAGCTTGAAACAGAGGAACATGGGAGCCGCATTTAGCCTCGACCGTGTCTCATTGGGAGCCGATTGTGGCCATTTGGGGCAGGCCATGCCTTTTGGGTGAGAAACACTGTTCTGGGCGGGAGCCCACCAGCTATCTATTTTTGAAGATATTTTTAATCTATTTGCCTCAAATTCTATAAATACGATGCCTTGTCTCTGTTTTGAAGGTTGAAAAATTTTCAAAGAGCTTAATACACCCTTGAGAGCTCCTTCTTCCATTGCAAGCTATCTTTGAGCTAGCCTACCACCTCTGAATTATATACATACATCATACACACCATAAGAGCTTAGTCTAGGAGACTTGGTTGAGCCTTGAGAACCATAATTCAACCTTGAGAGTGCTCTAGGATCAAGTTTGGCTTACAACCAAAGCTTGCTCTCATCAAGAGGTATAAGCTTGTCATCTTTTTCCTTGCTTGCATTTCAATCTTTTTTCATCTTATTATTATGTTTTCCTATTGTTTTGGATCCATTTCTAGTGTTGGAACTTGGGGTTGAAAAGCTACCAAAAGTAAAAAGGCTTAAGACCCTTTCTTGCAACTTATTTAATAGCTCATTCCCTTTGTTTTACCACTATTTTTCTTGACTTACAAACTAATTTTCAGAGTTTAAAAGGGCTAAAAAAAAAATGGTTTGGAAATCTAAAAAATGGAGCAGTTAGCTGCCTCTCCTTGCTCTTGTTTACTAGCCTTGTGATTACTTGTTATTTCCTGTCTTTTTGAGCTCTTTAAACATCATTTTAGCTACTATTTTTTTTTTACACTTTAAGGGCTGTTTAGGGTTCTTTAAATTCATTTAATTAGTTTATGCTTTGAATACTTTTCTTGTTGTGTTGTACGTCCTCATGGCTTCGGTTGTTTAGGCGTTAGACACCGAGTCATTTGAGTTGATAGTTTCTTTACTTAGTTTCTATATAAAGAGTCTCATTCTAATAATCAACTTCACATAATCATTTATGCGCCCTCCCTTCTTTCTTGCTTTTTTCTTTTCTTTTGTTTGAGAGTTATTTCAAACAATTGATTGTTATTCAAGGCATGAGAAAGAGACCTATGCTCAATGGCTTAATCTCTGCGGAGGTTCATCATCAAGGCGTAGTCTCTCTTCCATGCTAAGGATCACTTCTCATTTGACATTTCTTCTCATTTAGTGGACTTAACTATCACTTTGGATAAATTGATTAAAGAATGGAAATGACTAATAAAATTGGCTTAAAATCAATGAAACCGACATAAAGAAGATATATAAAATTGGTTGTATTCGGTCGGACGTTATACCGAGTCCATCGCTTCGAGAATTATCACATATCACTTCATGATATTTTGATGAATTTTGGGGCGTGTCTACCTCCCTTTTTGAGCCTTCATGATAAGAGAGAGAGGTCGTCATCTTTCATTACATGTATTAAATTTTTGTCCAAACATGCTCGGAATCATCAAGCCATCAACTTATGCCCACTGATGATATTGGAGCCAAATCCGTTCTTCTCTTGAAGTTCCCCATGACAGAGAAGAGCAGAAGGGACAAACAGAGCTTAGAAAGCTCTGTTTTCACCATTTTCACCTCAGAGCACAAAAATATTTTTTTGCGTGAAAATAGGGCACGTCCGGCCTTGTTTGGACCCGATCAGGCCTCATTGGGAGCTGGCCAAGCTCCAATGTTTGGTAAATAGAGTATTTTGGCAGAAACAGAGGGTAGTGACTAAGGGTGAAACAAAGCAATGGGCAGAGAAGGCAGACAAAGTAGCTTCTAAAAATTGTCTTTGTTGACATGCATGCAATCCTTGTGCATCTTTAGTTGTTGTAATTAATGTTCATATTATTGTTTCAACTATTATTGTTGTTCATATTATTGTCATAATAGTTATTGTTGTTTATATTGTTGTAATTAGTGTCGTAATTCTTATTGTCATACTATCCTTGTTGTAATAAATTAGATAGCTAGTTAGTTTAGTTATTATTCATTCAGATTTGTAATAGTTAGTTTAATTTGGACACTTGGACACTCATTCGGACCCTCTTGCACGAGGGCAAAATATGTAATAATTGTGTATGTCTTCCAACCCCCATTTCTTTCTCTCTTTTATTTACCCGCGTATAATGGTAGCATCATATTTACTTAGCATCTGCCATGCCTTGCATCCATTCGTCTTACACACATAAGGGTTTTGCTCATAAATGTCAATTTCAAATTCATTGCTCGAATATGTGATTTATCCCATGTTTTGAATTGAACGAAATATCATGCTCGTAGCCGAACTTATCATTTGCATAATGTGTGCGTTGCATTAGTCATATTGCATTGTTTAGGAGCATGCATTTTTTCTAATTATTTTGCTTTATTAGGCTTGCCTTGGAGTACTAGGTAAGCATTTCTTGTTTTAGCATACTGCATTGTATGTTTGTGTTGCCATATCAAGCATATTCCATAAGATTAAGTGCTTAGGTGATATTCCTATTTGACTACCGGTGGATAAAGGCCTTTTTACTTAAGTTTGAATAATTTGATTAAATGTAAATACGAGCTCACTTTTTCAAGTGACATGCATTCAAAACATTTTTTCAAAACAAATATAAAATCAATGCATTTCAAATTTTGTGACTTGGTCTATACTTGTGTGCATCACTTAGTAAAATTAGTCTAATAACCGGAATAAGAGCATATAATGCACATAAAAATCACATCATGATTAGCAGAGGCCGATCTTTGATCGAGTGAGTGGGGTGTTCTATTCATGACCTTCCCCTCTAATACCTAAGTTCCCGAGCTGAGACAGTTTGGTGATGATGGACTAGTGGCCTTTTGGCACGAGTCACGGGTTTCTTAAATTTCTCAAGAATATTTAGGTGGCAACTCTGAAATCTGGCATTACAGTCCATTTTTAGCATCTTTGATTCAAACTTGATTTTCTGAAAGGTTTGCCGCATTTAGACTCTTTTGTGTTTATCCGTTTCACATTGCACTTGTGAAATCAAATTCAGAACGACGAGAGTCCGAACCGTAAGGCTAGTTGTATCCAAAAGGAGCATGAAAAGCAAGCTACAGTTTTTGGCGACTCTGCTGTGGAGTTAGAGAACTTGACTAGAAATTCATGATGTGAAATTTTGTCTACACTTATATTCTTTGCATTGCATTTGCATGGTTACTTTAAGACACTGTGTTTTCTATCTACTATTCCTAGACGGTTTGCCGAAGGCTTGTTTAAAAGCTTGCCAAAAGGCAGATCGGTCATGGGCTCTGCCATGTTGGAAACACAAACCTTGGATCTGGATTACAGCTGTACCGCTTGATCTACCTTTCACTTCTCAGTGTTAGGTATAGGTAGTCTTGCCGAGGTGCCCCTTGTGACCATTTGGCCTAGTTTCATATAGTAAAGCCATAACGACTATTCAAAATTAGGATAGGATGTCGCCTATATACAGGATATTGTGAAACTCTTTGTTTGAAATAGTGCAGCCTAGATTATGTCAAAATCTAGGGCAGGGTAACCCTGCCCCATCATAGGGGGGTTTTGGTTCTCTTTTACCTGGTATGTACTTTTACAATGAAACTGTACAGGAATGTTCATATTAGTGGTACAAATATCAATTTTGGGGGCAGAGAGTTCAGTGAATGTTCTTCAATTGTGATCATGACTGTTATGGATTGAGCCGAAGTGCTATCCGATTTTGATTGTTGTTTTTCTTTTCTTTCTTTTGCTAGGTAGTTTACCATCATAGCTTCATAAAGACCCAGTATCCCTCAAGTTATGTGGACTCGTTCTGGCAGGCTTTGCAAAACTCAAGACCTTGTTGGTGGTCAGCCAGTGTTAGTCTCACTTTCATCAGTTGTTTGACGAAGAAGGAATAGACAGTCAGCAGCACCAGTACAAAGCACTCATCAAACACTTGTTCGTTCCCACCCACTCAATTCACCAGTACCTAACTCACCCGTATTAGCAATGGCACAAAGCATAGAAGATGTTGCTGCCATGATGACAGCATTTCAGAGAACTATGGATACTATAAACCAAAGGATGGCTGCACATGATGAAATCATCGCTGATCTGCGATGCTTATTTGGGGCATCTGCATTAATCGTACATCCAGTCCCAGTTGGCCAGCCAAATCCTGATTCGCCGCCACCAGTGGAAAATCCCCAAGTCCCAGACCCTCAAGAGATGTTCCCACCAGTTCTAGCTTACAAGCCTCTGGCACAACCCCCTGCAGGGATCCTTCCCTTTGACATCAATGAGATTGATCCGGCCCTTATCACGATTGCCAGGCTAGAAAAAGTGCTGAAAAAGTCCCAAGGCTTCAACTCCATTCAGGAAGGCTTCGGTCAGATTATCGGAGAAGTTTAAGATGCCCCACATTGATAGATTCAATGGGAGTGTTCGCCTGTTTTCAGATGTAGTGAGGCCGATGGGCCTATCTCGGGCTTAGAAGCTCTCACTGTTTGGGAGAACTCTGTCTGATGTAGCGGCCATTTGGTATGCCAAACTAGAGGATTCTATGAAGCGGAATTAAGAGGAGCTATCTGAGGGATTTGTCAACCAATATTTGTATAACACTTAGATAGAGGAAACCATCAGTGAGTTGGAGGCCACTACCCAGAACCCCAAAGAACCTTTTATCGACTTTGTCGCCAGATGGAGAGCAAAGGCGGCCCGAATGACAAATAGGCCATCTAAAAGAGAGCAAGTCTGACTAATGGTCCAGAATCTTGAACCAGATATGCTGCAGAGAATGATAGTGGCACAACTCTCCACGTTTGCTTCTCTACACGAGTTATGGTTCAAATCAAGAGTGCATTCAAGAAGGGCATCATCCACAGAACTAGTGAACCTGTAAGGAGGCCATTCACTAGGAATACCAATGCTAGCAATAGTACTATTCCATGGCCTGTAGATGTCAGTACTGTCATGACAGTGGCGAAAATGGCCGATCCCTTTGCCGCAACAACCTCACAACCCTCACAACCTACAAGTCTAAACCGCAACCAAAGAACCTTCACCCCTCTCCACGTGAGCCCGACCCACGCCCTTGAACTATTAACGGAAAAGGGACATCTCAAGCCCCTCGATCCTCGCCCTCTTCCTGACCCACTACCACCTAGACATGACCTTACCCAGTACTATATCCCCACAAACTATTGCTACTACTTACGTCATGAGATCCAAGATCTCATTGACAAGACAGTTATCGCCCCGCCCGCCAAACCAAACGTAACCACCAACCCACTTCCTGCTCATAACCAAGTCCCCCTACCAGAAACATTAACCACATCCATACACTACCACCCTCTTTTAACCCCAACTCATACATTACTCCATCCCACCTACCAAAGCCTAAGGTGGTTATTCCAAAAAGTATAGATACGTGCATGATGGACATAACACCGCAAACCCAACCAGGGCTTGTGGCGGCAAAGGCAGAGAAGAAGAAGAAGGGGTCACCTGACACCTAAGCCATAGAGAAAGGGGCCTCACTTGCAGAGGAGTATGACCCCAGCTTGTACATTGTGGCCATTGAGCAGCCAAAACCAGTAGTTATACTACCGGACTTCCTCAGCATTAATGCCATTGGGGAAGATAAACTGGAGCAAAATTAAAATGATTGGCCTGAACAAGGCCTAAATGACTTGACGAAATTAGAAGAGGATCTGGCCAACTTGGAGGAAGATTTGGAGAACCTTTACTTCTTTGAAGAAGAAGATGTGGGCAGTGTACAAATTGGGTGGTGGGATCCGAGCCAACCTGAAACCAGCAACAGGTGGTTAAGTGAAGAGGAATTAGATGTGGAGGAACGGACGAGAGAGACTATGAAAGAAGAGAAAGTTGGTAATAGCAGCAAGGCTGAGGCTGTACCTTTGACTAAGACAGAACAAGCATTGGAGCAATTCCAACGGGAAAGGATAGAAGAAATCCAGAGAGAGATAGCCCTGGAGCAAGGAAAAGGGAAAGGAAAAGTAGAGATCGAGCCAACAACGGTAAATGTGTAAAGCACGGGAAAGCTCAAGTGGGAGCCCAGTGACAAGAAGAGAATGCTAAGAAAGCTCCGGAAGTACTAGAATACAGAAACCAAAACTATTGTGGAGGAAGAGTGGTATGATGATGCGGTGGGGAGGGGTGATGTTTACATGCTACAGATAGCACCTGAGAATAACCCAGCCGTGACTGTAGAAGAGTGGTGGGAAGATAGTGATCTAAGCCATGTGTACACAGATGAAGGGTGGAAAGCTGACACCCCGAATGATACATGGTATACTGACGAGATCAATCACATGACTCGTAGTGGTCGGCATTTCAAACCCCTAACTTTAGATCAGCCAGAATCCTCCAGTAAAGAGGCTGAAAAATCAAAAGAGAAGGACGTTGAAGAAGACCTAGTCTTGAAACAGCTCAATAAGATTCAGGTAAACATATCAATCTGGGGGCTATTGATGGCTTCTCGGGATCATAGGCATACACTGCTAGAGGCCATGAATAGAACAAAGTTTCCCATCAACACCACCATTGACCAACTGGTGTCGTTGGGCACCTCCGGGGACATTACGCCGATGATATCCTTTACGGATAAAGAGTTGCCACCTGAGGGTGCCAACCACAATTGACCCTTGTATGTGACCCTGTAGAGTCGAAAAAAGTGGATTTTGGTGGTGTTAGTAGATATTGGATCGACGATCAATGTGTGTCCGGTACGAACTACCTATGCCATAGGTTTGAGGCCGGCTGACTTCACGCCACAACCCAAGCCGTCTGAGCTTATGACGACACTAGCTGGGATGTGATGGGAACATTCAAAAGCCACATACTCATCGACCCGTTTGAGCATGAGGTGGAATTCTAAGTCATAGACGTATCGACAACTTTCAATCTACTTCTGGGCAAGCCTTGGCTACACCAGATGAAGGCTGTATCATCAACGGTCCACTAGCTGGTAAAATATCCCTTTAAATGCGGGATTGCTACTGTGTACGGCAATTCTGCGATCCACCCTCTCCGAGGAACTACCATGCCATTGTTGGAAATCATACATGGGGAAAAAGATGTATTCCTCTCTGGCTTCTCCTTGGCGAAGGTCCAGTTGGTCCAATTTATCTTGGCAGAAGACGATGGAAACTATGCAAGTGCACAGTCGATCTGCATGATGAACAAACAAGGGCATATTCCTGGATCAGGATTGGGCAGAAGTGGCAAATAGGGAGGTACTATTGCCAAAGAGATGAGTCATAACCCCCATGCTTTTGCTAAAGACTAGCAAATGAAGGGGGAGGAGTTGAGAGAAAGAATTAAAGCAAAGAGGACTGGGAGCTAGTATGAGTTAGTCCACAAGCCAATAGGGGGAACCCTGAACGGACACTTTCTCCGCCAAGGGGAAGATTTCCCCTTTCGTGGATTTCCAGAGCCTTGGTTTGACCGGGAAACAAAGACCAGATACTCGACGTTAGAGATCTTCTTCGGTACCAATTACCAGAAGATGGGGATGGGCAGACGAACATGAGCATCAATACAGATCAAGGTAGAACTGCAAGTGTGGGCACTGAAGAAGAGGAGCTGTTGGGGAAAGCATTAGCTGATCTAATAACAAGTTCTAATGCTGGGACTGAGCCCATCAACTTAGAGGATAGTTTTACTATCTCAATGATCGGGGATGAACTAGCAGCGGATTTCACTGGTCTCATCCTAGACGCGTCTGAGGCTCCACGCCTGGTTTGGAAGTTTGAGAAGGGCACCATCAGCAGTTCTGAATCGGATAATGACTCTGAATTTGATTCTACTGAGTCTGTGGAGTCGGAGTCAGATTCGAGTTCTTCTGAGTTTGGTACTTCCGGGAGTGGCAACCCGAATACGAAGGTCCTGTCTAGGTCGTTTTTCAGTTTCTTTTTTGAGTCAACAATAATTGAGGATCTGAACTGTTTGAATGGGAATGTCGTAGATTTCACTTACTTCTCTGTGTCTTTGGTTTGTTGCACTAATTTTGATTTTCAAAATTTTGACTTTATCGAAGAGGAAGAAATTCCTCAGGCTTTGAAAAATTTTGGTTGATCATGAAGAGGAGAGGCGTGTTAAGTCCTATACAAATGAAATCGTTGCAATTAACGTGGGTACTGAGGAGGATTGCCGCTTGGTTCAGATTGGGTCCATATTGTCTTTGGAGGAACGCCAGCGTTTAATCGCTTTATTAAAAAATTTCAAAGATATTTTTGTGTGGTCCTACGAAGACATGCTTGGAATTGATCCAGAGATTGTACAGCACTGCATCCCTCTTAACTCTAAGTCCCGACCAATTAAACAGAAACTGCGAAGAGTTCGCCCAGATTAGGCTTTGAAGATTAAGGAGGAAGTCACCAAACAGATTGAGACAGGTTTCTTGATGGTGTCTAAGTACCCAACTTGGCTAGCTAATATCGTTCTAGTCCCAAAGAAGGATGGCAGAATCAGAGTCTGCGTCGACTTTCGGGATTTGAACAGAGCTAGTCCGAAAGACGACTTTCCACTGCCACATATCGATAAGTTGGTAGATTTCACTGCTGGCCATGCCTTGCTTTTGTTCATGGATGGGTTTTCCAAGTATAACCGGATTCTGATGGCACCGGAGGACAGGAAGAAAACTGTTTTTACTATACCATGGGGTACCTATTGCTATCGAGTCATGCCTTTTGTGTTGAAAAATGATAGGGCTACATACCAGAGGACTGCGACCACAATCTTGCACAACATGATCTACAAAGAGGTTGAGGTGTATGTAGACGACATGATTGTCAAGTCCAAAGAGCAAGAAGGTCACTACACCACACTGGAGAAGTTCTTTCAGCGGATTAGGGAGTACAGACTAAGGTTAAATCCACAGAAATGCACCTTTGGGGTGACTGCAAGGAAAATGTTGGCATTTCTGATCACACAGAGGGGAATTGAAGTAGATTCGTCCAAAATTAAGGCCATCTTAGAAATGCCACCACCAAGGACTAAAAAGGAGGTGCACGGCTTTCTGGGTAAAGTGCAATTCGTAAGACGGTTTATCTCAAAATTAACCTTGACTTGTGAACCACTGTTTGGTCTCCAATGGGATGATCGATGTCAGGTTGCCTTCAAACAAGTCAAACAATACTTGCAGAATCCGCCTTTACTATCACCAACATAATTGGAAAAGCCACCGATCTTGTACCTATCGACGACAAATTCAACCATGGAGTGCATGCTTGCTTAAGAATTTGATGCTAAGGTGGAGAAGGCCATCTACTACTTAAGCAAGAAGATGTTGGATTATGAGACCCGTTACACTCCCAAGGAGAAAGCTTGTTTAGCCTTGGTATGGGCTACTAAGAAGTTGAGGCACTACTTGTTAGCTCACTTTGTAATTCTGGTTTCGAGATTAGATCCCATCAAACATCTCTTTGAGAAACCGGCGCTTATGAGTAGGGTAGCTTGTTGGTTGCTTCATCTTTCTGAATTTGATCTCAAGTATGTCACGCGCAAATCAGTTAAAGGGAGAGCTATAGCAAAATTCCTAGCAGACTACCCAGTAGAAGGAGACAAGGCGGTAGAGTACCTATTCCCAGATGAAGACATTCTGTAGATAGAAGAGGAAACATGGACAATGCACTTTGACGGAGCATTTAATTAGTATGATTATGGGATAGGTGTGTTGCTCATAGCACCCGATGATTCCCAAATACCCTTAGCTTTCAAACTCCGTTTCAGAATGTCCAACAACGAAGCAAAATATGAGGCATGTATTGCTGGATTGGAAGCTGCCCTAGAACTAGAAGCAATAAGGTTGGACGTCATCAGAGACTTGAACTTGGTTGTTTCTCAAGCCAATGGAGATTGAAAGGTCAAAGAAAAAAACATGAAGGCTTATCACCAGGCTCTAGATATTTTGATTTCGAGGTTTGAGAAGCTGACGTTTACACATCTGCTGAGAGAGAACAACAGGTTCGCAGATGCATTGGTAACTCTATCTTCTATGGTAGAAATACCACTGGGGGTGAAGATGCGTCCAATTATCATCAAACAGAAATGCATGCCTGCTTATCAGACTATCGCCGCAATAGAGGAGATGGAGGACAAAAAACCCCTGGCATTACGACATTTGGAATTTTCTGGAAAAGGATATGTATCCACTAGGGGCAAATGGCAAAGATAAATGGGAAATACGGCATCTGGTCGTCCAATTCATTATCTGTGGAGGTAAGCTGTATAAAAGGGGTCATCTGGGAATGCACAAGCTGTGTGTTGAAGAAAATGAATCAAAGCATCTCATGGAGGCCATCCACGGGGGAGAGTGTGGAGCACACATGAATGGTGTGATGCTAGCTCAAAAAATCCTCGGACAATGCTATTATTGGTCAACTATGGAGGAGGATTGTATTGGTTTTGTTCGGCGATGCCACAAATGTCAAGTTCAGGCTAATCGCATAAACATCCCCCTATCAAAGCTCTACAACATGACTTCTCTATGGCCTTTCTCAGTATAGGGAATTGACGTTATCGAAGCGGTCTCACCAAAGGGCTCGAATGGGCATGAGTTCATCCTGGTGACAATTGATTATTTTACAAAGTAGGTGGAAGCTCAGTCTTACTCTGTGTTGAAGGCATCTCATGTGGCTGAGTTTATCAAGAACAACATCATCTGTAGGTATAGGGTGTCGAATGAGATCATCTCAAACAATAGTTCGCACTTCAAGAAAGAGGTAGTCGATTTGCTCGAGAAATATAACATGGCTTTTCACAACTCATCAACGTATAGACCACAAACTAATGGAGCTGTTGAGGCTGCTAATAAGAATGTGAAGAACATCCTGCGGAAGATGGTTGAAACTTACACGGATTGGCTAGATAAACTACCCTTTGCTCTTTGGGGTTACTGAACGTCAATTCAGACATCCACGGGGCTACCCTCTATTCTCTAGTGTACGGGATGGAAGCTATCCTGCCAATTAAAAATTGAAGTACCGTCACTGCGAGTTATGGTTGAGTATCAGATAGCAGAGGCAGATTGGTAGCAGAGTAGGTTTGAAGAGTTGATTTTATTTGATGAAAGTAGGTTAAAGGCAGTGTACCATATCCAAGGTTACCACCATAGAATTGCTAGGGCTTTCAACAAGAAAGTTAAGTCCATAAATCTCAAGGAAGGAGATATGGTACTGAAAGACAATCGAGCTCCCATCCATGATCCTAGGGGCAAGTTCAGACCTAATTGGACTAGTCCTTACATCATCAAATCTATCTGGTCGGGAGGAGCGATTATTCTTATAGATCTAGATGGCCTAGTGTTTTCACAGCCGATCAATATGGACAAGTTGAAGAAATATTATCCTTTAGAGGCTCGTTAGGCTGAAAACCCGAAAGGGCAACTTGGGCAAAAGTTAGAGCATGGAAAATTAGAAATAAAGAAAAACTGAGCTCATAAGGTTGAAAACCCAAAAGGGCGACTTTGGAAAAAGTAAGAGCGCAAAAGGAGAGTGTTAATACTCGAGTGAACCTGAACCGAACTACGTAAAGCCTGATTCCCATCTTTGGGATATGTGGACAACTTCATCCCGAAGTTTGGCCATAACCATCTCTAACTCAACTGTCCTATCAATTTGTTTGATTAGGCCATTTTTGTCCACCATTTTCTAGCTCGATTGTGCCTTCTTCATTTGGGGGAAGGGTCAGTTGCAAGATAAAGCAAAGATGATGAATGCAATTGTGGGTAGTTGTGATCCTCTGATTTGGAGTTGTACAGCTTAAGGATTGATTCTGTGTGTGTCAGGTGGTGACCGTTTTCGAAAATTGTTTTGAAAAGTTCTAATGAATTGATTTTTCTCAAAATTTTACCTTTTACAGCTTAGACCATTTTGGGACCAAAAAGAAAAATTTCCAGTGCTCGCAACTTTAATTTTATTGATTTCAACACAAGTACATTCTCCAAATCTCTGGTTAAACCAAAGTTACTTTTACATTGAAAAAACTTCAAAAGAAAAGACAAAGTGATAAAACTAAGGGCACAGATAAGTCAGGTGGTCTTACGTCCTCTGCTCACACTCGTGGAAGTTTCTGCTACCAAAGATGGTTGTAGACACCCCATTTTTGACCATTTGCAAGACTCAAACGCCTGGTTCAATGCACTCAATGATGAAAGTTGAATTGTGAATTCGTAGTGATTCGGAATCAGTTAGGCTTCCGAAATAACCTCACATCTTCCACATTTACCTTGTTTGAGCCCTTGGGTTTCATTTTTGGACCATTTCTCACCCTGAGCTGAGTTTGAACCAAAAAACCAGGGGAGGTCATCAAGGCCCAGCCATGCATTAGTGATGGCTGGCCGGCCTTCGATGGCGATAAACACTGTTTTGGGCGGGAGGCCGCTAGCTATCCATTTTTGAAGATATTTATCACCTTTCAGCTTGAATTCTATAAAACTGAAGCTTTGGGATTGTTCTGAGGGTTGAAAAAAATATCAATAGGAGATATATATACATCTTGAGAGCCCTTCACTCCTTCTTCCATTGCAAGTCACCTTGAAGCTAACCTAGCTTGCTTACACCACCACTACACACCATATACAACCTTGTCTTACCATCCTAAAGCCTTGGTTAATCTTGAGGAAGTGTAATTCAAGATTGAGATTGCATTGAAACCAAGTTTGAAACTTCAAAAACAAGCTTGCTTCTTGGAAGGTATAAGCTTGCTCTCTTTTTTCTTGCTTTCATTTCTATACTTTACTTCATCATTCTTGTTGTTTTGGTTGGTTTTGAGTTTGTTTGAAGTGTTGAAGTTGGGTTTGAATGGTTACCAAAAGGGTAAAGAGAGTTTGCTCTTTCTACACCTTTATTCATAACTCAAACTCTTCTCTTTTTCACTCTTTTTCTTTGGTATTCATATTGATTTTCAGAGGTTTGAAAAGGCTGAAAACCATGTTTTGAAGCTTCAAAAATGGTTAGCCACCCCTCCGCCCTTGTTTACTTTCCATAATTCTCATCTTTATTGTCTAGCTCTTTAACCTCTTTTCATGCATGTTTCACCTCTGATTTTCATATATTTAGGATTGTTTTGAGGTTGTTTAAGCTTTCTCAATTGGTTTGTGCCTTGTTTGATACACTTGAGGTCTCATAAGTTGGTTTGTTTGTTGTTTAATGCATTTCCTTTGTTCATTTCCATGTTTGGAGTCTAAGTTTGCTAATCAACCAATCATTTCATACCTTTCATTCATGAGGATGGTTTCAACCAATTGAGGTTACTCAATGCATGTAAAGGAGACCTACACTTAATGGCTTAATCTCTTCGGAGATTCATCGCCAACGGTGTAGTCTTCTTCTCATGTTTTGGGAGGACCTCTTGTTTGACATCACTTCTCATTTAGAGGACTTCAACATCACAAATGGATTAATGAATGGTAAGGCGTAAAACAATTGGTTTAAAATTTGGATCAACACACCTAAAGAAAAATGGTTTAAATAGCTTGAACTTGGCCAGATGTTATGCCAAGTTCCTTGTGTCGAAGGTCATCAAGCATCAATTCATGGTGTTTTTGATGTCCTTGAAGTGTCTCAACTTTTCTTTTTGAGTTCATTCCATGACAAAAAGAGAGGGATGGTCCATTTGCATTACATTTATTGCATTTTGTCCGAAATTGAATTCAAGATCATGAAGCGATCATATCGCTCATTGGTGGTTTTGGAATGAATTCCAACCTTCTCTTGAGATTTTCCTGTGATAGAGAAGGAAGGAAGGAAAACAGAGCTTGAAAATGCTCTATCTGCACTGATTTCACCTCAGAGCACAAAAAACAGAGTTTGCCCCAAATCAATGCACAGCCGGCCCTCTGTGGGCCCTGCCGGCCATCAATAATGCATGGCCGACCCTTGGTGTGTGGCCAGCAGTGCAGATTTGCAGAAACAGAGGGAGTGGCTGAAGGTGAAACAGAGGCAGTCTGGGGCAGACAGAGCAGCTTTTAGGTGATGCACATGCTACCTCCATCTTCCTTGACATCCATATCAAATGCGTTGTTATTTAATTATTTCATTAGCATAGTAAATTGTGTTGTAATATTTAATTAGTCTAATTAGTTGTAGCTAATTAGTTGATGTTGTAATATTTAATTAGCTTAGCCTAGTTAATTCATTAATTAGCTTAGATAGTTAATTACTCATTTCAAGTGCTGTAATAATTAATTAATTGGCTTAATTAGTTTAGATTAGCTAGTTAGTTTATTCATTCGGACCCTCCTTCAAGAGTGCGTAATGTTATAATAAGTGTGCGTGCGTGTGTGTATGTCTTCCAACCCCACGTCTTTCTCCCTTTTATTTAATCGCTTTTGATGGTTAGATTAGGGACATATTTCAAATTAGCATACCTTATGCCTTATGCTTGCATCCATTCATTGGTATTGCATGCATCGAGGCTCAGCACATCATTGTAACTGCATTGCCATTTCAATATCTTATTTGAATACGTGTTTAACCGCATGTTATCAAAATCGATTTATATGCCATATTAGTAGCCGAGCCTATTTTATTGCATATTGCATGTGTTGCATTAGACATCTTGCATAAGTTAGGAATCATGTATATTTTTCTGACTTTTTATCTTAGCTTGGAGTACTAAGTGAGTTTTTAAGTGCCTTGGCATACTTGCATGAGTGTGAGTGATTTTCATGACTAGCATGCTTTCCATGAGGCTAAATGCTTATTTGTCAAACTGCTTGAATGCTTGTGGATGAAGGCTTACTGTTTGAATTGGAACAATTCAACGATTGTGCGTTTTAAGTCCACTTTGTTGAGTGGCAAATCATGTTTTAAGCCCACTATGTTTGGTGGCAAATTTGCAAACTTTAAGCCCACTTGAGGTGGAAAATTCAAACCATTTTCGCAAAACAAATATAAGTTGAATTGTTCCAATTCGAGCAAATTAGTCTATACTTGCATGCGAGCATCATATAGTACAGTTAGCCTAATAATCGGAACAAGAGCACATAAGGTTTATAAAAAATCATATCATGATCAGTAGAGCCGATCTTTGATCAAGGGGGAGGGGTGCTCAATTCATGACCTTCCTCTCTCATACCTAAGTTCCCGAGCCGAGGCAACTTTGGTGATGACAGACACGTGACCTTTGGCACAAGTCATAGGTTTCTTAAATTTCCCCAAAAATAAAATATTTACGTGGCAACTCTATATCTAGCAAAGCAGTCCAATTTTGGCACTTTTTGATTCAAAATCAATTTTCCAAAACGATTTGCCAGATTTGAACTCTTTGGTGATTATCAGTTTCACATGGCACTTGTGAGATTAGATTCAAAACTGCGGGAGTCCGAACTGTAGGGCTTTCTTTCAAACCTTCTGAAAGGGGGCATGAAAAAGCCGAGCTACAATGGCCCAACCTGTTCGTCGTCCTCGAGCCAAGCCAAGCACTCGCCAAAAAGGGCGTAACTGAAGCTAGGGTTAAGGGTCAGAATTTTTCTCGTCCTCCAAGCAGCGAGGTACCGAGGCAAGTGTGAACCACGAATGGGAAATGGAGCCAGGTATTCCACCCCTTCATCTGGACAAGTCTAATCATGTCCAAAATGGCATCTAAACCAAAAAGGGAAATAGAATATGCAGTGAGTAAGGCCAATCAACTGTATGGCCAGTTGTCGGGACATGCTGTAGCTTATCTCTATCAAGTTAAGCCAGGGGCAATACCAAGCTATGTCAATCGCAGATCTATTGCACATCCAGTCGCACCACCATCCCTCCGAAGGGAAGTCTACTAGCCGCTAGTGAAAGAAGTAAGCTCTTGCTGAGTACTCGGGGCAAGGGTCCACTACTTTTAACTTATCCATGAGCCACACCCAGGAAGGGATGAAAAATAAGAGGGATTAAAGAATAGAGGGGCGTATGTTGAGAGAAAAGTAAGAAAAGGGTGTTGAGAAAAATAGTGAGTGAGTGCCGAGAGATACAAGGAATTATAAATAAGAAAGGGTGGGAAACAATACCTGAATGAGTAGTGGACTCCCTATAAATCGAGTAGTCTCTTGCCGATAAAAATCATCCAAACCCATTAAGGTCTCGGCCAGTGCTAAACCCATGCAACTCTTACCCTCTTTCAGGCATTGGGCTACTTCGATTAACCTAATGCTGGCTCCATCGTAACTAGGGGCAAGTACGAAGTGCGCGAGTAACCATAAGTAGAGGGCATGTTGGCAGTAGCCTAGCCAGAGAAGGTCACTCATGTCTCTGATGGTGGAAAAGTGATGAATCAAGCCAGGAATATCTACCTTCCCGTCGTGGACCAGAGATCGAGCCTCATGCAAAGTAAGCACACACATCTGACCAAGTGCTTGGCCATGACCAAAATGGGGCTGGGGCATAATTTCCTCAACACGCCAGGATTCCGTCAATGCTTAAAATTCTTCGAGCATCGGACATATTTCTTGTGATCCAAAGAGAAATACATGTGTAATTGGGTTCTAGGATCGAACATCGGCATGAGGGAATGAAAAACAAAGTGAAGTGCAGCTCAAAGAAAAAAGAGCGTTTAGGCCGAAATCGCAAAAGTTCACCTTTTTCGAGCCGTCCAAAGTGGCTATCCAATCTCAAAGGCTATGGTTGAGCAAAATCTCCATTTTGAGAGCAAAATATCGAAGACTTGCTATTCTGCTAGAAAAATAACATGGAGGCACCATTTATAGAGTTTGAGAAGAGGCAGTGCATGACAACTGGACTGCACCCACCGACATCATTTTTGGGCCCAACCGTGCCTCACTAGAGCCTGACTGTGCCTATTTGGACCTGGCCGGGTCAAAATGTTGGCCCAGACAGTGCAAATGCAGTGAAAGGATGGCTTTTGCCTTGATGTACTGTGGCTGTAGTCTGAGTTTTGTTTTGTTTGTATCAAGTCTTTTTTTAAGCATTTTTAGGATGTTTTCATTATGTTTTTCCTTTATCGAGTTGTATTTTACAGTTTGTCTGATTGTAGGTTATTATCCGATTTAAGAATGAATTCAAGAGCAAGTATTCTAACCCCGATCATTGTTTTACAAAAACCAAAAACAAAAGAAAAGTAAAAATCAACATATACTTGCTCTCTTCCTCATCGGCTGTGGAGGAGGTGCATTACTGTCATCACTGGGACTGTTGGACTGGATGTCAGCCTCATCCTCCTCATCTTCGGCAGTCGTGTACTCGTCAAAAGAATCCTCAGAGAGCGAGTGTTGTCTCACCCTGCCTTTCCCCGGATCAGCCCATCCTCTACCTCTCTATGTGCCCATCTCCCTCTCCTCCTGTCAGCTAGGGGAGGTCCTGCAGGTGTAGCTGGTGCGGGCTCAAGCTAAAAAGAGTACATATGTCAGAATATGCTCAACAAAATTGTGGGCAAGATTGTAATAACAGTAAGCTATAGACAAAGTGTACTTCAATCCCGTGAGAGACCAAAGCGGTTTGTCTCCTCCGCACCATCAGAAGTAGTCGGTCAATTGTCTGGAGGAGATCATCAACATACCCCGTAGGCACCTACAAAAGTGAAAGGATTTGAGAATATGGGCAGACATAATAAAGCATAGTAGAACAAAGTGGTGAAGCATAGTGGGTAGGAAAAATAAAGCATAGTGGAACAAAAAAATAAAGTACAATGGACAGAAATACAGAGAAGTGTGTACCTGCTCGACACTGGGAGCAACCACCAACCTGCGGTCCCTCTCCTCAATATGCTCAAGGGGATCTGCTCGATCACCTCATCAGGTCGCATGTATACAACGTCAGCCGGTATCATAGGAAGACTAGGAATAAGAGCGATAGCGGGGACACCTCTGGTAGCAATAGCCTCAAGAAGTGCACGAACCACACCCCTAGTAAGAGAGGCCATCACCCGAGTCTGTAAGAAGGTGATAAAGTCGCTAGCCTTGTGGCATCGGTCACCGTCCTCGCCCTACATCAGGTGATCAATCAAGGGCTCGGCATGGAGATCATTGGCTACCTTATGCCGAGTGGAGGGGGATGTGGATTATTAGGATCAGCTCGACTCTGATTCTGGCAAATGAAGTGCTCTCCCAAATGATATGCCTTGCTGAAGGGACCCTCAAACAGAATCCGCATGGTGGAGGCCTCCCATGCAGCAACATAAGTCATTCTCGTTGTCTGAGGGATGCCCGCCCAAGGGTGCCAGTCAACCTGTGAATAGAATGTGCAGGTCAAGTGTCAAATATCAAGGGTTGAACAGTAGTATGGAAACAAGGAAAACAGTAAAAGATCAAGGCTAGTATCAGATTTCGTTACCTTAGTTACGGTGATAGTGTTGAGGAAGCGGCAAAAGTAAGGGAAATCTCGATCTACGTGTCGGCACCGCTCGAATCGGGAGTTGTAGTACCAGAAGCAAGGTACTGACAACTTAATTAGCCTCACTGGGACTAGGGCAAAAGAAGTGAAATACGTGTAAACCCACAATTGCAAGAATAGGAAATGCAAATGAATGAGTGCAGTAGGTGAAGTAGCTATAAGTAGTAAATGTAAAGCAAAATAGAAAAGCAAGTGTAAGGCATCCCTCCAGTAGCCACCAAGTGAATCCAGCTTTCGGCGAGATACAAAGCTCATGTAATAGTGCAGGGTGGCCAAGCCGGCGCACCCCTAGTCGTACTCCACCATCTGTGGAAGATGCATTAGAGTGCCTAAGATATATAGTCCCATGATATTTTCCCTGTTTGCAAACAGGGTAGTATCGAGTAGATACATGAGAAACACGCGGGTGTACTAAGCAGCCTCCTTTGGAGTAGCTGGCTGAAAGCTAGACAAGTGTACAAGAACCAGCTATATTGCACCATCCCATGACCGGCAGTGTCTGGGATCGCCCTAAAAAGCTAAAGCTGTGCAGCTCTCGACTACGTTATATCCGAATCGAAGGGGATCAAGTTGCTAACCCCGACCTGTAGGCCTGTGAGCATCAATAAATCGTACAGGGTCAAATCAACTCCCTGACCAATGAAAAGTGGTGTCCCACCACCTCTCCACCAAGGCCTCATATAGCAATGACTCAGCCCTCATCAGTACCAGTCCTAAGCAAAAAGGCCCAAAGCCGGCAGCATCAACTAATGTGCGAACCTCTACAGGGAGCCTTTCATACCAATGCCTAGGACCAGAAATAGACTTGTAGCTGCCAATCCTCCGAGCTATTATCTATAGTGTGGGAGTGTTGTCGATATTCGCATTGCATTAAAAGGACGATTTACTTATGCGATTCAAATATGTTCAAAACAAAGAAAGGTTTGCTTACCGTAGAGGCGTCGGCGGCGAAGTGCTCAACCGGCTCTCGTAGTAGGACGTCCTCATCAATCCCTGGGATGAGGCCCTTGAATCGCAGAATACCGCCAAGGGTCAAGGCGTGTGTGCGTGGCTAGTACGTGGCCACCTCAAAAGGTCTGTCTGCAAGGAGAGACAACTCCGGCTCAAAAACAGGAGGGAGAGCATCCTCGGCCTCCATGTCCTCACCCAAGACAGCTCCAATAACAACAACGGGGTCGGAGAGGGGGATCTCGCCACTAGCCATGAGGGAAAATGAGGAAAAATGAGCAAATATTAAGAAAAGTGAGTGGGGGTGAGTTTGAGTGAAAAATCCAAAAAAACTCAAACCCTAGGAAAGAGAAAATAAAGAGGGAGTCGAAAATCAAAGGGGGAGAAAGAAAAGTGTCGATAAATATGTGAGAATCCAAGAAAAATCAGGCAAACCCCAAAACTCAACCAAATCAAGTTTTAATCAGTTCAAAGTATAGAGAAAGGAACGGGTTTCAATAAGAAAAATCGCAAGGGTTGTTGGGTTTTGCGAAAATAGGGAAAATCTAGAGAGGGAGGAGCCCTGGCGAGAGAGGAGAAAGGATTTCGGCTTCGAGTGTGTGCGGAAGAGAGGCTGGTGTGTGTTTAAAGTGTTCACGGGCTGTGCTTTTACTGAATTGCCCCCTGTCGCCATCGCGACAAGGCTGGGGCTATTGGGGCCCGGCCGTGCTTCGTTTAGGCCCGGCCGGCCCCTAATGCAACTCAACTTTTTTTTACTTTGTTTATTTTCGTATTAGGCCTTGATGTGAATTTGGGAAGGTGAAAAATGGTGAAAAAAAAAAAGAAACAGAAAAAGAAAAAAAAACAACAAAGAAAAGAGGAAAAAACAAACAATGGCAAAGAGAAGAAGGGAAAAATAGTAGGGGGAAAAAAAAGAAAGAAGCAAAAAGAAAAATAGAAAGCAGAAAAGAAAAGAGAGAGGAAGGAAAAAAACATAAAAGGAAAAAGAGATGAGGAAAAAAATAGTGAAAGGGAAAAAAGAAAGAGAGAATAGGAAAAAAGGAAAGAGTTTTGTTCTTTTTTTGTTTTGTTGCTTTAATTATTTATTTGTTTCGTTAATTATTTATTTGCTGTTTTATTTGTTACTTTGTTTCATAAGTTGTTCCATTATTTCATTATTTGTTTTGTAATTCGTAATTTGTGTTCATATTTCTTACGTGTTGAAAAGAAAAAAGGAAGAACAAAACAAAATCGGCAACCTGGCTTCCGCATTCCTAGTTCGAGCATCGCTTTGATTGTTTTGAGTTTACGTATCTTTATTTGGTTTGTTAAAAACTTCACGTACAACTCTTCATAAATTCGCATTTCAGATGTGGGTTTTCTTCGTGGGCTTCACTCTTCGTTGATTTCATCTTTCCTCCTTTTGTGTGAGACGCATTAGGATCTCAAGTTCCTTTGGTTAAAAACATCAGGTGCGCCTAGTGTTCACATCGCCTTTCCCCCTTTCGCGTGAGACGCGTTAGGATTGTGATTTTCACTCGGTTAAAAACAGAAGGTGTGCCTGTTGCTCACACTATCTTTCCTCCTTTCACGTGAGATGCGTTAGGATCTCGATTTCACTTGGTTAAAAACAGTAGGTGTGCCTGTTGTTCATACCATCTTTCCTCCTTTCGCGTGAGACGCATTAGGATCTCGATTTCACTCGGTTAGAAACGTCAAGTGCACATGGTGTTCACACCACCTTTCTTCCTTTCACGTGAGATGCATTAGGACTGTTGTTTTCATGTTCACACCATTTTTCCTCTTTTCACGTGAGACGTGTTAGGATCTCAATTTTACTCAATTGGAAAGATCAGGTACACCTAGTGTTCACACCACCTTTTCTCCGTTCGCGTGAGATGTATTAGGACTATTGTTTCCTCGGTTAAAATCATCAGATGTGCATGTTAGGTTATTTTCCCTTTCTCTCCGTATGCAATGAAGAGAGTCTTTTTTTTTAGTTGCACCATTTTGTTAATTTCTTACTCCTTTTCGTGCGAGGCACGGTTGGATTTGTTTTGGAGCTTTTCATTTGTGTTGTTATTTTGCATACTGCTAGTGCATTGTTTTGAATGCTCATGAGTTTTTTAAAAAATAGTAGGCTTCACGCAGTGTGTAAGTCCAACTTTCAAAATGTATTGCATTTTATATGTCTTGGTGTGTTTTTGCCCCTAAACTATGTAGGTTTGATTCCTTGCAAAAGGATAGGTAGGCAACTCTCGGGTTCAACCAATTGTATTTTCATGTATTTTCCTTGCCCAAGTCTTACAGCCTCGTAAAATGGGTCGTCTTAGGGCTTTGACATTCACTCATGTCATTTTATGCCTTCGAGCTCTGTCAAAGAGGGGCAATCGTAGACACTCCATTTTTTACCGCTCACAAGACTTGGGCACTTTGTCCTGAGCACTCGATGATGAAGCTACGTTATCAATGCTTCGAATTCTCAATAAAGGAATCCGATTTTTAGCTCTACAAAATCTTAACCTTCCCTACCTAAGCTGTTTTTATACCTATATACCACAAAAAGCCATGTTTTAGCACTATGCCAACCTACACTGAGCCTGAAACAGAGGAACAGGGGAGCCACATTTGGGGCCGGCCATGTCTTTTGGGCGAGAAACACTGTTCTGGGCAGGAGCCCGCCAGCTGTCTATTTTTGAAGATATTTCTGACCTATTTGCCTCAAATTCTATAAGTACGAGGCCTTGTTTCTGTTTTCAAGGTTAAAATTTTTTCAAAGAGCTTAATACACTCTTGAGAGATATCTTTGAGCTAGCTTACCACCTTTGAGCTATATATATACATCATACACACCATCAGATCTTAGTCTAGGAGACTTGGTTGAGCCTTGAGAACCATAATTCAACCTTGAGAGTGCTCTAAGATCAAGTTTGGCTTACAACCAAAGCTTGCTCTCACCAAGAGGTATAAGCTTGTCATCTTGCTCCTTACTTTCATTTCAATCTTTTTTCATCTTATTATTGTGTTTTCCTACTATTTTGGATTTGTTTCTAGTGTTGGAACTTAGGGTTGAAAAGCTACCAAAGGTAGAAAGGCTTAACACCCTTTCTTGCACCTTATTTAATAGCTCATTGCCTTTGTTTTACCACTATTTTTCTTGGCTTACAAAATGATTTTCAGAGTTTAAAAGGGCTAAAAAAAATGGTTTAGAAGTCTAAAAAATTGAGGGGTTAGCCGCCTATCCTTGCTCTTGTTTACTAGCCTTGTGATTCCTTGTTATTTCCTATCTTTTGGTGCTCTTTAAACATCATTTTAGCTACAATTTTTTTTACACTTTAAGGGCTGTTTAGGGTTGTTTAAATTCATTTAATTAGTTTATGCTTTGAATACTTTGCTTGTTGTGTTGTATGTCCTCATGACTTTGGTTGTTTAGCCTTTAGACGCCGAGTTCTTTGAGTTAATAGCTTTCTTTACTTAGTTTCTATATAAAGAGTTTCATTCTAATAATCAACTTTGCATAATCATTTATGCTCCCTCCCTCCTTTCTTGCTTTTTTCTTTTGTTTTGCTTGAGAGTTATTTCAAATGATTGATTGTTATTCAAGGCATGAGAAAGAGATGTATGATCAATGGCTTAATCTCTACGGAGGTTCATCGTCAAGGCGTAGTCTCTCTTTCGGGCTAAGGATCAATTCTCATTTGACATTTCTTCTCATTTGAAGGACTTAACTATCACTTTGGACAAATTGATTAAAGAATGGAAATGACTAATAAAATTGGCTTAAAATCAATGAAACCGACATAAACAAGATAAATAAAATCGGTTGGATTCAGTCAGATGTTATACCGAGTCCATCGTGTCGAGAGTCATCACATATCACTTCATGATATTTTGATGAATTTTGGGGCGTGTCTACCTCCCTCTTTGAGCCTTCATAATAAGAGGGAGGGGTGGTCATCTTTCATTACATTTATCAATTTTTTGACCAAACGTGTTCGGAATCATCAAGCCATTAACTTGTGCCTATTGATGATTTTGGAACCAAATCCGTTCTTCTCTTGAAGTTCCCCATGATAGAAAAGAGCAGAAGGGACAAATAGAGCTTAGAAGGCTCTGTCTGCACTATTTTCACCTCAGAGCATGAAAATAGGGCACGGCTGGCCTTGTTTGGACCCGGCCGGGCCTCATTGGGAGCCGGCCAAGCTCCAATGTTTGGTAAACTGAGTATTTTGGCAAAAACAGAGGGTAGTGACTGAAGGTGAAATAGAGCAGTGGCACAAAAGGCAGACATGGCAACTTCTGAAAACCGTCTTTGTTGACCCGCATGCGATTCTTGTGCATCTTTAGTTGTTATAATTAATGTTCATATTATTGTTTCAATTATTATTGTTGTAATATTTATTGTTGTTCATATTGTTGTAATTAGTGTTGTAATTCTTATTGTCATACTATCATTGTTGTAATAAATTTGATAGCTAGTTAGTTTAGTTATTATTCATTTGGATTTGTAATAGCTAGTTTAATTCGGACACTTAGACACTCATTCGGACCATCTTGCACAAGGGCAAAATATATAATAAGTGTGTATGTCTTCCAACCCCCACTTCTTTCTCTCTTTTATTTACCCACTTATAATGGTAGCATCATATTTACTTAGCATCTTCCATGCCTTGCATCCATTCGTCTTATACACATAAGGGTTCGGCTCATCATTCTAAGCAATGCCAATTTCAAATTTATTGCTCAAATACGTGATTTATTCCATGGTTTGAATTGAACCAAATACCATGCTTGTAGCTGAACTTATCATTTGCATAATGTGTGTGTTGCATTGGTCATATGCATTGTTTAGGAGCAGGTATTTTTTCTAAGTATTCTATTTTATTTGGTTTGCCTTGGAGTACTAGTTGAGCATTTCTTGTTTTAGCATATTGCATTGTATGTTTGTGTTGCCATATCAAGCGTATTCTACGAGGTTAAGTGCTTAAGTGATATTCCTATTTGAATACTGGTGGATGAAGGCCTTTTACTTAAGTTGGAATACTTTGATTAAATGTAAATACGAGCTCGCGTTTTCAAGTGACATGTATTTAAAACACTTTTTCAAAACAAACATAAAATCAATGCATTCCAAATTTTGTGACTTGGTCTATACTTGTGTGCATCACTTTGTAAAATTAGCCTAATAACCGGACTAAGAGCATATAATGTACATAAACATCACATCATGATTAGTAGAGGCCGATCTTTGATTGGGTGAGTGGGGTGCTAAATTCATGACATTCCCCTCCCATACCTAAGTTCTCGAGCCAAGACAGTTTGGTGATGACGGACTAATGGCCTTTTGGGACGAGTCACAAGTTTCCTAAATTTTTGAAAAATATTTAGGTGGCGACTCTGAAATCTAGCATTGTAGTCCATTTTTAGCATCTTTGATTCAAACTTGATTTTCTAAAAGGTTTGTTGCATTTGGACTCTTTTGTGTTTATCCGTTTCACATTGCACTTGTAAATCAGATTCAGAACCATGAGAGTCTGAACTATAGAGCTAGTCGTATCCAAAAGGAGCACGAAAAGCAAGCTACAAGCGTTAACAAGCAAAGGCACGACATCCAGTCTTGCCACAGTTGTAGCATTTTCCTTTGAACTTTTTATTGCCATTGTTGTTGCCTTGTTTAGGACCATCTCCAGCATATTTCCTCTTGCTGTTATGTGGTTTGTGCACTTGTTCCACCACATTAGCCTTGGAGTCAATGGGTGTAACAATCCCGAACCATGATTAACGCTAATTCATGATTAAGCATGCTAAGTAAATGATTAGGACGAAATCCTAAATTAATTACATGAGTGTGTTGCTTTAAATGCATTTTTATCTATTTGATGTAGAAAGATCTGTTCATGTTTTAGTTTCGATTTGAGAATTGAAGGCCTTATTGGCATCCAATTTAGAAATTGACTTGATTTATATGTTAATTAGGATTTGTAGAATTTTATCATGGGTTTAATTGAAATTCGGTTCAGAACGATTAAATTAAAATAATTTAAGATCTACTTGATTAACTTAATCAATAAATAATAACATTTCTGTATAAGGCAAATTGTTGAGTCAACACTAGGAAAATACATTTTCAATCCCTCATTTTGTGGCTTAAACAAGCAAAATGTGGGAGAGAAGTAGAGGGAAGGAAAATTCAGATCAAAGTTAGAATATGAGAGGATTGCTAGGAATTGTTGACATTTAAAGAAGATTTGAGAGTTTCAACTTCAACTCTTGTGACTTCAAGTCTCTAGGTAAGGAATCAAACTCTTAATTGTGTAATTGAGTTAGCCTCTACAGAACTTCAAGTGAATTAGGTGAATTCTTGAGGGAATTGCACTAGAATTAAGGAGAATTGAGCAATACCATGCATGCATGTTCATTTCTTCACAAATTGGGCATCATTTCAAAGAATTCTTTCGTGCATGTGTTCATCTCACCTATGTTTTGGGAATTCATCATGTTTTCTATCAATTTGCCAAGTTTGATCATGTTTTGAAGTGGTGGAGTTCAAGAGAATTCATGCATGTTAGATTCTTGAAACATTCATAAAGTTTAAGTTGAATTTGTGTACAATTGGTATGCTTTTGGGCTTTGATTTCATGAAATGATCTTTAAATCATGATGTTTTGTTAGTTTCTAAGTGTTTTCCAGAATTTTGCCCCAAAAGGATGAGTTTTGAAGTATTGAATTCAAGGTTTGCAATTTGGAGGCAAATTTGGAAAACCCAGAATTTTGCCTCTACGCTCAAGCGAAGGATTCCACGCTTGAGCGACAAAAGGTTGGCTTGAGCTTAAATTGTATGCTCTCTGAAGTTTGCGTGTTTTGCAGCACGCTCGAGCGACAAGAGTTGCGCTCGAGCGAGGACTTGTGTCTCACGCTCGAGCGACTATCGAGCGAAGGAGTGTGCGCTCGAGTGACCACTCACATTTGGTATGTCCGCTCGAGGGAAGAAAGCTATGCTCGAACGAGACCCCTATTTTCAGCAAGTTTTGAAAATTATTTTGAAGTACATTTTTGTATCCTCATTCCATCCAAGGCATTCCTAGGCCGTGATTAAGACATCATAATGAGGATAATGCAGTAAAACCACACCAGAACAAGTAGAAAGGACAAGGTTATCAATTCCGGATGTGTAATTTAGTATACGCTCGTTCTGTAACTGTGCAGGTTACGCGCCTCAAGGAAACTGAATAGCCTGCTTGTAGCCCTGTTATCAGTGAGTAACAATGTTGTAAAGCTATGTTAAATTATAATTATTTTCTGAATGATTAATTGTACTGCTTTCTGAACGATATTGTTTACTGAATGAATGTTTGTCCTATTTTATGACCTATACTCGTGGCATCCATAGCAACTTACTGTTACCATTACTGTTACTGCTACTGATGTTACTATTACAGAGATCTCTGTCAGTTCCAATGTTGGAACTACTGTTTACTGATATGATGGCCATCAATTGACTGCTCAATCTTTTAAGACCTACTGTACTGTTTAGCTATTGGATGTACCGTGTATGACTACTATAATTCCTATGTAATAGATAGGATTTGGAATTATGAAATATTGATCAATTAAATGGTTTACTGATGCAAATGACTGATTCAAACACTGAAGGGACATTCGTTCTTAACCCCTTTACGCATTTGTTATTCACTGGGCTTTAGCTCATTGTTTATATATATGTATGTAGGTGACCAAGCACTTGAGGGAGGCTAGCAGCGTTGACCCAAATTTGTTTTGTCAAGCCAACCTGTTGCATCTCACCACGAGACTTCGATCCGTTGATGTCAAGGCTTTTTGGGTGATCTCTTTCCACCCCTTTTTGGAGAGATGTTTAATGTCTAAGTACATGTTTGTGCTTTATTTATTTATTTATTTTTGGCTTGGGAGTTCTACTCACTAATATGTCCTGGATGTTTTGGACTTGAGCTCTTATATATATGATGGACACGGACTCGAACTTATGTGTGCCTTGGGATATATATATAGAGTATGTTTGTTCATTTAAGTTTTCAGTCCTCTTTGGACATCATGACTTAATTCGTTCAGGCTTCCGCCGGCCCCCCCTTCATTGTTTAATTATTACTACTATTAAATAGGCCTTTGGTAATCACGGATTATTGGCCGATTACAATGCTAAACCCTTAGGGGCAGGTTTGGGTCACGACAGAGTGGTATCAAAGCATGAGTTATACTGCACACACGTGTCCAAATGAGCTATAAGATGTCCTAGAAAGTAATTAGGGCATTGCATGAGTATAAGAAAGTATGTGTGGTCATGATATGTATGTATGTGCTAATGTGCATAAGTAAGCTATTTTTCCTATGTTTATTATTACTGTGTTGTACATAGTGCAATGGGGAATGCAATGTCACGACCCCAACCCGCCCCTAGTAGGATGGTGTCGTGATGGCCAGTAATCCATGATTACCGAAGGCCAACTTACAAAAATCACACACAATCAGAGTATACATAAGGGGCTAACAAGAGCGGAAGCAATAACTTAAAATACAAGTGGTCCATAAGAGCTGTGCATAAGTCAAATGAAATGGCATACATCTTAATTATAGCTTTACAACTTGAATTCAACATACATATTGCATCTTAACAAAAGGGCCTCTCAGGCCGACATAAATAAAATACATGAATTACAAAGTCAGAAACATAATCTTCCAGATTGCCGACGTAACATGAGTTCCAAAACATAATGCCGACGTCCTTAACGCCGACCTAACATACATATAACATCGGCACAAAACACACATCTCGGCGAAGCCGACTCTAGCTTGGAACCTACATATATATAGAGAGGCTGAGTATTGGATACTCAGTGAATGGTACAAATAATAAAGGGTTTACATGAATGATTTCCGAGGTTCTTGTAAAACATACATACATATCATATCTTGTTCAAAACATGTACTTCGGCAAAACTTATACAAAACATACTTGGCATAACTTGTATCAAAACATGTACTTGGGGTCATCACATTCCAAACAAAACATATCATAGCTTGTACTTCAATCTTGGTCTTTCAAATCATATGTGCTACTAAAGTTTAAAGTCCCCTAGCACGCACGGACTTGTGTCACTTATGCTTAAAGTCCCCTGACACGTACGGACTCCAAAAGGTTGTGCTACTAATGCTTTAAGACCCCTAGCACGTACGGACTTGTGTCACTTATGCTTAAAGTCCCCTGACACATACGGACTCCAAAAGGTTGTGCTACTAATGCTTTAAGTCCCCTAGCACGTACGGACTTGTGTCACTTATGCTTAAAGTCCCCTGACACGTACGGACTCCAAAAGGTTGTGCTACTAATGCTTTAAGTCCCCTAGCATGTACGGACTTGTGTCACTTATGCTTAAAGTCCCCTGACACGTACGGACTCCAAACGGTTGTGCTACTAATGCTTTTAAGTCCCCTAGCACGTACGGACTCCAAAACAAAACTCATACTTGGCACACAAAACTTATACTTGATATATAAAAAGGGGAATAATCATTCATGCCTGTTCAAATACTTTTCAAAACAGAACAAAGCAAAGCTTATCAAAACATAATAACATAACTTTATTAAAAATACCACTCACATAGTTCTTGGGACGTCGGATTCACAGCAAAGGTCCAAGTCCTACAAACACATGACAAAGTCTACTGAACATACTTCTCAGAACAAGTCTTACATTCATGCAAATCATCTCGGGAAAACATGCTGGAAGTCAAAACACTGTTTTACATGTCAGGGAGACATGCTGGGTACCAACCAGGTCTTTGCCGAGGTCCCACACCTCCTGGCCGAGGTGTGGTTACCAAGGCTTCGGCGTGCAACTGCATGCCGAGGTTCAGGCAAGACAGGCTAAAGTGAAAGAGATCATGCAAGGTAGGCCAAGGTGAGATACAATGCTCGGCCTAAGTGTGAAGTCTAGGTGAGAGTGATCTCGGCGACTACACTTCGGGAAGTGAAGTCTGGAGATCTGGGTTTCCACCCGTGAAGAACATGAAGAACATGAAGAACATGGACATGAAAAACATGAATGAGATGCATGCCAAAATCATAACTTCCTTATTCAAAATCTGGGTTTTCATGCTATGAGTTCGAAAACATGGACCTGGGTACCCATACTTGAAGATCACATGAAAACAAACATGAAAACATGAATCTTGGCATGAGCTTTCGGATCAAAACATGACTTTTCTTGAAGAACACATGAATACTATTTTCTCTTTCTAAAACCGAACTTCAAAGCGATGCATGGCTTACAAAACATATTCAATCATGCAATGCAATAACATAAACATAAAGAACATCATGCACAGATCAAGAATCTAACCTTAGAACACGAATCTAACGGTTCGATCTCTAAGAATCAAGCTTGGATCTCTACTCTCTCTCTAGAACTCCTCTCCCTCTTCCTTAGAGCTTCTCTCTCTTCTTCCAACAAAGATATAACAAATGATGCATTCCTCTCTCTCTGCCGGCTGATTTAACACTTAGCTCGGAGACGTGGCGTTACCGGGTTGGTTCTCTTCAAAAAGTGATAGATTGACAAGACTTGTGTAAGACAAAGCGTATCTAACAAGCTTCACAGCAAACACTCCGGCAAGTGATGACATCGGCAAAGACAAGACATCGGCAAAGGCAAGACATTGGCAAAGGCAAGACATCGGTAAGCAAAGGACAATGACTTCGGCTAACGACAAAACTTCGGCAAGTGGGGTAACAAAGACATCGGCTTGGAAGAACAAAGCTTCGGCAGCTGAGGTGACAATGATCTCGGCTAGGAAGGACAACACTTGACTAAGCTGTGCCACACCTTGGCCTAGATGTGCCACACCTCGGTCTAGGTCATACCACTTCCAGGACAAGATCACTTGGGTTCAAGATAACATCTCGGCCTAGATAATACACAGCTCGGCCTTGGCGATTCACACCTCGGCCCAGATGATAATCATCTCGGCCAATATGCCAAGACGAAGGTAGAGGTCAAACAAAGAGATTCTAAGATAGTTACAGGCTTAGGATGACCTCGGCTTGGGAATGTTCTAAACTTAGCATAGCTCAGGCTTGGCATGACTCCGGCTTAACATATCCTAGGCTTAGCATGACCTAGGCTTGACATAACAAGGGAGGAACAAAGCATACACATACACTTAGGCAAATCCCATTCGTACAAAACAAGGCAAAACCCTTTCATGCAAATCTTAACATGGCAAATCATATAAATGCATGCAAGCATGACTAAGACAAGAAATGTGGGTCCTTACATCCTTCCCCCCTTAAGGAAGTTTGGTCCCCAAACTTCACTTACCATGTCCCCAAAGCAACTTCGGATTGTGGGTTCTCATCTCTTCTTATCAGCCTTAGCTTTTACTCTGGGACAATCCTTAATACAATGACCCTTCTCACCGCATCCAAAACATGCTCCAGTTGCCCAATAACAATCTCCAAAATGTTGTTTCCCACAACTTGCACACGTCGGCCTGGTGTCACCTTCCTGATTTGTGTTGTCAGGATTGTCCACCTTTGTCTTCTCCTCGGCATCACTCGGGTCTGCTTCTTCATCGCGGTTGTCATAGGTTTGCCTCTTCTTCTGATTGCCATAAGTCGGCCTCTTCTTCTGATTCTCTCCCGAACTCTGACTTCTGTTCAGGTTGGCTTCTGCAAGGATGGCCTTATCTAACACTCCAGCGTACGTCGGCATATTGTGCAGGTTAACCCGGTCTTGTATTGGTCCACGAAGTCCACTCTCAAACTTTCTAGCCTTCATATATTCATCGTTGACCATGTGAGGTGCAAACCTCGCCAATTCAGTAAAAACGCGATCATACTCCGCCACTGTTCGGTTGCCCTGCGCCAAGGTTTGAAATTCGGTAGCCTTGCGATTTCGAACACTTAAGGGAAAATGTTTGTCATAGAATAACTCCAAAAATCTGGCCCAAGTCAAATCTGGATTACTTTCTCAGATCATCATCCACCATCTACGAGCGTCATCTTCCAATGTGAATGCCGCCAATGACACCTTCTGAGCATCGGTACTGGGAAAAACCTCGAACAACTTCTCCATCTCTAAAACCCAAGCTTCTGCCTTCATCGGCTCTATACCTCCTTGGAACGTCAGCGGTTTCATCTTCTTAAATTCTTTGATCAAAGTCAATGTACCATCCCCATACAAAGCTGGCTGTGGAGGCACTTGCTGCACTGGAGGGGAGGCACTTGCTGCACTGGAGGGGGTGCAGGCGGATCTGCACGTCGGCCATCAGTCTGCTCGGCCTGAGTGGATGTAGTACCAGTGTTCTGCTGCCTTGCTTGCCTTAACTCATGAGCCAAACCTTCGACCAATCTTTCTAATCTGTCTATTCTGTCCTCAGACTGATCTCGGCCAACTGGGGGTCTACCTCATCTCATGATGATAAAGGTATGCAAAGTGTAACTCTTAAAACAAAATGAGCAAGTAAACATGCATGCAAGAAATAAGTGATCATGCCGAGATGATGCACATCTTATCAAGTAGCAAGCAATATGATGCAATCCTAATATCAAGTCTAAGGGAAATCCTATGCTCTTTAGGACTCAAAGTGTGTGAACAACGTACTATAAGGAACTTGTGCTCTGATACCATTCTGTCATGACCCCAACCCGCCCCTAGTAGGATGGTGCCGTGATGGCCAGTAATCCATGATTACCGAAGGCCAACTTACAAAAATCACACACAATCAGAGTATACATAAGGGGCTAACAAGAGCGGAAGCAATAACTTAAAATACAAGTGGTCCATAAGAGCTGTGCATAAGTCAAATGAAATGGCATACATCTTAATTATAGCTTTACAACTTGAATTCAACATACATATTGCATCTTAACAAAAGGGCCTCTCAGGCCGACATAAATAAAATACATGAATTACAAAGTCAGAAACATAATCTTCCAGATTGCCGACGTAACATGAGTTCCAAAACATAATGCCGACGTCCTTAACGCCGACCTAACATACATATAACATCGGCACAAAACACACATCTCGGCGAAGCCGACTCTAGCTTGGAACCTACATATATATAGAGAGGCTGAGTATTGGATACTCAGTGAATGGTACAAATAATAAAGGGTTTACATGAATGATTTCCGAGGTTCTTGTAAAACATACATACATACCATATCTTGTTCAAAACATGTACTTCGGCAAAACTTATACAAAACATACTTGGCATAACTTGTATCAAAACATGTACTTGGGGTCATCACATTCCAAACAAAACATATCATAGCTTGTACTTCAATCTTGGTCTTTCAAATCATATGTGCTACTAAAGTTTAAAGTCCCCTAGCACGCACGGACTTGTGTCACTTATGCTTAAAGTCCCCTGACACGTACGGACTCCAAAAGGTTGTGCTACTAATGCTTTAAGTCCCCTAGCACGTACGGACTTGTGTCACTTATGCTTAAAGTCCCCTGACACATACGGACTCCAAAAGGTTGTGCTACTAATGCTTTAAGTCCCCTAGCACGTACGGACTTGTGTCACTTATGCTTAAAGTCCCCTGACACGTACGGACTCCAAAAGGTTGTGCTACTAATGCTTTAAGTCCCCTAGCACGTACGGACTTGTGTCACTTATGCTTAAAGTCCCCTGACACGTACGGACTCCAAAAGGTTGTGCTACTAATGCTTTAAGTCCCCTAGCACGTACGGACTCCAAAACAAAACTCATACTTGGCACACAAAACTTATACTTGATATATAAAAAGGGGAATAATCATTCATGCCTGTTCAAATACCTTTCAAAACAGAACAAAGCAAAGCTTATCAAAACATAATAACATAACTTTATTAAAAATACCACTCACATAGTTCTTGGGACGTCGGATTCACAGCAAAGGTCCAAGTCCTACAAACACATGACAAAGTCTACTGAACATACTTCTCAGAACAAGTCTTACATTCATGCAAATCATCTCGGGAAAACATGCTGGAAGTCAAAACACTGTTTTACATGTCAGGGAGACATGCTGGGTACCAACCAGGTCTTTGCCGAGGTCCCACACCTCCTGGCCGAGGTGTGGTTACCAAGGCTTCGGCGTGCAACTGCATGCCGAGGTTCAGGCAAGACAGGCTAAAGTGAAAGAGATCATGCAAGGTAGGCCAAGGTGAGATACAATGCTCGGCCTAAGTGTGAAGTCTAGGTGAGAGTGATCTCGGCGACTACACTTCGGGAAGTGAAGTCTGGAGATCTGGGTTTCCACCCGTGAAGAACATGAAGAACGTGAAGAACATGGACATGAAAAACATGAATGAGATGCATGCCAAAATCATAACTTCCTTATTCAAAATCTGGGTTTTCATGCTATGAGTTCGAAAACATGGACCTGGGTACCCATACTTGAAGATCACATGAAAACAAACATGAAAACATGAATCTTGGCATGAGCTTTCGGATCAAAACATGACTTTTCTTGAAGAACACATGAATACTATTTTCTCTTTCTAAAACCGAACTTCAAAGCGATGCATGGCTTACAAAACATATTCAATCATGCAATGCAATAACATAAACATAAAGAACATCATGCACAGATCAAGAATCTAACCTTAGAACACAAATCTAACTGTTCGATCTCTAAGAATCAAGCTTGGATCTCTACTCTCTCTCTCTAGAACTCCTCTCCCTCTTCCTTAGAGCTTCTCTCTCTTCTTCCAACAAAGATATAACAAATGATGCATTCCTCTCTCTCTGCCGGCTGATTTAACACTCAGCTCGGACACGTGGCGTTACCGGGTTGGTTCTCTTCAAAAAGTGATAGATTGACAAGACTTGTGTAAGACAAAGCGTATCTAACAAGCTTCACAGCAAACACTCCGGCAAGTGATGACATCGGCAAAGACAAGACATCGGCAAAGGCAAGACATTGGCAAAGGCAAGACATCGGTAAGCAAAGGACAATGACTTCGGCTAACGACAAAACTTCGGCAAGTGGGGTAACAAAGACATCGGCTTGGAAGAACAAAGCTTCGGCAGCTGAGGTGACAATGATCTCGGCTAGGAAGGACAACACTTGACTAAGCTGTGCCACACCTTGGCCTAGATGTGCCACACCTCGGTCTAGGTCATACCACTTCCAGGACAAGATCACTTGGGTTCAAGATAACATCTCGGCCTAGATAATACACAGCTCGGCCTTGGCGATTCACACCTCGGCCCAGATGATAATCATCTCGGCCAATATGCCAAGACGAAGGTAGAGGTCAAACAAAGAGATTCTAAGATAGTTACAGGCTTAGGATGACCTCGGCTTGGGAATGTTCTAAACTTAGCATAGCTCAGGCTTGGCATGACTCCGGCTTAACATATCCTAGGCTTAGCATGACCTAGGCTTGACATAACAAGGGAGGAACAAAGCATACACATACACTTAGGCAAATCCCATTCGTACAAAACAAGGCAAAATCCTTTCATGCAAATCTTAACATGGCAAATCATATAAATGCATGCAAGCATGACTAAGACAAGAAATATGGGTGCTTACATGCAAGGAATACAGATAAACCTGAATCATCTGAAACGAGAATTGCAAGATTGGAAAGAATGGTTGAATTATTGACTGAGGCACTAAGACAACAAGACAACCAACAACCCCCACCCCCTCCTCTGCTACTAGTGCAGCCATAACCAAATGCCAATGACGATGTGATTGCTTTGACACAAAAGTTTAACAAAATGAAGCTACCAACATTCCAGGGAGGCCTTGAGCCACTGAAGGCCGCATCATGGGTCCTAGAAACTGAAAAACTGTTTGAAGTATTTCCATGTTTAGAGGCACTTAAAGTGTTATTGGCTACTTTTACTTTACAAGAAGAGGCTAGACAGTGGTGGATGCTTATTCGTGATACAAACAATGCTATGACTTGGGCTCAGTTTAAAGAAGCTTTTTATGAGAAATATTTCCCTCAGTGTGTCCGAGACCACAATGTGACTGAATTTGAACAACTGAAGCAGGGCACTATGTCAGTAGCTGAATATGAATTTAAGTTCACCGAGCTTGCCCGATACACACCACACATGGTGGATACCGACTATAAAAAGGCTAGAAAGTTTGAGGGTGGGCATAATGTGGAAATACTTGATCGAATTAATGTCTTGAAATTACTCAAGTATGTGGATGTCTTTGATCGAGCTATCATAGTTGAGGCAAATGTTGTAGCATTGAAACAGTCTAAGGCACCGGTGATTGAATGGCGGGGTAAGAGACAAAATTTCAGTTTCAATAAGGGTCGGAACAACTCATTAAATAAAAAGCAAAATACAAGGTTAACAACTAGCTCCAATCAAGGAAATAATTCCATGCCACCTTGTCCAGAATGTGGCAGAAGACATAAAGGGATTTGTTACAAAATTTCTGGGGGCATGTTACAGGTGTGGCAAGGTGGGCCACATGATCAAAGATTGTCCTCTCACATCTCAAGGCACTAGTAGACCCGTAGCAAGTGCTGCAGCATCAACTGTTATACCAAAACCCAATTCCAAAGCTACCGGGAAGGAACCTTTGAGGCAAGGCCTGGTGTTTGCACTTGTACCAGGAGATGTGCAGAATACTGAGGCAGTTGTATCAGGTATACTTTCAATTTGTGCTCAAAATGCTTATATTCTGATTGATTCAGGGTCTACACACTTGTTTGTCTCGCATGTTTTTTTACGAAAATTAAATAGACCACTAAAACCCATGAACTCTTTATTAGCTGTATCTTCACCTGCTAGGGGATCTATGACTTGTGCTTATGTGTATCCTGCATGTGAGATTGTTGTTGGAGCTGTGCTTTTATATATTGATTTGCTATCTCTGCATCTCGATCATTTTGATGTAATTTTGGGAATGGATTGGTTAACAAAATATCATGCCTCCATTGACTGTGTAACAAAGCAAGTTATTTTTCGTCCACCGGGATTGCCTGAATTTATTTTTAATGGAGTTGGTGTTGTACCTCCCCCATACTTGATTTCATCTATGAAAGCATCCAAATTGATTAAAAAAGGGCGTAAAGGATATTTATGTTGTGTACTGACTGTGCCTGTTGATACTAAAGCTAATGTGGACAATATTCCTATAGTCAGATAATTTCCAGATGTTTTTCCAGATGATTTGCCAGGGGATTTGATTGACAGGGAGTTTGAGGTCACTATTGAGGTGATACCGGGTACACAGCCAATTTCCAAAGCTCCGTAGAGAATGGCACCTACTGAATTGAAAGAGTTGAAAATTCAGTTGCAAGAGTTGTTAGACAAGAGGTTCATCAGACCTAGCATATCACCGTGGGCCGCTCCGGTTTTATTTGTGAAAAAGAAGGATGGTTCATTGAGGCTTTGCATTGATTACCGTGAGCTAAATAAGGTGACAGTGAAAACAAGTATCCGTTGCCTCGCATTGATGATTTATTTGACCAACTACAGGGTGCTCAAGTCTTTTCCAAAATTGATCTTCGATCCGGGTACCACCAATTGAAAGTTAAGGCCGAGGACATTGAAAAGACGGCTTTTCGAACAAGGTATGGACATTATGAATTTCTTGTTATGCCTTTCAGAGTTATTAATGCACCTGCTGCATTTATGGATCTTATGAACAGAATTTTCAAACTATTCCTCGATGAATTTGTGGTTGTTTTTATAGATGATATCTTAATTTATTCCAAAAGTAAAGAGGAACACAAACATCATTTGAGAATTGCTTTGCAAACGTTAAGAGAGAATAAATTATATGCAAAACTGACAAAGTGTGAATTCTGGCTTGATAGTGTTATGTTTTTGGGCCATGTGATTAATAAAGATGGCATTTCAGTTGACCCACAGAAAATTGAAGTAGTGGTGAATTGGCCTAGACCGATTAATGTTACCGAAGTCCAAAGTTTCTTGGGTTTGGCCGGGTACTATTGAAGATTTGTGAAAGATTTTTCCAAAATTGCTTTGCCATTAACTTAGTTGACTCAAAAGGGAATACCATTTGACTGGACCGATCAGAGAGAAACAGCCTATCAAGAATTGAAGACTCGACTTGTGACAACACCTTTTCTCACCTTACCCTCAGGTACGGATGAATTTACTATTTTTAGTGATGCTTCTTATAAGGGTTTGGGGTGTGTATTGATGCAGAATGGTAAAGTCATTGCATATGCTTCTCGACAACTGAGGCCACATGAAAAGAATTATCCAACTCATGATTTGGAGCTTGCTGCAATAGTATTTGCATTGAAAGTTTAGCGCCACTACTTTTATGGGACAACATGTGAGGTGTACACAGATCACAAGAGTTTAAAATATTTCTTTACACAGAAAGAGTTGAACATGAGACTGCAAAGGTGGCTAGAATTAATAAAAGATTATGATTTGCAAATCTTGTACCATCCGGGAAGAGCTAACACTGTTGTTGATGCACATGCTTACTTACCGGGCAAAGAGAATTGTTGCACGACCTTGAGAAATTGGAGGTTGAAATTGTTTTGCGAGAACAAGGCGGGACATTGGCTGCTATTTCTGCTCAATCGGCACTTATTGAGGAAATTAAAGAGAAACAACAACAAGATGACTTTTTGAAAAAGATTATTGATGAACGGGAACCCAAATTGAGGTCGGGTTTTGTTTTTGAACATGGTGTGCTGAAATTTCAAGGTAGATTGTGCGTACCAAATGATGTTGACATGAAAAAGTGAGTTTTGCAAGAAGCCCACAGTTCAAAAACTTTCTATTCATCCAGGGAATGCAAAAATGTACCAAGACTTGAAGCTTAACTTTTGGTGGCCGAGAATGAAGAAAACAATTGCTGAGTTTGTGTCAAAATGCTTATAATGCCAACAGGTCAAAGCTGAACAGCAACGACCCGTAGGATTGCTTCAACCTTTGCCACTACTAGAGTGGAAATGGGAGCATATTACCATGGATTTCATTGTTGAACTACCTCGCTCAAATAGAGGTATGGACTCAATTTGGGTTATAGTTGATTGTTTGACTAAATATGTACACTTTTTACATGTCAAAACAATCTATAATGTGGATAAATTGGCTACAATTTACATTAATGTGATTGTTAGATTGCATGGAGTGCCGGTGTCCATTGTTTCTGATAGGTACTCGAAGTTCACATCAAGATTTTGGCAGAGTCTACAAATGGCATTGGATACCGAATTGAGATTAAGTAGTGCATATCATCCTCAGACCGATGGCCAGTCAGAAAGAAAAATCCAAACGCTGGAGGACATGTTACCTATGTGTGTGCTTGATTTTCAAGAGAATTGGGAAACTTATTTGCCTCTAGCTAAATTTTCCTACAATAATAGTTTTCATTCTAGCATTGGTATGGTGCCTTTCGAGGCATTATATGGTAGAAAACGTTGGTCACCTATTTGTTGGGTAGAGGGTTGGAGATGGACCTTTACTTGGGCTTGAGATTGTGCATGAAACAACAGAAAAGGTAAAATTAATTCAACAAAGATTGAAAACAGCACAAAGTCGACAAAAAATGCTATGCAGATGTACGAAGACGAGACAATGAATATGAAGTGGGTGATCATGTTTTTATTAAAGTGACACCAATGAAGGGACAGACTCGCTTTGGAACCAAGGGCAATCTAGCACTGAGGTATGTTAGGCCGTATGAAATCATTGAAAAGATTAATCCAGTGGCATATCAAGTAGCACTTCCTTCTAAAATGGAACATATACATAATGTCTTTCATGTTTCGATGTTGCGAGACTATATCCGGGATCCTTTTCATGTTATTGAGCCTACCCATGTGGTATTAAGTGATGACTACACTTATGAAGAACGGCCTATTCAGATAGTAAACCGTCGAATCAAGAAGTTGAGAAATAAAGAAATCCCGTTAGTGAAGGTGGATTGGCAAAATCATGGTGGCATTTATGCAACTTGGGAAAGGGAAAAAGACATGATGAAAAGATATCCTGAGTTGTTCCCTTTGAATCCGGTGTTCTTCCAAAATGAAGGTAATTCGAGTTTGGAGGACCAAACTCTTTTAAGGAGGGGAGACTGTAACAATCCCGATCCATGATTAACGCTAATTCATGATTAAGCAAGCTAAGTAAATGATTAAGACGAAATCCTAAATTAATTACATGAGTGTATTGCTTTAAATGCATTTTTATCTGTTTGATGTAGAAAGATCTATTCATGTTTTAGTTTCGATTTCTGAATTGAAGGCCTCATCCGCATCCGATTCAGAAATTGACTTGATTTATATGTTAATTAGGATTTATAGAATTTTATGGTGGATTTAATTGAAATTCGGTTCGGAATGATTAAATTAAAATAATTTTAGATCTACTTGATTAACTTAATCAATAGGTAATTACATTTTTGCCCAAGCCTATATAAGGCAAATTGTTGAGTCAAGACTAGGAAAATACATTTTCAATCCCTCATTTTGTGGCTCAAACAAGCAAAATGTGAGAGTGAAGTAGAGGGAAGGAAAATTGAGATCAAAGTAGGAATATGAGAGGATTGCTAGGGATTGTTGACATTTGAAGAAGATTTGAGAGTTTCAACTTCAACTCTTGTGAATTCAAGTCTTTAGGTAAGGAATCAAACTCTTAATTGTGTAATTGAGTTAGACTCTACAAGACTTCAAGTGAATTAGGTGAATTCATGAGGGAATTGCACTAGAATTGAGGAGAATTGAGGAATACCATGCATGCATGTTCACTTCTTCACAAATTGGGCACGATTTCAAAGAATTCTTTCATGCATGTGTTCATCTCACCTATGTTTTGGGAATTCATCATGTTTTCTATCAATTTACCAAGTTTGATCATGTTTTGAAGTGGTGGAGTTCAAGAGAATTCATGCATGTTATATTCTTGAAACATTCATAAAGTTTAAGTTGAATTTGTGTACAATTGGCATGCTTGTGGGCTTTGATTTCATGAAATGATCTTTAAATCATGATGTTTTGTGAGTTTCTAAGGGTTTTCCAGAATTTTGGTTTTGAAGTGTTGAATTCAAGGTTTGCAATTTGGAGGCAAATCTGGAAAACCCAGAACTTTGCCTCTACACTCGAGCGATGAGTGAAGGATTCCACTCTCGAGTGACCTCTTGCATTTTCACACTTCCGCTCGAGAGACAAAAGGTTGGCTCGAGCGTAAATTGCATGCTCTCTGAAGTTTGCATGTTTTCCAGCACCCTCGAGCGACAAGAGTTGTGCTCGAGCGAGGACTTGTGTCTCACGCTCGAGCGACCATCGAGCGAAAATTGCACGCAACCAGAACTTTTTCACATTTTGTAGACTGCTCGAGCGATGGAGTGTGCGCTCGAGTGACCACTCACATTCGGTATGTCCGCTCAAGCGAAAAAAGCTATGCTCGAGCGAGACCCCTATTTTCAGCAAGTTTTGAAAAATATTTTCTAGTACATTTTTGCATCCTCATTCCATCCAAGGCATTCCTAGGCCATGATTAAGACATCATAATGAGGATAATGCAGTAAAACCACACCAAAACAAGTAGAAAGGACTAGGTTATCAATTATGGGTCTGTAATTTAGTATTCGTTCTGTAACTATGTAGGTTACGCGCCTCGAGGAAGTTGAATAGCCTGCTTGCAGCCCTGTTATCAGTGAGTAACAATGTTGTAAAGCTATGTTAAATCATAATTATTTTCTAAATGATTAATTGTACTGCTTTCTGAACAATATTGTTTACTAAATGAATGTTTGTCCTATTTTATGAACTGTACTCGTGGCATCCATAGCAACTTACTGTTACCATTACTATTACTGCTACTGATGTTACTGTTACAGAGATCTCTGTCAGTTCCAATGTTGGAACTACTGTTTACTGATATGATGGCCATCAATTGACTGCTCGGTCTTTTAAGACCCACTGTACTGTTTAGCTATTGAATGTACCACGTATGACTACTATAATTCCTATGTGATAGATAGGATTTGGAATTATGAAATATTGATCAATTAAATGGTTTACTAATGCAAATGACTGTTTCAAACATTGAACGGACATTCGTTCTTAACCCCTTTATGCATTTGTTATTCACTGGGCTTTAGCTCACTGTTTATATATATGTATATAGGTGACCAGGCACCTAAGCGGAGCTAGCAGCGTTGACCCAAATTTGTTTTGTCAAGCCAACCCGTTGCGTCCCACTACGAGACTTCGATCCGTTGATGTCAAGGCTTTTTGGGTGATCTCTTTCCACCCGTTTTTGGAGAGATGTTTAATGTCTAAGTACATGTTTGTGCTTTATTTTTATTTTTATTTTTGGCTTGGGAATTCTACTCCCTAATATGTCCTGGATGTTTTGGACTTGAGCTCTTATGTATATGATGGACATGGACTCGAACTTGTGTGTGCCTTGGTGTATATATATAGAGGTTGTTTGTTCATTTAAGTCTTCATAGCTCTTTTGACATCATGACTTAATTTGTTCAGGCTTCCGCCGGCCCCCCTTTTATTGTTTAATTATTACCACTGTTAAACAAGCCTTTGGTAATCACGAATTACTGGCTGATTACAATGCTAAACCCTTAGGGGTGGGTTTAGGTCGCGACAGAGTGGTATCAAAGCATGAGTTATACCGCACACACGTGTCCAAATGAGCTATAGGACGTCCTAGAAAGTAATTAAGGCATTGCATGAGCATAAGAAAGTGTGTGTGGTCATAATATATATGTATGTGCTAATGTGCATAAGTAAGCTATTTTTCATATGTTTATAATTACTGTGTTGTATATAGTGCAATGGGGAATGCAAGGAATACAGATGAACCTGAATCATCCGAAACGAGAATTACAAGATTGGAAAGAATGGTTGAATTATCGCAAGGATAGGGGCATATCGGCCCAAAGACATGGATGGAAGAAGCTTGCCGTGTTCGTGGAATTCCACACACTTGTGCTAATTTTATCATTAAGTAAACTTGTACGACACGACATCTTGTTTTGATTTTACGACGTGTACATATTTCTTTTTTTTAATATAATGTTCTCTCTCTTGCCCAGTGAGTTCTGGTTGTGTCAAAAGACTCCGAATTTGGAGCGCCCTTCGTGGAAATCACGATTGGCCAACACAAAAAAGCCTCCGAATTCGGAGCGCCCTTTTGTGGCAATCGTGATTGGCCAACACAAAAAGCCTTCGAATTCGGAGCGCCTTCGTGAATGACACGTTTGGGCCGGATAAGCCTCCGAATTCAGAGCGCCCTTCGTGAATGACACGTTTGGGCCGAATAAGCCTCCGAATTCGGAGCGCCCTTCATGGCAATCACGATTGACCAAACAAAAAAAAGCCTCAGAATTCAGAGTGCCTATCGTGAATGACACGTTTGGGCTGAATAAGCCTCCGAATTTGGAGCGCCTTTCGTGGCAATTGCGATTGGCCAACACAAAAAAGCCTCCGAATTCGGAGCGCCTTTCGTGATTGACACGTTTGAGCCGAATAAGCCTCCGAATTTGGAGCGCCCTTCGTGAATGACACGTGTAGGCCGAATAATCCTCCAAATTCGAAGCTCCTTTCATGGATATTGTGATTGACGTAAAGTAGTAGACATAACTTAATCTACAAGCATTGACCAAAATAACATATAAACATTCAGAATAATATGTTTTATTCAATAGATCATGAGTACATGCTTTACATAAAAAATATATATATATCAAAAATTATTCGACTCCGCCCTCGTCATCAGTCTTCTCAGCTTCGAAAGTCTTGAACGGAAAAGTATAACTCTGATATAAGGGTGACGCCAGATCAACGCCCGCGGCCTGAAGAGCCTTGATTCATCCATGCTTAAATCCACGATTTTCGCATCGGCAGACTTCTTCGGCTAGTTTTTCCTTTGCCTTCTCTATTCCAATTTTTCGGCCGTCATGGAAGCCTTTTTCGCAGATTCTATTGCGAACATACTAGCCGTCTCTCGGTCGGCAATTGCGTGATCCAGAATTCGGCGATTTACTCGCTCTGCGACAATCGGATTCACTTGACTCGCCGAATGAGTCTCAGAGGTGTTAGCTTTCTTCAATTCATTTTTAGCCTTCTCTGCTCAGGCTTGCAAGCTCTGAATGTGAGCATCCCTTTGCTCTATCTCTCTTTGCGCGGTATGAAGACGCATGCCAATTTCATAGGAGGTGTACAAACCTTTCACTACTCCATGAACGCCCTCCCGAAAAACTTCATAATCAGCCCGACCAACCATGGACTGCTGAACTTTTGGTGGGAAAATCTGCCTAGCGAACTCGACGGCTACATTTGGGTTGCGGATGATGGAATCGGCTTCCATCATCGGTTTGTTCCCAACAAAAATCGAAAAACTCAACGGGCGCGGTGTCGCACTAGTTTCACCTCTCGAGCGAAGGGAGTTGCCTCGTTACTGTTTTTCCTTTCTGGGTGACCTACTTCGGTGACGTGGGGAATGGCGCTTCTCACGCTTCCTCGACGTCCTACTCCTCATACGCATAGGCTCGCCACCACGATTCATTTCTACGTCCAGTTCCGCCAGTGTCCAACCTTCCCCTCTGCTATTGAAGATAGTCTTCTTGCCATCCATAGTAGTCCACACTGCTTTTTTCCTCTCCCAATTTGTTGGATTTGAACGCAACAATGGCACCTCCACGCACGCAGCCCCTGCCCCATTTATTGATTACGGGGGTAGCACTCCCGAGGCGATCTCATCAATGCTCGCATTCAAGGCCTTGCGTCGACATGTGCCCCAGCCATTCCATGAACCACCGATATTCGGTGTTCCAATTCATTCCTTAACTGAGGCAAGGGCAGATTCATTAATCTTAGCGGCTAAAGATTCATTAATCTAATTGGCTAAATTTTAAGGCCTTGCGTCGATAATTTCATGTGCCTCAGCCAATTCACAAACCACCGGTATTCGGCGTTTCGGTTCATTCCTTAACTGAGGCAAGGGCAAATTCGTTAATCTTAGCGGCTAAAGATTCGTTAATCTAATCAGCCAAATTTCAAGGCCTTGCGCCGATAATTTCATGTGCCTCAGCCAATTCATGAACCACCGGTATTCGGCATTCCAGTTCATTCCTTGACTGAGGCAAGGGCAGATTCCTTAAGCTTAGCAGCTAAAGATACGTTAATCTAATCGGCCAAATTTCAAGGCCTTGCGCCAATAATTTGATGTGGCTCAGCCAATTCATGAACCACCGATATTCGGCATTCCAGTTCATTCATTAGCTGGGGTAAGGGCATATTCATTAATTTATTTGGCAAAATTGAAAAGATACGCAACTATTTAATCGACATCTATTTAATTGGATGTTTAATTTACTCATGATCTTACATCCTACTAGATTGTTAACTAGCACATGCAACAGATAGAAAAGCAAAGGAAAATTTCATTAATAAATTGAGTACAGAGTAGTCATTTTACACATGAAAATTACCCTATATTTAACTTCTAACCGAAGTAAATAAACAAAAATCTACTAACAAAAATCTACAAAAACTATGCATAGAAGACGCCTAACAAAAATCAAAATGTCACCCTAGTCAATCTTCAGGGTCAGACTCAGTGGCTCAACTTCCACCTGCTCGTATGGAATCAACTGCGCCAATGACACATTAGCGGCAATGAAGGCTTTAAGCCAGCCTGTTTGAAGCCCCAATTCTCGAATTTAGGTACTTCCTCCACATAGTTCTCCAAGGCTATTTCGGAGTCGGCTATTTCCTTTGCCTTCTTCGACTCTTCCAAATCGGCTTCCAATTTGGCAATCACCTCTTTGGCTAACTTGCGCACGTCTTCGCTCGTGTTTGCCCTCTCTTTGGTGGCCAACCTGAGCTGGTCAGAACTCTCCACTTTTTCTGCTTCGGCGTCGGCTCTTGAACGCTCCTCCGCCACTCTCACCGCCTCGGACTCGGCCCTTTGAGAGGCCTCCATGGCCTTGCTCTTCTCATTTTTAGCTTTAGTTTTCAGAAAGTTGATCTGTTCAATAGCATCATGTTGACGGTGGCTGATCTCGGCTATCTTGCCCGCCATCTGCAAAACAAGGAATTACAGTTAAAAAAAAAATAATAATAATAATAATAAAAATAAAAATAAATATATAGACGGAAGACTGCAAATAAGGCTCAAGTCACGTACCAATACGGCCGATTGAGCGGCTAATGCTATTGACATCAAATCTGGCTCCGCCTGAAAAGTCGCTTTGTCAACCGGTAGGGAAATTGAGGAAGCCATGCTCAAGGCCACAGCTAGATCTCTCAAAGCCGACACATCAAACACAATCAACATGTTCTTTATCCTTGGTTGGACGATGAATGGCACAACCGATTCTGACTCCTCCAAGCACGGCCGTTTATCGGTAAGTATGTCCTCAGGGTCGGCTTCGCACCTGGCGAGACGCTTTTCCTCCCTCTGCTTGGCCTCTTGATCCAACTATTCGCTTATTTGCTCCATCTCGGCCATTTAAACCTGAGTCGTTTCAACCTACTCTGTCTCGGTATCCAGCAGAGAAGACTCAACCATGGCAACAGAGGGAGGTTCAGATCGGTCGGTCTCGGCCCTCCTCCGGGCAGCCATCCGTTCGGCATTTTTCCTCTTGGCCAGCTACGTGAGCGTCTCCCCAGCCATGTTCTCAGGGTACGTGGAGGGAAGGTCCCCTAAATCGGTAAAAATATCTTCAAAGGAGACGTCCCCTTGGCCTGAAGTGGATGGAGGGTTGGATTGATTAAGGCCGGCTTCTTCAAAAGCCAAGTTTAGAGCCTCATCAACTTCTTCGACTTCCAAAGTGGACTGATTCAGCTGTTCGGCGACTTCTTTGGCTACTTGTTCTTCCACCTGCTTCGAATTAGAAGCTTCAAAACCAATCTGCCAGAGGTTTTTGAAGTTGGGGAAGATAAGAGCCATGAGCTGCTGCTCGCCCTTTGGAATCAGAATGTTGTCTGCGGCCGAAAAGGTTGCGTAAGTCAGCTCGTATCTAAGAAGTATATGGGCCGCCCTCCCTTGCTTCTGGAGGTTTGGACGCCCAAAGAACCGGAGTGCAGTTTTGATTTCCGCAAGCATAGCGTCGTCAACGGAAACCAGAACTTTCTTTAAATCGTTGTCTGCATAAATAAAACGATAAGTGCATGGAAGGAAAGCTGAGTAAATATATAGCAAATACATGTAAGAAACTATACAGCCACCTGGTTCGCCTTTTCGTCTAGGCACAGGATCTAGGCGATCTTTTCCCTCGCTGAATTCCCAGTTGCCTTGGACAACGACCATGACATCGTCAACTCGCTTGCCAGAGCTGGCAAGCATAGTCACCAAATGATGGTCGGTGTCCTTAGCCCTGAGAAAGTAGCACCCCTGCCGGCCAGAAGATTTGGCCAAGGCATAGCAATGCCGAATAGCAGAGATACCAAGATTGATCCTAAGGCATCGGTTCAACTCTATAATTCCCATTATGATTTGGTAAAAATTTACATTAGGTTAGGAAGGGATTAGACCCCAGTGGCGAATGACGGCCCTTAAAAATAGGTGAAAGGGGAAACGGACTCCGCGCTCAGCAATTGATAGGAGAAGAAAGATGATTGTACTCTCATCAGTCCTGTCCATATCAAATGTGCTCTCTCCACGAGTGACAGGTGGACGTCATCAGGAATGGAAAAATGGTGTCGAAAACCGGAAACTTGATCCGCCGAAAAAAGGGCTTTCAAATGTTTGGCCATCCTAGCCAGTTTAGGGAGCATGCTAAACTAAAAACAAACAAGGAAATGGGATTCGAAATTGGAGAGAAGAGAACTTACAAGAAGCGGAGAACATAATGAGAAATGGGAGGAAGTTGCAGGGGTCATGAAATGTAGGTGTTATACTGAAAAGCGAATCAGAAACTTTGAGTATTCAAAAAACATACATTCAAAGGGACAAAGTTTTAAATCGCATTAAATGAAGGAAGCGTACGAAGGGGCGGGAAATTGTAATGATGACCAAAAAGCATATGCGTTCTGACACTTACGTTGGAATGAGGTTAACCGCCGAATTTTTGTTTTGACTTTTCAAGTTCGAAACCAAACATGCCGACTAACTGGTGTTAGTAGGATGTTTGGGGGGCAATTATAGGAGCTGAATATCGGTAGATGCAAATAGCCGAATAATCACTTAGAAAATCAGGATATATATTATATTCGGCTCCGTCCTGTACGAACCTAAAGCCAAATAGACTGATCGACCATAGAACCAGTTGAATAAAAAGCCAAGTGTGAATTGGCATACGACAGAAGGGGCCGAACGAACAATCACGCGATGGATTAAGAGTGGGCCCGACCGTGGGACCCAAAAGTGAATATAAATAGAGGAACTTCAACCAAACAAAGGTATGTGAGAACAAACCCAAGAAACTTAAAACTCAAGCAAACAAGAGACCTATACTAACTTGTCCGTCGGAGTGCTAATTTCGGCACCCCCGACCGGAGTGTTAATCCCTTTTTTAGGTGGTGATAAGAAGATCAGGGACGACTTTCAGGATCCTAGATTATTTCCAAACCTACTCCTCCACACAACCCACATCCCAAACGAAGGCTAAGGACAAATAGAATCTTTTTTATTACAAAAACAAAATAGAATCTAAAAAAAAATATTTAAATAACATGAAGCCAAAAAATAGGAAAAATACTTACAGAATTACATTTTAAGAAAATGATCAAGTCCAACATTTGATAGTGTTTCTTGAAGACAGATTCGTCCTCTCTACGGTGCTATCAACATATGGACGTTTATCTCCCAGCACTACACACTAATTATTCAACGAACACACTCTGTGTCTATACTCTCTCTCACAAAAAAATGCAGAAATATATAGGAAAAGAAGGAAGACAATTCAATGAATAGAACAAATGGAGGACTGCCTATTTATAGAAGAAATGGTGACTGTTCGAGACAGAATTGAACAAGCATGGAACTTGTTCGGAAACATCGAGGTCAAAATAAAATTTATTTTGAATTTCAAATAGAAATTTAAATTCCAAATGGTAGGAATTTAATTAATTAAATAAATAAAATTCAAAAGTTCTTGACCCTTATCATTGGTTTGGACCACACAAGTCCAACCTAACCTCACACCTGCGCCTAAGCCCGGTCCCGTCTAGGCAGGCGGGTGGTAGCGGCGCGTGCTTGTGTGGTTATTTTTGGGTTCAATAGGTCAAGACCCACTTTACCCATAATCTTTCCCTCCACAAAACTTCCCCAAGATGCAAACTCAAGGCTTATAAACCCACAACATGTTTGGCCATCCAAGTAATGTGGGACAAGTATTTCTTCATTCATTATGGAAAACTAACAAAAACACCATTTTCGTGGAGTCAATTTGGCTTCAATTTCCCATTCACTCGATAATAGTTTTGAGCAACCAAATATGCAACGTGAATCGTCATGCGACAAAGAACACATTGCCACATAGACCTGCCAACTTCAAGGCATGGGTCCCACTTTAAAAATGGACCAAAGTTTAGGAAAAAAACTATTTTTCCCTCCAAACCATTTCTAACAAATTTGTTTTGTGTTTGTGAAAATTGATTTTGTCTGTTAATTTTTTTCTGTCAATCTATTTCAAGCCAGATTTTTTGCTAACAAGTTTATTTAGATTGGTTTTCTGAAAATTAAATTTTTTACTTCTAATAATTTTTTGGTAATATTTGACACATTTGTTGTTCTAGAAAAATACACCTAATCTACATTTCTAGATCTAAATAAACTTCAAAACTATAACATTTGTAAAAAAAATAAAATAAAATAAATAAATATTTAGAAAATTTATTAAATTCAAATTCAAAAACTACCAAAAATGGAAAAATTGCAAGAATTCAATACATTTTTGTATTCTTGTGTTTTTGTAAGTTTTTTTTTTTTTCTTTTTTCTTTTTAGGAGCGGGGTTAATGTTAGATATCCTAAAAGTTTTATCAAAATTTTTACCAAATGTTTCACATAGGTGTGAGACCTATACACACTTTTTTTTCACTATTAGGTGCTTAAAATGTTTTTTGAAAAAAAAAATACTGAAAACTTAAAAAATAAGAAAAACGAAAAACTCAATTTTAAAAAAATCAATCGAAACCAGACAATTATAATTATATTTATGAACATTGCGATTATGTTATGAATGATATGGTGTAAATAGTACAAACTATCAATCTATATGTTAATTTCAATGTATGGACAGGCTGCACTTTTTGTAGTTTAGAAGTTTGCTAAAAATTGTTATAATTTATTGTTGTGTTTGAAGGGGAACGGTAGTTTATTTGAAATAGTTATTTTTGTATCATTATGGATTTGAGTAACTGTATAATTTGAGTAACTCATAAGGGAAGTGTAGGCTCCTAGCAGTCTCTCTTGAAAGACAGACTTAATTCCAATTGTCATGGCTGCTCTTATACAAGGACAAAACTAGACTTAATTACTCTTATTTTTCTCTGCATCAGGATACCTACAAAGTCTTGCCACCATACCAATTTGTACGACACTTCATAGAGCCCTTTTGAATGTGGCTGATAAGGTAACATGCCAACAGCCAATAGGGTGTTTTAGTCTTTATGATTTTTGAGACCAAACCCAAACCTGCAACAGCCAAATGGTTCAAATCATTGAGACAAACCCATAAAACTTAGAATGTAGCCAATAAGAAAAATTCAAAAGTTTCAACACCCTCAATATGCCAATAACACAAACAGTTTTACCTTGACATGAATCATGATAAAAAGATTAGCCAAGGAAAGTCTTAATCAATCACATGCCTTAGAAATCAAGACCCAATTTCATTCCCAAATCCATCGTACGCTTCTCTAAAAATAAAATTCTTCAACTAACATGATGAATCTTTGAATAAATTGTCTCAAAAGAAAGAAAAAGACCTTTGACTTCGAAATGAGAACAAACCACTAGAATTTGCTTGTTCCTATACAAGAGCATGAGGATCTTGTTGACAAATATGACCATCACAAACAGCGCCTTCACAATAAAGTTTGTAATCAACACAACAAGCAAAATAGGGCGTTGCTGGTTTTGCTTTCAGAACAATGTGCCACTGGTTTTCGACAATGAATATGACAAATACGACCAACACAAATGGGCACCTTCATGATAAATTTTGCGACTAATGCACCAACCAAGAAACAACTGTGAACAACTATAGACACCCTATTTTTGACTGGCTCTAAGACTTGGGCAGTCTCGAAGTGATTCCTTGATGATGAAACAAAAAAGGATCTCAAGTTGTCCTCAAGCAAGTCTTTCGAATGAAAGAGATTCCCAGCCATATAGTTTTTAGCCAAAACTATTTTCAAGCCTTAAAAATCATTTTCTAAATGAATTTCCAAAGGTTTAAAATGTCATTTTTGAGCATTTGAACAAGTTGGTTTTACTTTTCAAAATCAAAACTATGTTTTCTTTTAAAACAAATAAAGACCAAGTCAAATTGTGCTAAAAGAGGGAAAACACTTCAAAAAATTTCAACCAAATAGTTTCTTAAATGGTTCTCCTAGCATATTGGAATATGCCATGTGGATATACTAAGCATATTCTCTTAGTTGATACCTTTCTTTAGCCTATAAATACAACCATTTGGGTAAAGGTTTAAAAAAACTTTGCTCTCTCCTCCATTGAAGACCAAGCTTGAAGATCCAGAAGTCTCCAGTGAAACTTGAGGGGAAAATTAAAGTTGTTTCTTATTACCTTGCTCTCATTCCCTATTTCTTTTGGCTTGAGAAGAGGTATAAGGTATTTTCTTTCATTTTCTTTACTTTCTTTTCTTTTCTTTCTTTTCTCTTCTCCCAAACATTCTCAATTTATTACTATCATTGGAGATTTGATTGATTGTATTGGACCTGCCGATAAAGAAGGGGATTTGCCACCCCTTCATAGGATTTAATGATGATATGAGTTCTAGTTTTCTTTCACTTTTTCTATCATTTTCTCACCTCCCAAACACCCTATTTTCTATATTTTATTGGTTTCTTTGATTGATAGTAGGCTTGCATAGAGAGTAGTAGACTAAACCTTCAATTGATTGTGATATTTTGTCACTTTCGTGCATTTTCTCTCACTTTCTTGCATTTTCTCACCTATTTTCTCATCTTCCAAACATAGCTTAATTCTTTTGATTCAATGCTTTCTAGTAGATTAGTAGGCTTGTTTGTTTCACTAATTGATTAATTAGTTGATTAAATGTAGTAATTGTTGCAATTTCTCTCATTCTTTCTTGGTTTCTCTTCCATTTTCTTAAAAACCAAACAAATACTTCCTCATAAAAAGAGTTAGAAGCTCTCTTCTCAAACCCTTTGAACATGGAAATGGATGCTTAAATCCATCTTCCATGAGTAAGAAGATGACCTTCTAATTATTTTTGATGAGTTTCATGTACTATAGTAGTTGTTTATCATTTTCTCTCATTTTCTCTTCACTGTCTTTTGTATTTTCTTGGAAGCCAAACATGGCTTCCACCCATGTTCACATGGACTTGATCATGTACTTGCTCTTTTCGACGAGTAGTGATATAGTTTTTTTACTTATTTCTTTGATTTATTTTCATTACATTATTTGAGTGACTTCTATAATCATCATATGATTGTTCATATCATTTTGATAATCAAGTAAGCTTATCCATCTTCTCATGATTACTTTGTAATGAAAATGATGGATGTGATCTTGTTTTGATTAGTGTTATTCCTTCTCTCATTCTTATGATGATGAGAAGGAAATTCTCCATTGTTGTTGTTGGAATGCTTCTATGATTTGTGTGGGTTTTATCCTCTCATCATCTATGATGAAGATGATGAATTCATCTCGTCTTGTTTCCACTAGCACTTGAGGAGAATGTGTTTCCCTCTTCTATTTCTATGATAGAGGAAGTACTCTAGCTTCATTTTTGTTTTTCATTTAGTTTCTGTTTGTTTTTTTGTATTAGTAGCTTCTATTGTTTCATTTAATTAACTTTGCTAGATTAATTAGTTCATTCATCTTACATTTCATTAATTTGTTATGTAGTTGTTTCCATCATTTTAGTTAGATTACTTCTTGTTCTTCTTAGCTTAGATGTATGTACCTTCTCTCTCTCTCTCTCTCCCTCTCTCTCTCTCTCTCTCTCTCTCTCCCTCTCTTTGCCATCCCTTTTATTTTGTTCTTTCCATATCCTTGGCATCATATTTTCTTTTTCTCATCATTTTTATAATGTCTTGCATCCATTTTTCATGCATAGGACTTGTCTTATTACATTTAGCGCTTCCTATGATTCCTATGTGATTATTTGCACAACTCTATGTTTTGAGATGGTTCACATATCATATACTAGTAGTTAAGCCCTTAGTTGCATTTTTATGTATACATTACATTAGTCTTCTTCGCATCTAGGATCATGCATATTTTTCTAACCTTTTTGCGCTTGGCTTGGTGCTGATGAGTACTAGGTGAGCTTCTTTCATCTTTGCATCCCAATTGTGTGTTATCTTTATCATGTCTAGCATTCTACCATGCGACTACATGCTTATCTGAGATACCTCTTTGATTGCCAGTGGGTGGAGGCTTTTTCGCTTGATTTGGGATGATTTTGGTCTCTATGCACGTGGACACTTATTTTCTTTAGAGTTACACATTTTAAACCCTTTTCGAAATGCATGAGATTATAGCATTCTAAAACAAGTCTATATTTGTTTACTCGATGTAATAAAATTAACATTAATAATCGGAACATGAGCATATTTTGGTAATAAATCTCATATCAAGAATTTGTTGAGCTCGATCTTTGATTGGTTGAGTGGAGGTACTTAATTTCTAACCTTCCCCCTCATACCTAAGTTCCTGAGTTGAGACACTTTGGTTGTGACGGACAGTGGCCTTCAGCAGGAGTCATGCGTTTCCTAGTTTTTCCAAAAAAATTAGGTGGTGACTTTGAGTCTGGTGATATAGTCCATATTTGGCATTTTTTGTGATTAGGGGAATTTTTTTCATGAATATGCCAGATTTGGACTCTTATTTCTTTCACATTGCACTCGTGAAACCAGATAGGGGTTTGAACTATCGGGCGCATTCGGATACCCTCTAGGAGATATCGCAATTTCTGGCAACTCCGCTGGGGAAAAGAGAACTTGACTTGATGATTCTAATATGAAATTCATTTCCATCTATATGTTCATTGCATTGCATTGCATTTGCATCGGTTCGCTTTAAAACCCTATGTTTGCCACTTGATATCTTGGACAGCTTGCTTGCCATGGACTCTATCGTGGTAGGAATACAACCCTTGGATCTTGATCACCAACATACCATTTGACCCCCCTTTTGTTGATCGATGAAAGGGAAGAGAGGTATATCGATAATCTTGAGGCACCCATTTTGACCAATTCTACCCATTGCATATAGTGAGCTATAATGACTTATAACTTAGGTCATGATACTCTCCATATTCAGATTTTGATTTGGTAACTTTATTTGAATAGTGAAGCTCTAGACCTTTTCCGAAGCTAAGATAGTGTAGACACCCCATTTTGACCGGCCCTAAGATTTGGGCGCTTTCTTTTGATTACCCGATGATGAAAATTAGAATGTGTTTCTTGCACAATCCTCAGTAAGAAAGATGAAATTTGAGCTTTATTCCTAATCATGAGCCTATTTTGGTCAAGTTTTTAAGCCCCGTAGGACATCCAGAGCAAGGCCAGACTGATCTGGATCAAAACAACTGAAATCCTGTCTAGCTGGTCGATCGCCTGGTCGTCCGACCGGTTGACCACCCCAGAGATAGATTGCACCAGATTGTGTTGGTTCGGGTAGGGGACTTCTCAAACCCATTTTCTAACCCATTTATGCATTGAATGCATGTATACTCATCCTCCATTGCCTAGTGTTTAATCCATTGAAGATAATGCTCCACTTTTGTCTTTTATTAGCTCCATTAGTGCTTCATTAGTGCTCCATTTGCTCGATTATCTTCATTAATGCTCCATTCTTGTCTTCCACCATTTCTCCACTTGCATTGCCTATATGTATACATCATATTGTTGAGAGGAAGAGGGAGATAGATTCAATAGAGAAGGCTAGAGGTAGATAAGAAGAGAATTTAAGCTTTGAATTCAAGAGTTAGCCAAAAATAAGTGTTAGTTATGAACTTTCATTTTCTCAAGCTATACACCATATCTCATCTCCTATTACAACAGTCATCCAAGTCATGTTATTATAGTTAAATTCTAGAGCTTTGATCAAAGAGAGGGTCTTTGCCAAGTTGAAGAACCGAGCACTCATTTCCTACACTTGTCTGAAACCACCGTTCTAGCTCACATTCCAAATTTTTTAATTGAGGATTAAGAACACAATTCATAACCTTAAGGGTGATCAAGAGGAAGTTTGGAAATCAATAAGTTCAATATTTCTTTGGAAACTGAATTTTCAATTCTTTCATTTTCTTGTATTTTCTATTTTATATTTGTTTCCTTACTTTAATTTCATATTAGTTTTGTTGTAATATAACCAGAAGTGATTAGTTGAGCCACCTACATATTCCTTGTTTGTTCTTTTCCACGTGTTACAACAAGATAGGTTTTGCTAGGCCTAGTTGGCCAACCAGCTAACTCCTTTTGGATGGAACGGAGTTGTCTTCTGGTGTTAAGCATACCAATTTCCAATGGTCTCTGAGGCACTTGAAGCTATTGTTTGTATTTTCATTTGAGAGTGTGAGGTTTTCATTTTGTTGTAATACTCTCTCTCTCTCTCTCTCTCTCACACACACACACACACACACACACACACACATACACACACACACACATTTGGCTTGTAATTATTCTTTCAAGTGTTATAATGCTAGATGGTAGGACTGGATGTTGGATGTGGTGTGCGTTGAATAATGCTAATGGATAGTCACCGAAAGGAGACTATCTATTTATTATAATATATATATATTAAAATATATTATAATAACATAATATAATAGATAAAATATTTAAAATATATTATTTACACTAATTTATGTATAAACCCTAAAATATATACAAACACACAAAATTACACAAAAATATAAAATAATATAAATAAGTAGACTAATAAAGTGTATATTACTGGGTTAAATGTGTAACAATTAAGCACTGATCACACCCCCTAACTTACACTTTGCTAGTCCTTGAGCAAAGAAAAACTAAAAAGACAGCAAAATAAAAGCTATCTATGTTATTTTCATAGGGAACACGATTGCATCTAGCGTATGCAAGTAGTCTTTGAACCCCTAGGTTACCCCTAGTGGACAAGTTATAGTCTTGTGAGGGTTCATAGTGAACATACCCACGAAATTCAATATATATATTTTTAAATTGAGCTCAAAGAATGTCTTCAATCCAAATGGTAGAAGTCTTGAAAATCATAATTTTCCTATATTGGAAAAATAATTAGTCAAAGTACAAAACACTAGCAATCATTAGTAATATCACATTTATTTCTAAGCTCAGTGTGTACAAGGATTTTTTTTTTTTTTAATGACACAGATATATCCTTAACTTCAAACAAAATACAACCCCAACATTTCCATCCGAAGCATGCTTTGACTCAAATCTCTCCAGTTTACTCTCAATAAATGAAACACTCTGAAATGGTTCAGCTCACTAGTGTATGTATGTGAGAGAAGACTTATGTTTAACAAGACAAAAATTTCTCACATTTAGCAATGAAAAATGCTTTATAGAAAGAAAATTATATAGTCTCATGATATGAACGCGAAAAGCAATGAAGCTATACTAATTTTTCATTTGAAAAATCATGTTAATCCCAAGATCAAATAGGACTTTATTTTTGGTTATAATGTTGGGTCAAAGGGATTTATTTACATAATTCGGTAAAGGTGAAAAACAGGTGTCCAATAAATGAATTAAACATATGCAGCATATGTGGAGCACTGCTTCACTAACCTGCCCTTTTAACTCATTTCTTTCATGTGATTTGCAACCAATTTTAAAGATTCTCCATGCTTCTTCTTCTTTTTTTTTCAAACATGGAAGTAAATACATGATTTATTTATTTTATTTTATTTTATTACAATTTTTTTGGTCCATTCACAAAATAGCTTCCCCCTAAAATAACAGATGAAATTCATTCTTGAGACACCGGAAAAATTGTCTAAATGAATAAAAAAAAATTAGTATAGGCTTAATGGGCAAACAAGTTGTAATTGAAACAATAATTTATTTATTTTTTTAATAAGGCTCAAACAAATAAAGATGGCCTAAAATCATTTCTCAAAATATAGCATGATCCATATATTACAAGGACAAAATGGCATAAAAATGATGATTTCAATGTTTTTGACCTATTGAAAAAATAATGAGACTTAACAACGACATAATGAGCTATCAAAGAAAATTAAGAGTAACTATGAAATAACCCTCCAAAAGGAATGATAGGCTCAAAATCGCACACGGGTTATAGTCTCCACATTAGACATCAAGATTTTCAAAGGTTGTGATCCTAAATCAATCAAGTAATATATGTGTAGTACCAAGTATGAAATAAATGAGTATTATAGTGAGAAATAGTGTAACAAACTAAGACAAAATTATAATTCTAATGTAATTCAACACAGAATGAGGAAGAAACAATACAATCATTGCTCCAAAATTATATATATATTTTTAAAAACAGAAAAATTTTATACACAAGAAAAAAAACAAAAGTTTTTTTTTTATAATAAAAACACACAAAACAAATAAATAAATAAAATAAAATAAAAAAAGATAAATCTCAAAATAAATGATCTTTCAAAGCCAGATACCAAGGCTTATTGTGATAAAGTACCTCAATGAAAATTGTCAATTGCATCCTTACCGTAACACGTCTCAAACAAAATTACATTTGCTTTAATCAACTGTTCCCAATGTAAGGTTTGTTCAGATTTTTCACCATATAGGTACTTACATCATTTTACCTGTAAAAAGATTAAAAACAAAATAGACGACAATTACAAAATAAATTATACATACCTTTTTTTTTTTTTAACAAGCAACCCTTACTAGTGTCTACGGTAAATAGGAACGCTACAAGTGCTTTGACAATAATGGCATGCTCCTTTATCCTTAATCCAATTAACTAAGATTTCCCTAACCTTGTAGCTTAACAATAGATCTAAAACGGATGTCTCAAAGCCACATTTGTGGGCCTTACTTTGCCCCATTTTAATCCATTCATCGATTTCTTTTGAAATTGGATTTGTTTGGTCACGTAGAATTCCACCTTCCAAACAGTAAGATATTCTCTTTGCTCTCCTCTTCTTGGACAGTGAACTTTTTCTATGAAGAGGCCTAGCTTTTGAATCTTGGATTTCTAGGGTCCTCACCTCACTAGCCTTCACTAAAATTAGTGCCCGAACACCATAAGGAAACAAACAAAAAGTACACATTCCAAACACTAGCAACCAACCATCAATGTGAACCGTGATTATTTTCTAACTGACTCTCTGTCAAGTTCTTTAACATCTGCTTATCACAAAGACCCAAAATAAATACAAAAATACATTTTTTTTTAAATTTAATAAAAACACAACCAAAAATAAAACAAAAGAAACATAAACCAAACCCTGTCCCCTCAACTTAAATGACATTGTCCTCAATGGTACATACCACAAAGGACTGGCAATAATATTGAAATGGAAGGAAAACTCAACAAATAAAATACATCACACCGAAAAGCAGGAGAAGAATACCCCCCCAATTTGAAGGAAATAGAACCTACAAAAGGGTGAGAAAATAAACACAAATATACAAATATTTATTATTATTATTTTAATATATATATTGTAATTTTTTATTTTTTTTAATTCTTTTTTTCTGTTCTATTGAAGCACAAATGCCATCTTTTTATCTTCTTCTTCTTCTTCTTCTTCTTCTTCTTCTTCTTCTCTTGGCCTTTCTCTCTACCGAAGCATCGAGTGTCGCATCTGAATTCACAAATTCAACAATAGCAACACTGATACATCTGACCTCGATTGTCACTCACCGCCCTTCTAGTTGTCATCTTCATCTTCTTCTTTCTCTTCTTCCCCTTCTTAAAGCCAGCTTTGTAAAGGAAACGACATAGTGAAAATCTGCCAAACTTTGCCAAAATCAGTCTATCCGCGCTCGAATTCCTGTATTTCAGACATGGCCTCTGCCCAACCATTCACTCTCTTTCCAAACCTCAATGAAACGTCAAAGGAAGTACATGATATTGCTGCCTCAGACCCTCATTGGAAATTCCCAACCCCTACTTTTAACCTCGTAGTGCCACTGGACCAATTATTGGCAGCCAAATCTATGTGTAGAGGCCATGACTTCAATGTCAAATGTGTCTCATCAATTGCAAAGTCAAATGAATGAAGTGTAGTAGCTGACTGCACAACTCACCCTCTTTCAGTGTATGTATCAAGATGTTCGAAGGGAGAATGGTTAGCCGAAGAACCAAAATAAGGAACTGAAGAGAAAAACAACAATTATGGACAATAACATGGCACCCTGGTGTTCCTCATTTGAAGACCAAAGGGGGGTGATTTCGTTCGCAAGCCTTGCAAATCCAAAGGCAGGGCTATCAAGGCTGTCCAAGAATCCCGGAGGTAAGGTGATTGGCAATTGAGTCGAGTGGTGACACTTCTTACAAATGAGAGCTGGTGTAGAACTTTTGCTAGTGAGCTCTCGCACGTCGTTGAGACCTAAGACAGAAAAAAGAAAAAAAAATCCTTCTTTTTATTATTTTTCTTATTTTTATTTTTTTGTTTTTAGTTTTTAGGTTTTTTTTATTTATTTTTTTTTTTTATGAATGAATAAAAGTTATATTGTTTTTTTTTTCTTTTTTATTTTCTTCATTTTCTTTTTCTTTTTTCTTTTTGCATATATGAAATAAACAAAGAAAATAGACAATGAAATAAATAATTAAAAAAAATATACAAAAATAAAATAAAACAAAATAAAAATAAAATTGGTCTTTTAACCTCAGATTCCAAGACAATGTAGGGCATTAGATTGGTTGTCCCTTAAGTAACCCGTCTCAGACCAAATTTCTTTAGTCCTATTCAGCTATTCCCTACTAAAGTAAACCCATTTCATTTGCCCTGATGAAGGTAGTTCCAAACCCTTACAAGGTTTCCCATTTTTTCTTCGGACCGAATTACTAGCGAATCTCCCACATCTATAACAACAACCAAACCTTTTAGCTCTACGTTTAATAGCAAAAAGGCTATTTCCATTAAATGGTAGCGATTTTGTATCCTTCATTTCCTGCTCGAAGGCCTCTTTAATTTTCATCAAAATGATGAACTTGACATCAAGAGGTAAGTTAAGATTTTTCACAAAGCAAATCACTTGAACACAAGACCGAACCATTAGTTGTCTCTAATGCAGCTCTAAGCTTAACGTCTTCAGCCAGACAAAGAGATAGATCACTTGGTTTGGTAAATAAGGTCTATCAATGCAATGGACTCAATTGTCTCCCTATCATGAATACCCTCTATGTATGGTTTCAAACACTGGCCATTTACTTTGAAAATCTGACCATTACGGGGGTTTTGAATTTCTATCGTACCATTTACGAATATTTCAACAACTACAAAATGACAGTCCCAAAGAGACCAGAGCTTACCAAGAAAGAAACGTAATTTAGAATTGAAAAGCCACACTTTTTGGTTAGGTTCAAAGGTTTTGCGATTGATGTTCATATCATGTAATGCTTTGGTTCTGGCTTTGTAAAGCCTAGCATTTTCATAGGCATCATTTCATATCTCGTCTAGCTTATTAAGTTGAAGTTTTTGAGTTAATCTTGCAGTGGCCATATCGAAGTCAAACTATTTTATAGCCCACAACAATCGGTGCTCTAACTCAACTGGTAAGTGACATGCTTTGCCAAATACTATCCTGTAAGCGGACATTCCTATAGGGGTCTTATAGGCTGTACGGTAGGTCCAAAGAGCATCAGTCAAACAAATCGACCAATCCTTCCTATCTGGCCTTATTGTCTTCTCAAGGAAGTGTTTGATCTCCCTATTAGACACTTCTACCTGACCACTAATCTGGGGATGATAAGGGTTACCCACTTTGTGAGTGATGGAATATTTTTGGACCAAAGCTTTGAAAAATCAATCACAAAAGTGTTTTCCACCATCACTACTGATTTCTTTTGGAAAGCCAAATCAATAGAATGTAGTATCATGAAAGAATTTGACAACAACTTTGTGATCATTTGTCCTAGTGGTTGCTGCCTCCACCCACTTTGAGACATAATCCACCGCTACAAGAATGTATTTATGCCCAAATGAAGGTGGAAATGGACCCATAAAAACAATACCCCAAACATAAAAAATTTCCACAACAAGGATCGAGGTCGTTGGCATCATGTCGCAATGGGATATGGAACTCGTTTTCTGACAATTCAAACAAGTGTGACAAAAAACATGGGCATCTTTGAAAGTGGCGGCCCAGTAAAGCCCGCTTTGTAAAACTTTGGTAGCTGCCTTTCGCCTACTAAAATGACCACCACATGCTCCAGAATGACAAAAGGTAAAAATGCTATGGATTTCACTCTTGGGACACACCGTCGAATCACTTCATCTGGACAATACTTGAACGACTCAAGATCCTCCTAAACATATAATTTAATCTGGGCAAAGAAACGACCTCTATCTTGTTTAGACTAATGGCAGGAAGTTGAATAATTGTTGAGTAATTCATGATGTAAGCAAACCGTAGAGGATTTACTTGTGACACGGCTAAAAGTTGCTCATCTGGAAATGAATCATGCAAAGTTGATAGGTCACTACTGTACTCAACCGAAATACAAGCAAGATGATCTATTACCACATTCTCAAAACCTTTCTTATCTCAACTCTCAAGATCAAATTCTTGTAATAAATCCACCTAATCACCTAGCTTTAGTCTCTTTCTTGGAAAGTAAATGCCACAAAGCAACATGATCAATGAACACTATAACCTTAGAACCAAGCAAATATGATTGAAATTTGTCTACGGCAAAGACAATAGCTAGCAACTCTTTCTTAGTGGTGGTATAGTTCAATTGGGCATCATTAAGAGTCTTACTAGCATAGTAAATGACATGAGACTTATTGTTCACTCTTTGGCCTAAGACTGCACCAACTGCATAGTCAGATGTATCATACATGATTTCGAAGGGTAAGGACAAATCAGGTGACTATATGATTGGGGCTACAGATAGAGCAGTCCTTAATTTTTCAAATGCAGCTAGACATGCATCATCAAAGACAAATGGGGTGTCCTTAGCCAAAAGACTGCACAAAGGGTATGAAATCTTGCCGAAATCTTTATAAATCTGCAGTAGAAATCAGCATGTCCTAGGAAAGAACGTACTAGATGTACAAAAGTAGGTAGGGGAAGGCCAGAAATTTGATTGACTTTTGCTTTGTCAATCTCTATTCCTTGCTTTGACACAATGTGACCTAACATGATACCCTTTTGAACTATAAAATGGCTCTTCTCCCAATTAAGGACAAGGTCAGTTTCTATGCAACGCTTAAGAACCTTGGTTAAATTTTGGAGACACTCCTCAAAAGATGGGCCAAAAATTGAGAAGTCATCCATGAAAACCATAAAAAAATTTCTACCATGTTAGAAAAGATAGCCATCATGCGCCTTTGAAAGGTCACTGGTGCATTACATAACCCAAATGGCATATGCCAGTAGGCAAATGTATGGAAAATGCAAGTGAAAGTTGTTTTCTCTTGGTCATCAAGAAAGACTAGCACTTGATTGTATCCAAAATAGCCATCTAGAAAACAATAAAAACTCTGACCCACTAACCGCTCAAGGATTTGATCAATAAAGGGCAATGAAAAGTTGTCCTTCTTAGTCATGGAGTTGAGTTTTCTATAGTCAATATAGATGCGCCACCTAGCAGTGGTACAAGTAGAAATTAGTTCACCGTTCTCATTTTTAACTACTGTGATTCCTAACTTCTTAGGTACAACCTGTGTAGGACTCACCCACTTGCTATGAGAGATAGGGTAAACGATACCCACATCTAGCATTTTCACCACTTCCTTTTTCACTACTTTCATGTTGGGATTCAATCTCCGTCACATCTCACATGAAGGTTTTGCATTCTCTTTGAGATAAATGAGGTGCATGCAAACAGAGGGATCAATTCCCTTCAAATCAGCCATTGACCACCCTATGGAACTCTTATGCTCCTTGAGCACACTTAAAAGGGAACACCATTGCTCACTAGATAGGTTAGATGCAATAATCACAGGAAGAGTGCCATCACCCCCCAAGAAAGAGTATTTAAGTGAAGCTGGAAGGGGTTTCAACTCTTGTTTTGGTGGTGACTCAATAGAAGGTAATGCTGGCTCCCTAGAGAGGGCAGGTAGAATCTCAAATAGGGGTTCCCATGGCTAAAAGTTCAGGTGAGAGTCAAGAAAGCATTGACCTCCTCAATGGATTTGTCAATATCATAGTTCTCAAACTCAAAATGAGTGAGACATGCCTCTAAAGGATCCGTTGAGAGAAAAATAGAAGAACATCATCAGCCAACTTGTCAACCACATCAACTATATAACATTCTTCCTCATTGGATAGATGTTAGGATGCATGAAACACATTCATTTTGACCTGCATGTTTTCAAATTATACTTCTATTATTCCTATTTTACACTTGATGTATGCATTGGTTGTGGCTAAAAAATGTTGCCCTAAGATGACTGGGATTTGTTTCTTATCTGGTATGACAGGTTCCATGTCAAGGACAAGGAAATCAACAGGAAAGTAGAACCTATCAACCTTAAGCAGAACATCCTCAGGTATGCCACAAGGAGTTTTAAGGGAACAATCAGCTTACTGAAGAGTCACTGATATGGGTTTCAACTCACCAAGCTCAAATTCCTCATACACCAAATATGGAAAAAGATTGACACTAGCACCTAAATCAAGAAATGCCTTATCGATCAAGTGGTTACCAATGATACAAAAGATGGTAGGTGCACCTGGATCTTTAAGCTTAGGGGCAGTGTTGGTGGTCAGAATGGAACTCACTTGTTCTGTGAGTAGAATCTTTTTGCTCATATGGGTCTTGGATTTAAGCTTTTGCGTGCACAAGTCTTTGACAAATTTGGCATAGGTGGGTACTTGTTTAATCGCCTCCAACAAGGGGAGATTGATTTTAATTTATTTGAACACCTCCATCATTGCCTCAATAGATGCCTTTTCTTACTGAAGGGAGAAAAGGCATCTAAACATTGTGGAAATGGTGTTTTTGGCACATAGGGTGTCGTAAGCTCACATGGTGGTCTTGGGAAAAGACTATTGTTTCTGGTCTTATCACTTTGTTCTGGTGGGTTTGTAATTTGACTACCCCTCTCACCCATGTTTTTCATAGTCCCATTAGTTCGGTTTGGTATTTCTAGACCACTCGTAAGAGTCATGACCGATTGAATTTGCTATATGTTCTTGTCATTAGATAATTCCACCCCATACTGCCCCTTTGGATTATTGTCTAGCAAACTAGGCAATTGTCCCTCCTCCTTTTTACTCAATGTGTTAACCATTTGGCCAATTTGGGTCTCAAGTTTTGTAATGGGCTGGCCATAGAATGGACAAGTTGGTTTGTAGCCTGCAAAAATTGTAACAAATTTTCCTCAAAAGGTAAATTTTTTCTAGAAGGATATCGGTGTCACTATTGAGACACAGAATGGTAGAGAGGTGGATTAGCAAAATTTTGAAAATTCTGCCTTGTTGGAGGTGCAACATAGAAATTTCTTTATGATTGTGAATGCCAAGAAAAGTTTAGATGGTTTCTCTATCCAAGGTTATAGGTGTTCGAGAATGGATCATTACCCGATTTAGAGAAACTGCCGACTGCATTGACATGCTCCTAATCTGACTTGGGACATTGAAGTGTTGATGGACACTTGGTCTCACAGTGCATGACACTTAAACAAATTGACAAGCCTCTTGGTAACGAGGTTGTGTGGGTTGCGAAGAAATGTGTCCTATTGCTAATAGTTGATCTAGTTTTTTAGACAACATTTTGACTTGATGAGCAATATCAACACTATGACTTGCCTTATATAAGCCACTTCACTTCGTACCACTAAGGGTTTGTTTCTTTTCATGCCAACAGGCAGACACATGGTGCATGGAGTTTTCACTTAGATTTTAAAACAACTCCCATGCCTTTACGTCACTCCTATTCATAAATGTCCCATAACAACCTGAATCGGCCATTTGCTTAAATGAGTCGGTCAAACCAGAATAAAAAGATGTGAACAAGTTGCTATTGGGCTATGTCGTGATGGGGACACTGATGTAGTAAATCCCGAAACCTTTCCCAAGTTTCATGGAAGTGCTAACTATCAATTTGAGAAAAATTGTTGATGCACGCCTTAATTGATTGGTTTTTCCTATTTAAAAATATTTGTCCAAGAATTTTTGCCTCATTTGGCCCCAGGTTGTGATACTGTTTGCGGGTAAGGATTTTAGCTAGTGCTTGGCCTTGTTCTTAAGTGAAAAGGGAAAGAGTGTGAAAGGCGAGGCATACATAGCATTCATGCATCTAATTATGTTAAGAAACATCTTCATCTCATTGGCATAATGCATATGGTATGTTTCCTAAGTAGAAATTGTGATATTATAAAGGAAACTTTGGAGACTTTGAAGAGTTTTAAGGTGGGAAGCCTTAGTATATGATGGAAAGTTAGGGAGGTTACTTGAATTGCTAATTTGAACATCTAGGTAATTTAGAAAACCTTAAGTGAGGAGCTTAATGGACTTAGTCTAATGAATAAAGCCTTATGGGTACTTATTCAAAAATTAAGTAGGATAGTGAAAATTAAACAAGAGTAGTTTGAGCCTAAATGAGATTAATTAGACTAAACTAGATTAGGTCTATGGCATGGTTAATTAGAATAAAGCTTCATTAATTAGATTAACAAGGTAATTAGTAACTAAACTAATTAGGTAGTACAAAAGAAAAGGAATTAGAAAGATGGAGAGGAACTAAGAGAGAGTTGAGAGTCTTGAGAGCTTGAGAGAAAAGAAGGAGAAAAAGGAGAGAAAAAGAAAGGAAAAATCAAAGAAAGCTAGAATCAAGCCAAGAAATCCAAAGAAAACCACAAGGAGGTAAAGAATCTAACACTTTGTCATAGTATGTAATCAAAATACAACTATAAATTCATTTAGGATGAGTTTTGAAAAGATTAATGGAAGGAAAAATGAAATAGATTGAAAGGTAGGATAAGGTTTGATGAATGGTTATGAGAGCATGTTCAGAGTTGTTTTACCATAGATTTGAGCCATAGAAGTGTTAAGTCATAAGTTTCTACCAATTCATCACCCTTATGAACCCTTGAATCTTGCTTTGAAAGATTAAAAAGGAAGAGGTGATAGAAAGTTAGGAAAGATATGAATTCATGATCAAATCCTATATTTTCATTGTTTTTGCCCCAAAATCACTTATATAAATGAATTTTTATACATCATGCATGATAATTATATGTTTAGGGACCATGCATATCGTGTTTGGGAGTTCAAAATGCAAGAAATCCAAGTAGAACCACCTAAGAACAACCTAGAATAGAGCAAGTTTGTGAACTGTAAATTCTGCTCTGCAGACCACCGCTTGAGTAGTGGAAAGACCGCTCAAGAGGACTAAGCCAACTTCTAGCACTTTGTTTTCATAGACCTGAGATTCTGGGAGCCTCGTTTTTGGGCTCGAGCCACCATATAACCACTCGAGCTAACTATTTTCATATAAGCCCATCGCTCGAGCACTTAGACGACCGCTCGAGCGGTTTGTCCACTCTAACCCAATTTTGACAAACACTCATATGGTCATATTTTCTTTCCTTATTTCTTCTATTCTTTTGTGTACATGATTTATGGTCAATTCAAGATTTGAATAAAGTTAGAAACTGATTAAAAGCATTTTTAGTTAGGAAATAAAAGATAGTTAACCGTTTTGTTTATGTTTCACCAATGTTTGTGTTTGAATTATGTACGTTGAGCCGTAAGGAGGTTAAGTTGAACACGAGCCATCTGTGACTAATATTATTGTGACGTCATGTTCAAGGATAGTTTTAGAAAGCTTAATACTATGCAATGATTTATGAAATTCTATTTTGCACATGAATGAACGAATGTCCTCTATTTTATTAAAATTATGGAAGGCATCCTTAGATAGTCCCAGTCATTGGGGGACAGTCTAAATATACCATGGCCTTTTTTGAGCTCCATTGCCACCAAAGTGTGGATTGTCTAATTGTACCCGAGTCGATTATTCCATTAAAAGGCTCTTTGGATGTACCATTTATCATGAAATGTTTATGCACGCTAAATGCTATACGAAATGTTTTGCGAATGCGATATGGAATTTGTTCATTCACCATCTTACCGTAGTATTATTCATTGGGTTTGGCTCATCTTTTATATATGTATCTACGTGACCAAGATGAGGAGCACCGGTAGTGGTCGTGGACTTGTTATGGAGTTTTTTTTTTTTAGTTCTTTTGATCTTTTGGAAGGGAAGTTTTGGAAGACAAGCTTTATATGTAAACAAGTTTTTGCATGTATGGATGTTTCGTTATACTTTCTTTTGTATTTGTAAATGATGTAAATTATACAGAATATAACCAATAAAGCCGTGTGCTTCTTATGACACTTATGCACTGCTCTATGGACTTAATGGATTAATGAATATTCTGTTGTTTGGCCCTATATATATATATTCTAGTCCATTGTGATTTGTTAAGGCAGGCCTTTGGTAATCAGGGATTACTGGCCAATCACCACTCTAGCCTATATGGACTAGTTGGGGTCATGACAAAGAGTCTCAACCTAAAGGCTTCATCAGTGACATTTTCGAATTTCATTGTAGAACAAGTTGTTGAAAACTCACTAAGATGCTTGTAGGGATCCTCATTACTAAGCTCATGGAAGGATGGAAGCATTTGAATGATGGTAGGTCTAATCTCATAATGGGACACATCGATAGTCAGCAATTGAATACAAAATGTTAACACATCAATAGTAGGTGTTGTGACGCCCCAAAATCTACACTAAGGGTTGTAGCTAAGGGAAAGTCACTAGTGAGTCCTATGGTCAATGACCAAGTAAGATCCCAGATCGCCAGAGGAGTCAAATTAGCCTCCCTTGTAAGTCCAGCATTCTTAGGTTGCAAGGCTAGCCTTTTGACAAATCGTAAGAGGCATTGACGCAAGGTCTCATAAGCAACGTGGGGAACTACATTGGTTTTAAAAAAGACAACCATATAATAATAAGAGAATAGACACAAAATATCCTTAGTTACAAAAGATAATTCCATCGCTATTACACCCCAAAAATAAAATTTCGGATGGACTTTACAAAAAAAAAAAAAAAAATTCTAGTTTCTCTAGGAAAACCAAAAGTCTTCGATAGTTTATGGCTCGACAGTTTCTGGCTCATCGTTTTCCACTGTAAAATCCTCTTTGATACCTAGCATGAAACGCCATGAGCTTTGAAGGCATAGTAAACGCACACACACCCCGTTCCTTTTTCCCAATCTAATACACAGTTGTAATTACAATAATAAGGGAAAGAAATGTGATATTCAAGTAAATAACAAGGGTTACAAGGTTAGTTGTTAGTAGTCTAGAAATCCCCCAAAGAGATTTCATCCTCCCAACCACAAGAATCGGACACGGATTATTCGGTATACCCCCTATTTTGCTACTTTGCAGACCTTACCCCGAATACCTACCAACTTTACATGCTGCATAGCACCAACCGAGGACCTCAAAACAGACAATAAAATAAGGGCCTTTCCTATTCCCCCCTCACACCAAAACCACCTAGGGTCCGAATACAACTACCCCGTTCAAGGGTTCTGAAACAACCACTTGCGCATAACTTTAGCTTTCAAAAGGGAACACATCCCACTAACCAATTCAATTTAAACATAACCTTATCTCATAACAATACTTGTGAGACCCAGAAAAATCCTCTCACATGGATTGTTGAAGAAATCCAACGAAGAGATGAGCTTAACCCTTGTAGATCTGCAAAGATGAACATAGTCTGTGCCACCCAACCGGGGTTGTCGACCGAGGATACTTCGATGGTGAAGTTAGTCACTTGAATGAAAGAAAGAAGGTATAGAAATGAAGAGGTGTCTTCTATTCTAGAGAGAGATGAGGTATCCCTATATTCATGGGGTGCCCTCATTTTATAGATAGGGGATGTGATATTTGTCCCATTGCTTGGGCTGGGGCCATTGTCAAGCCTTGTTTGGGTTAGCCAAATAAGCTGATATATTTTTTTTTTTGGCTCCCACAATTGCCACAAAATTTTCATTTTGTTTAGTAGAAGGAATGAGAGTTTTTATTGCCAAGCTACACTGTTCAAATAGATGTTAGGTTTCTTGATAAAGAACACTTTTGATAAATGAATAAAATGAATGGATGTATGAATGAATGAATGCTTGAATATATGTATAAATGTATGTCTTGCTCTAAATTCGAAGGCTTTTGCTGATGGCTCTCTGTGCCGAGCACGGAGAGTGCTTCGAATTTAGAGGCTTCAGTGATGGTTCTCCATGCCGAGCACAAAGAACGCTCCAAATTTGGAGGCTTAGGTGATGGCTCTCCGTGCTGATCACAGCGAGTGCTCCATATTCGGAAGCTTTGGTGATGGCTCTCTGTGTTGAGCACGAAGAGCGATCCAAATTTGGAGGCATATTTGTGCATAAGCATCATATTTTGTTTTTCATCAAATCCATGCTTTGCATCCATCTTTCATGCATCTTAATTCGGCTAAGTTTGCATTTGTGGATTTAGTGAATTCCTATGTGATTATGTGTGCGACTTCATGTTCTTGAGATGATTCACATGTTACATATTAGAAACCGAATCTTTAGTTGCATCTCATGAGTGGATTGCATTAGGATTTTATATATAAAATCATGCATATTTTGCTAACTTTATTTTGTAGCTGCTCGCGGGACGTTGGTAAACATGTAAGTTTTTATGCTTTAGCATCCCGCTTGTGTGTGTTTTTCTTACTATGTTTAGCATTCACCATAAAGCTACTTGCTTACTTGATATAACTATATGAATGCCGATGGATGGGGGTTATGTCGCTTAATTTGGAATGATGTTGATTTTCATGTTTGTAAACTCAATTTCTTTGAGTTATACATCTTCAAAACTTGTTCAAACTACATGAAATCAAGTTGTTTCAAAGTGGGTGGCATAGTCTATTCTTGCATGCTTCACATAGTAAATTGTAGGATTTATTTAATAACCAGAATATATATATATAAAGTCAATAACACTCATAGCTTGGTTTAGTAGAGAGCGATTTTTTTTTATCGAGTGAGCGGGGGTGCTCAACTAATGACCTTTCCCTCTCATACTTACAGTTCCAAGCTAAGCATCCTTGGTTACGACAATCAGTGGCCTTGGCACAAGTCACGGTGTTTCCTAATTTTTCCTAAAAATATTATGTGACGACTCTAAGATCTGGTGATATAGTCCATTTTTGGCAAATATTTTGTATTAAAACGGATTTTCCATAAATGTTTCCAAATCTAGACTCTTATCTATGTTTCATATTGCACTTTTGAGACTAGATCGAAAAAGTCGAGAGTCCAAACTATTTAACGGGTACGGGTACCCCCGGGCATGTTACAATTTTTGGCGACTTCACTGGGGATTTTTATGAAACCTTGATTCGAACTCTATGATATGAGTTTTATTTCAATTATATGTTCATTGCATTGCATGCAATGGTGCACTTAAAGTCCATGTGTTGCCTAGTTACAAGTGGGAGCATAGGAAAACTTTTTGTAACACTATACCTATCTCTACGTTACTTTTGAGGCCTTGTGTTACAACCTTTTGAGATTTGTCAAAGAGGCAGCTCTGCTATCTAAGTTTCTCAAACTTCAAAGAGAGGCCATATTGACTCTTCTAACTTCCTGGGATCTTCATTGGTTATTACCCAAAGAACTCTTTGGTAACGTTACCTTGACTTCAACCCTTGGTGTAGAGCTGGCCTTGTACATAGTAAGCTATAGTACCTTCCAAAATTAGAACATGATGCTCTCCCATATTTGGGATGTATGATACCACTTGTTTGAATAATGAAGCCCTAGATCATTTCAAAGCTAGGGCAGGGTAACCTTACCCACCATAAGGGTGTTTGTTCTATTTCCTGCTATATGCTATGTGCAATGTACAAGATCAATATAGGGATTCTCAAATTTAGATGAGTGGTTTAGGCATTTTAGTTTGTGAGGTCGAGTTCAGTTTTAGCAGTGATCAATTAAGCTGGAATGCTGCTAAAATTTTGATTGAGAGTTTTATTTTTTGTTTTGCTATGAAGTCATAGCACTATAGCTTCAAAACGGTCTAATATCCTCCCAAGTTTTGTGGACTCGTGTTGGCAGACAAATTTGATTCAACGATAGCCAGTGTTAGTTTCTTTGCCGCCAATTATAAGGAGAAAGGTTAAAACCTCACTGTCAGTACTTCTCCAGTCGGAATTTCTAAAATCTGTGATGGATCCACCTCCAATGGTGATAGATGACCAACCTCCAATAGATATAGCAAACTTTTTTTTATCCCTTCAACGAAGAATGGATGCTCTTTCCAACGGGTTATTGCCAACAGTGAGGCTCTTGCCGAATTACAACGCCCATCTGGGGTGTCTACATCCCATCCACCTCTAGTGGTTCATCTAGTTCTAGAACCACCTCCACCAGTTGAGGACTTCATGAACCTAATCTACAAATGGAAGGACTTTTCCTCATGAATTTTAATGAAGTTGACCTAGCTATGCCGAAAATATCCAACTTGGAGAAAATGTTCAAGAAATCACAAGAGATCAACTCTGTTGCAGACATTGAGGATGGGTTTATGAAACAACGGTGTGGTTGCCAGAGTGGTTCAAGATGCCACACATAGATAGATTTGATGGGGCTAATTATCCTATGGTTCATATTCGCCTCTTCTTAGACATTCTAAAGCCCTGGGGCTTATCTGGAGCTCAAAAGATTTGATTGGTCGGAAGAACCATCTTAGGAGTGGTTATTATTTGGTATGCCAAGTTAGATGATTCGATCAAGAAAAACTGGGAGGAGTTAGCTAAAACATTTGTTACACAATACTCCTATAACACAAATTGAGGTAACCCATCGGGAGCTGGAGGCGACCCGACAAGAGCCCAACAAGAGCTTCATGGCATTTATCACCAAGTGGGGGGCAAAGGCAGCCATGATGACAAACAGGCCCTTGGAAAAAGTTCAAGTCCATATACTAGTCAAAAATTTGCTTGGAAGATTACTACAGAAGATGATAGCTCTCTCACTCTTTAACTTCAAAGACCTCCATGAGATTGGGGTTTGAATTGAGGATGCCATCAGAAAGGGAATCATTACAGAAAAGAAGTGAGACCATGAGAAAGACATTTACTCGCAGTTCCAATGCTACTCCTAGTATGCCTTCAGAAGTCAACGCAGTCATTCCCATCACTACCAACATAGCCCATTGTAGCTGGTTTTTCATGCTCCTCAGAGCGGTTTAGTCTCCTCAGGTACGATTCTCTACAATTTGGACTCCCGTGATTTTGAATCTGGCTTTACAAGTGTAATGTGAAATAGAAAAAAATGAATAAGAGTCCAGATCCAAAAAATCTTAGAAAAATCCATTAATCACAAAAGATGCCAAAAATGGACTGCATTGCCAGATTTTAGAGTCGCCACCTAATATTTTTCAAAAAATTAGGAAACCCGTGACTTGTGCCAAAAGCCACTTGTCCATCATAACCAAAATGTCTCGGTTCGAGAACTTAAGTATGAGAGGGAAAGGTCATGAATTAAGCATCTTACTCCCCGATCAAAGATCAACTTCTACTAAGTCATGATATGAATCTTATAGACATTATATGCTCATATTCTGATTTATTAACAATGCCAACATTACTATATAAAGCAAACAAGTATAGACTACATCACTTACTTTGGAATGCTTTGATCTTATGTGATTTTGAAAGAGTTTTGAGTATGTACAACTCAAAGAGAAAAATGAGCTCATATATACAACAATCAAAGTCATTCCAACTTAAGTGAAATAGCCTCCATCCACAGGCATTCATAGAGTTATTTCAAGTAAGCGAGTAGCCTCATGGTAGTATGCTCGACATGATAACACAAATACACACATATGATATGCTAAAGCAAAAAAGGCTCACCTAGCACTCATCTGTGGCAAGCCGAAGAAAAGACAATTAGAAAAATGCATAATCCTAAAAATGCACATGACTAATGCAATACATACAAATTGCAACTACTAGATTCGGCTATTAACATGACATGTGAATCAACTCAAAGCATGAGGTAGTGCACATAATCAAGTAGGAAATGATAACAACATCAAGTATGATAACCCGTACCTTAATACATGCAAAAAAATTATAAAAAACATGGAAATGATAAAAAGAAAACATGATGTTATAAATAGCAATGATAAGCATGTAAATAAAAGGGAGAAAGAAATGAGGATTGAAAGACATGCACCAAGAGTTACAAATTTGCTCTCTTACAAGAGAGTCTGAATGGCCTAGTTACCTAATTATTACATCCCCAGATGAATTAATTAATTATTACATATACAAATTTTAGAGTAGCTAATCTAAAGGAGTTGAATAAAGGGCGGGAAACCGTGCATGCGCAAACGAGAACATCCTCCGGAAAAAGCTCTACCTGTCGCCAGAAATTACTCTATTCGTAGCCAGAAAACAGTTATGTTTTAACCTCGAGATCTGTTTTGCCAAGCTGAATAAACACACTGGCCTTACAAATGAGTTAGTCGGCTGTACACTTGACTTGGCCAGCCGGCTAAAGGAATTGGTCGACCGTACACTTGACTGGCCAGCCGTGAAACCATGCTGGAAAACTTGCTACAACAGAACTAGAACAAAGCAAACAGAGGGTTTCCAAAGGATGTTCATCATTCTTGCTCCCTCCTATCTTGAAGATATTCAAGGAGGAAATAGGTTTGCTTCACAAACCATCAAACATCCCAAGGGTATTATGATGATTAGTGAAGCAACAGGATGAAAGATCTAATGAGTACGAAGCTTAAAAAAAAATCATTCGAAGAATTGGTTGGAACCTACTACATCTCACATGAAAGTAAATGAGAGAATAGGTTAAAGAAAACCATCTTTGAAAAAAGAAGCTTATAAACAAGAGGTTACATCATTGCAGAAAGAAATTAGAGACTCTTCTCCCTACTCTTGGAACATGGATTGACATCCATTTTCGTGCTTCAAAATGAAACTAGAAGAAAGTTTCTAATACTTTTGATGAAGAACTCTATATGAACAACAATGGGAATAAGGGAGAAAATCAAAATCAAAAAAATAACAAGCTAACTATTAAAGCTTAAACATACAACTCGTCAAAATTGTTGACAACTCCTCTTTTATTCATGGAATAAGGATAAGATATCCCTTTCCATGTTCCGAAAATTATTGAGAAGAGAGTTTTTGAACACTTTTAACACGGAAGCTATCAACTAGTTTCAAGGTAAACAACAATATCATGAAAGCGAAAGATTTACAGCTAGTTAATCAAACCTGTGGTGGGATGGCTAAGCTCTAAACCTCCCACGACCACAACTGCAAGATTTAAAACAAAACAAAAAAAAAAAAAATGAGAAGGTATACATAATATGTAAATCAAAAGTTTTAAAATCACAAGTTTTGGCACAAACTCATCCAACCACTCACTTCCGAATATCAAAATAAAATACAAATACATCCATCAAACGGGTTCAATTAGAATTCACGACCCTAGGGATGTAAATCTGGCTCGACCCGACTCAGCCTACTCAGGCCTCGTAGGCTCTCATCAAAATTTGGGCCGAGCCGGCACACGGGCCAAAAAATTAGGCCCAAGTCCAAGCCCAAGCCCTGGGATATTTGGGCCTTGGGCGAGCCGGTGGGCCGAGCTTCTGGTAGGCCCGGCAGGCCTGACCATTTTTTTTAAAATTTTTTCTACCAAAATTTTATTATCTTCCACTAAAAAATACACTGGGCCTCGGGCGGGCCGGGCTTTGGACCGGGCCTTACACGGGCCACGGGGCTGGGCTTCGAAACAATGGCCTAGGGGCTCGGGCTGGGCTCAAACGGGCAGGGTCCATCCCGGGCCGCCTGTTGACCGCTCGAACTCTGCTCCGCGCGTGAGGGCACGAATCGTTGTTCTAGTTACTATAGTTCGGACTCCTGTCACGTTTCTGAATCTAATCTCACAAAGTGCAATGTAAGATTGATAAATCACCAAAGAGTCCAAATCTGGCAAATCATTTTGGAAAATCGATTTTAATCAAAAAGAGGCAAACATGGACTGCTTTGCCAGATTTCAGAGTCGCCACCTAAATATTTTGTTTTGGGAAATTTAGGAAACCCTGACTCGTGCCTAAGGCCACGTGTCCATCATCACCAAAGTTGCCTCGGCTTGGGAACTTGGGTACGAGAGGGGAAGGTCCTGAAATGAGCACCCCCACTCGCCCGATCAAAGGATCGGCCTCTACTAAACATGATATGTTCTTTTTGAAAACACATATGTTCTTATTCCGGTTATTAGCTAACATTACTATGTGATGCGCGCAGCATACAAGTATAGACTAAATCACTCAAGTTGGAACAAAACAACTTATGTTTGTTTTCCGAAAATGGTTTGAAGTTGCTAGTTGCAAGTAGGCTAAGTCGCGGATTTGCCACCCTCAAGTGGGCTTAGAAAAACATGATTTTGCCACTCCAAGTGGGCTTAAAACACACATTTTGATAAATTGTTCCAATTCAAGCAATGAAGCCTTTATCCACAGACATTCATGCAGTTAAACACATAAGCACATAGCCTCATGGCAAGCATGCTATCATTGTAGTCACTTACACACATGCAAGGATGCTAAAGCTTAAACACTTACAGTGTACTCCAAGCCAAAACAGAACACTAGTTAGTAATCATGCATGATCCTAGCTATGTTAAGATGCCTAATGCAACGCATGCAAAATGCAACTAAGATAGGCTCGGCTATTCTAAGATGTCATGTGAATGCAACTAGATAACATGTGTTCAAATTGGTATTAAAATACAATGCAGTTTGTATGATGCGCCAAGCCCGCTGCATGCAAGACAAATGAATGAATGCAAACATGCGAAGCATAAGTATGCTAATTGAAACATGCCCTAAAACTAACCATCAAAAGCTGATAAATAAAAGGAAGAAAGAAATGGGGTTGGAAGACATGCATCACACACATGCACACTTATTACAAAATTCGCCCTCTCGATGGAAGGTCCGAATAATAAGCTAACTAGCTAATCTAAGCTAATTAAACTAATTATTACAAAACAAAACTAAGTAACTAACAAGTTAACTAATGACAAACACAAATGAATAGCTAAGTACATTAACTAATTAAGTACAGAATGAAACAGTTAACTAGCTAAGCAAAGCAATTAAAAGGAGCCTCGAGGCAAGAAGTGCATGCATGCTCGGTTGCCTCGTTTGGAAATCCATTACTATGCCCCAACTTGCCTCTGTTTGCATTTGATCTCAAAACACTGTACAAACCTCTAGATAGCTTCTACTCCATCATGGAGACCTCCAGGAAGGCTGCCGACCACTTAATGGTGTTGTAGACCACCTGTAGACCACTTACACATGCGGCAGACCAGAAAAAGTGGTCGGCCAACCACTTTTACTAGTCTGTCGACCCGAAATTCTGCCCAACTCCATTTTTGCTACAACAAAGACCATGAAAGGGCACAGCAATGTATTTGCAAAGTATGTGTGCACAACCACCCTCCCTATCATTTCTTAAGCTCAAGGGAGTGCAGTTCTCGACTCTCGGGCCACCAACCGAGCATCGCAATGCATGATGGCCACGAAGCCAAGTTTGCACAATTCAATGTCAATGAACGCACAAATAACACATAAGGGCCTTGACCTCTATCATGCATGATCAAGAGGGTCGGGGACAGAGAAATGAGGCACGTTTCATCACTTAACGTATGAAACGCCCCTCGTTTCTCATGTTTGGATTAACACCCTATCCAAACACAATGCAATGCAACATGATCAACTTGTCAATGCTAATGGCATGCAAACAAGATGCAATGCATGTACATGTAAACACCATGCAATGTAACAACATGCAAACACAATGCAATACAACAACATGCTACTCTACCAATGCTAGGATGGCATGCCCAAGATTCTATCATGCAAACAATGCATGCATGACAAGTTTATAAGCTTAAGGCATCAAAGCTAGGAAAGAGCATCTCACAAGAGGCATGCAAAACAATACTCAATGGACTTAAAACAAATATGGACAGACCTAAATCATGCCAAAACAGTGGCCAAAATACTCCGAAATGATGGCACGAAATGCAAGGAAATGCATGCTCATGCATTGCCCCATCAATTAGGCATAAGAGCACAACTCTCAAACATGATCAAGAAGTGACAAACATGGAAGTGTGACAACAGTATATGCTCTGAAATCAAGTGTGAAATGATGCCAAATCATTCAAACAATACAAGCATAACATCCTAGAGGGCCTAAGGCACAAGGCTACTAAAAGGGACTACACAAGAGGCATGCAATACATGGCACAAATGATTGAACCAGCCACAGACAGAGCTCAAATAGGTTAAAACAAAGACCAAAACATGCTGAGATGGGAGCTCAAAAGTCTAGGCATGCATGCATACACATTGGTTCACAAACAAGGCAATAATGCGTAACCCTTAAAGGCACTCAAAGAGTAAAAGAAGTGAGAACATAGCAATTCTATATGCTCTGAAATATCATGTTAAATGATACCGAATCATGCACATGTCACAAATGAAGCATACTAGGAGGCTCAAAGCTTGAAACTAGCATAGGCACTTGCACTATAGCTATGCAATACATGAACCATATGGCCAAGACAACCCAAAATAGTCCTAAAGCATATCAAATCAAGGGTAAAACATTCACGGAGTATACCCAAAACAAGCTAGCATGGTAAGCTAAAACATCAAGTAAGCAAGGCCAATGAGCATGATTACTCTACACCTACCAAAACCAAGCATGAGATGACTTTACCAACAAAAATCAGAGTTGTATCATGGCAAAATAAGACCAAAAACACACTGAAATGGCAACCCAAAAGCTTAGGCAAGATGGCATGCATATTGGCTCATATTTAAGGCATAAAGCACCAACCCTCCAAAGCATTGAAAGAATAAAAAATGTGAGGGCATGACCACACTACACACACTGAAATCACATACCAAATGATGCTAACACATGCAAATAGCTCAAGCAATGCATGCTAGTGACTTGGAAACTCAAAGCTAGTGAGCAAGAATGCACTTTGGCTATACAAAGCAAGGCATGCATGACCAAAACAACATAAAACAGAGCTTAAGCACGGTAAAACATGAGTAAAAGCTTGCTGGAGTTAAGCCAAAATCATGCTAGAATGATGGTCCAAAGCATGATACATGTTAGGCTAGATTACAAGATTACACTACAAGCGTAGAATGCATGCATGACGTAACCAAACCAAGCCAAAACAGAGGTATGCCATGCTGAAATAAGGCCTGAGACATGCTAAGATGGAGTCAAAACAAGCTTAATAAACATGCTACTTTGATGAGCCAACAAGGCAAGCAACCAAGACACAAGGAGAGGGGATGACCCCCTCCTATTTGAGACCTCAAAACACACTTTCCACCACTGAAATTCCTTTGAGTTTTAGTGGTGAGAAGGCCAAAAAGAGGTGGTCCCAATAGCTCAAAGTGATGGCTCAAAAGCCTAGCAAATAGGGAATGCAAGGGAGTAGACCACCCCCAACAGCAAAGAAGCCTCAAACAAACATGTTAACCACTTAAAATCAGAACTTTTTGCAGTTTAAAGCTAGGCCTAAATCAGCATGCAAAGGGGGTCAAAGTCTTAATCAAAAACAAAGCTTTAAGGGGTTAGAAACTCACCCTTGAAGAACAACTTCAAAGCTGCAACTCCAGCAACTTTTTTGGACCAAAAGCAATCCAAAAACTCCAAAACCAACTTCACGGGGCCTCAGCTCCAAAGCAAAGGTGTTTCACTATGTGTTTGTGTGCAAAAGTGTGAAGAAATAGCACTTTCAAGCACAAATATGAAGGGAAAGGAGCAAGTATAGAGATAGATGATATGTATACGCCCTATGCAAATTTCTCAACCTGAGATAAGAGGGAGGAGGTTCCCTTTTATAGAAAAACATGCATCAAGCTTGTTGGGCAAGCTTGAAGCTTGAATCAATCCCTCCATATGGGGGATGCTTTCTGTGCCCAACAGCTGGCACAGCTGGCATGGAAAATATCTGCAAAAAGTGCAGGAAAGCTGCCGACCAGTTGAAGTGGTCGCCCAACTACTTGCACTGGTCGGCTGACCAAAAAAAGTGGTTTGCAGGAAGAGAGAGTGGTCGGCAAGGGGGAGGAGTGGTCTGCACAAAGAAAGCAAGGTGGTGGCATGGCTGCCGACCACTTTAGGTGGTCCAAAGACCACCAAGGCCAGCTGGCAGACCAGAAAATTGGCTGGCAGGGAAGAAAAGTGGTCTTCAGGGAGAGAAACTAGTCTACACCCCCTATTTCACCCTCCAAGCAAGGAAAACAAGGTTTGGTTCAAAACCAAACCAAAAAGGAAGCAAGAGAAATGTCTGCGGGACAAGGCGCGCAGCCGGAAGCCCCGAAAACTAGTCTACGGGCGCAAAAAGTGGTCTACGAGAAGGAAAGGTGGTCTACCACCACAAAAAGTGGTCTACATACCTCTGTTTCCCTCTAGACAAAAGCAACAAGGCATGTTCTGAAAACCAGGCCAAGAGGAGAACGTTAAGAGGTCCCGAGACAAGGCGCTCGGTCGAAGGCTCCAAAAACCAGAAACTAGCCAACAAGAGGGAAAAGTAGTCTACGACTACGAAAAGTGGCCTACAAGCCTCTCTCTCCCTCCAGGCAAGGTCAACAAGGCATGGTCCACAAACCAAGCCAAAACACAAAGAGTTCAGAGGCCCAGAGGCAAGGCACTCTGCCGAAAACTCTGAAAACTCGAAACAAGCACAAACATGCACGATCATCGAGCACTCAATCGATGACGTTTGAGTCTTAAGGTCGGTGAAAATGCGGAATAAGGAAATACAAGCCTTAACGAGACCAATTCAACTATAACCCCTGATTTACCTCTCAGAGGGGTCACAACGTACTTAAAAAAGATACACCTTGCTCTTGACCAGTGACGATGAGCCGTGCATCGAAAACGTGAATTGAAGTTCCTGCAGGGACATTTCGAGTCAAAAATAGTGAACTTTTCTTGCACTTTTTTGAGAGCCAAGGACTCCAACCAGCCTGAAAACACTCAGGGAGGACAATGGGACCCTGAAGACCACCCAAGAAGGCTGTCGACCACCTAGGCCAGCTGCAGACCACTTGTAGACCACCTAAGTGGTCGGTCGGCTAGAAAAGCTGGTCGGCCGACCAGTTTACACAACTTTGGGGCAATTTGGTCTTTTAGCCTTGGTTCTATAAGTGTACAACTCCAAATCACTTTTGGTCACACACCCATTGCCGAAAAACACTTCTCTTTGCTCCTAGGCACTTTTCTCTCTCAGATCCACACTTTATATGCGTATTCCAACGCCCCTACGAAGTTGATTCGCGAAAAACTTTCGATTCTCTTCGTTTTGAACCGATCAAAATTTGTTTTCGGAGCTTCTTTCTCCATTTTCACCACTTGAGGTATGTTTCTCTTGAAGTTTAGCACCTTTTCCCAGGCTTTGACATTCTTTGACTTTTTCTCTTCCCGAGAGTTGACTTTTTTTACTTTTTGCAATTTTGGCTCATTTCGCTCGTTTTTGCTCAATTTGCACCTTTTTTCAGATGGCTGGCCACATCCCACATGATGGGGGTTCTCCGCGAGTAGAGGATGAGCCTGACATCATGCCATTGCCACCCAGGATTCGGCCTTTCGACCCGGAGAGGTACCACCCTCAGGAGCACGTACTACCACCGAGCACTTTCCATCATTTCATAGATTTTGCGTGACGAGCGCCCGGAGACTTATTACTACGGGAGCTAGAGTCTCACCTGTCTCACCATGCGCGCGAGGTGCGTACTGCACTTTTACATTTTTTGTGATGTACTTTGCATTTCTTGCACACTTCATACTTTCGCTATGCATTATATCTGCTCGTTTTGAACATATTTACATACACAGCACTTCTGCTCATTCTGAACGCAACTCACACACAGCATTCTGTTCATTTTGAAACACAGCTCACACACAACATTCTGTTCATTCTGAAACTGAATACACACAGCATTCTGCTCATTCTACACACAGCTCACACACAGCATTCTGTTCATTCTGAAACTGAATACACACAGCATTCTGCTCATTCTGCACACAGCTCACACATAGCATTCTGTTCATTCTGCACACAGCTCACACACTGCATTTTTGTTCATTCTGAACACAGCTCACACACAGCATTCTGTTCATTCTGAAACTGAACACATCTGTTCATTCTGAACACAGGTATCTTCCCGTTTTACCCGAGGATATGGATCGATCATAGTGAGGGAGTGGTACATGGAGCTCCTAGACGGTGTTCGACATATCGTTGATGAGGCAGGGTTTGGCCCATTTTGCATGGGGTTGTCGCGTCTTCAGGCGAGTAGGACCCTCCTGGGCGCATTAGTAGAGAGATGGTGGGACACCACCAACTCCTTCCATTTCTCTGCTACCGGGGACATGACGATGACCCTGTACGACTTTTCGATGCTGACGGGTGTAGACACCCCATTTTTAACCAACCTTAAGACTCAGATGTCACCGTTTGAGCGCTCGGTGATAGTGCATGTTTGTGCCCGTTTCAAGTTTCTAGAGTTTCGGCTGAGTGCCTTGCCTCCAAGCCTCTGAACTCTTTGTGTTTTGGCTCGGTTTGTGGACCAAGCCTGTTGACCTTCCTTGGAGGGGGAGGAGGTCCTGTAGATCACCATTTTGTGGTCGTAGACCACTTTTCCCTCTTGGAGACCAGTTTCTGATTTTCAGAGCCTTCGGCCGCGCGCCTTGTCTCGGAACCGCTTAACGTTCTCCTTTTGACCCGGTTTTCGGACCATACCTTGTTGCCTTGGTCTAGAGGGACACAGTGGTCTCGTAGACCTCTTTTTGTAGTTGTAGACTACTTTTCCCTCGTAGACCGCTTTTGGCGCTAGTAAACTAGTTTTCTGGGTTTCTGGCTACGCGCCTTGCCTCCCGGACTCTTGTTATGCATCCTTTTTGGTTTCTTTTGGCACAAACCTTGTTTTCCTTGCTGGGAGGGTGGAATGATGGTTGGAGACCAGTTTCTCTCCCTGAAAACCATTTTTATTCCCGCCAGCCAGTTTTCTGGTCGGCCAACTGGTTTTCTTGGTCTTTGGACCACCAAAAGTGGTCGGCCACCACACAATTAGCCTGCTTTCATTGTGCAGACCACCTCCCCCCACCTGCCGACCACTTTCTTCCCTTGCAGACCACTTGTTGTGGTCGGCCGACCACTTCAAGTGGTTGGCAGCTTTCCAGCACCTTTTTGAAGATCTTTCTTGCCAGCTGTGACAGCTGGTGGGCACAAAAACCATCCTCCACACACATGTATGGAGGGATGGCTTTAGACCTTAAGCTTGTTCAATAAGCTTGAACTTTGGTTCTCTATAAAAGAGAACCTCCCTCCTCTTGCCTTAGGTTCCTAAAAAGTTACTTGAGAGCTATACATATCATCTATATCTATATTTCTCCTTTCTCTCTTGTTTGTGCTTGAAAGTGCTTATTCTTCACACTTTTGCACACAAACAGATAGTGAAACACCATACTCTTCGAGCTGAGGCACTTTGAGGTTGGTTTTGGAGTTTTTGGATTGGTTTTGGTTCAAAAAGGTTGTTGGAGTTGCAACTTTGAAGTGGTTCTACAAGGGTGAGCTTCTAACCTCTTAAACCCTTATTTTTTATTAAGCTTTTGGCCCTATTTCCATGCTTATTTTGGCTTGACTTTCTACTACAAAAAGTTCTAATTTTGCATGCTTGTAATGTTTGTTTAAGGTCTCTTTTGTGTTGGGGGTGGTCTACCCCCTCTTGTGCCTTGTTTGGCTTTGTTTTACACCATCACTTTAGGCCCTTGAGATCACTTTCTCTTGGCCTTTTAACCACTGAAATCCAGTGGATTTTTAGTGGTAAAACTTGTGTTTTGAGGTCTTAAATAGGAGAGGGCCATCCCCTCTCCTTGTATCTTGGATGCTTGCTTCATTTGCCTCATGTTTAAGCATGTTTGTTAAGCTTATGTTGACTCCATCTTAGCATGCATTTGGGGTTATTTTGACATGGCATACCACTTTTTTGGCTTGGTTTGGTCACCCCTTGCATGCTTTATACACTTGTAGTGTAAATTTTGCAAACTAGCTTTGTGTGCCTTATGAAGTAGCATGTCTTTCTAGAATGTTTTGGCTCCATCTCAGCTTGTTTTTGGTGTTGTTTTAGCATGCTATACTTCTGTTTTAGGTTGGTTTGTTAGCCTCTTGCATGCTTCACACACTTGTAGGGCAATCTTGCATGTTAGCCTAACATGCATCATGCTTTGGACCATCATTCTAGCATGATTTTGGCTTAACTCTGAGAATCTTTTGTTCATGTTTTAACATGCTCTAGCTCTGATTTATGTTGTTTTGGTCATGCACGCATTTCTTTGTATAGCCATGGTTCAATCTAGCTCACTAGCCTTGAGTTTCCAAGCCACTAGCATGTATTGCTTGGAGTATTTTTATGATTTGGCATCGTTTCATATATGATTTTAGAGCATGTTTCATTGCCATACACTCACATCCTTCACTCTTTTAATGCATTGGAGAGTTTGTGCTTTATGCCTTAAACATGAGCCATTGTGTATGCCTTTATGCCTAAGCTTGCAAGCTATCATTTCAATGTGTTTTGGGGGTTATTTTTCCATGATATAACTCTAATTTTTGTTGGCGAAGCCATCCCATGCTTGGTCTTAGTAGGTGTAGTGTAATCCTCCCTTTTGGCCTTGCATATTTCATGCTTCATGCTTCATGCTCACCATGCTAGCTTATTTTGGCTTCCCTCCATACATGTTTTAGCATCATTTTAACATGCTCTAGGACCGTTTTGGGTTGTATTGGCCATATGCTTCATGTATTGCATAGCTGTAGTGCAATTGGCCTTGCTAGCCTTGAGTTTTGAGCACCATAGCATGCTTCATTTGTGACATGTGCATGATTTGGCATCCTTTAACATGGCATTTCAGAGCATATAATATTGCCATGTTCCCATTTCTTTCACCCTTTGAGTGCCTCTAAGGGTTGTGCGTTGTTGCCTTGTTTGTGGCCTAGCTTGTATGCATGCATGCTTGGGCCTTTGAGATCCCATCTCAGCATGTTTTGATCCTTGTTTTGACCTATTTGAGCTCTGTCCATGCTTGGTTCATTCATTTGAGCATTGTATTGCATGCCTCTCTTGTGTAGTCCCATTCATTAGCTTTCATGCTTAAGGGCTCTTGCACGCCATACTTGTGTTGTTTAAGTGGTTTGGCACCATTTCATACCTGATTTCAGTGCTTATAGTGTTGTCACACTTCCACATTTCTCACTCCTTGAGCACTTTTGGGAGTTATGCATTTATGCTTAGTTGGTGGGCAAGAGCATGTACATGCTTTGTTTTGCATTTCATGCCATCATTTCTGCATTTTGGCCACTGTTTTGGGCGTGATTGAGGTCTGTCCGTATTCGGTTTAAGTCCATTGAGCATGTTTTGTTTGCATGTTGTTCGCATGTTGTTACATTCCATGTTGTTTGCATGTGCATGCCTTGCATTGTGTTTAGCATTTTGTATATGCCATCCTAGCATTGGTAGAATAGCATGTATTATGCTTGTTGCATTGCATTATGTTGTTTGCATGCTTATGTTGCATTGCATTGTGGTTGAATGCTCATGTTGTTTACATTACACTTGCCATGCTCATGTTGTTTGCATTGTGTTTGGCATGTTCATGTTGCATTGTGTTGGGATAGGGTGTTAGTCCAAACACGAGGAATAAGGGACATTTCATACTTGGAGTGATGAAACGTGCCTCAATTCTCGGTCGCCGACCCTCTTGATCAAGCATGATAGAGGCGGAGGCTCTTACTTGTCTTTTGTGCATTCATTTACATTGATCCGTGCAATCTTGGCTTCTCGGCCATCGTGCATTGCAATGCTCAGTTGGTGGCCCGAGAGTCGAGAACTACACTCCCTTGAGCTCATGAAATGATAGGGAGAGTAATTGTGCACACATATCTTGCGAATACATTGCCACCCCCCTTTTTGTTCTCTGTTGTAGCAAACTAGAGATGTGCAGCAAAAACTGGTCGGCAAACCAGTAAAAGTGGCTGGCCGACCACTGTTTCTGGTCTGTAACAAAGGCAAGTGGTCGACAAGTGGTTGGCAACACCAACAAGCGGTCGGCAGCACTCCTAGAGGTTCCCATGGTGGAGCAAAAGCCATCTGGAGCTTTGTACAGTGTTCTGAGAACAATTGAAAACAGAGGCAAGTTGGGGCATCGCGATGGATTTCCGAACGAGGCAACCGAGCATGCATGCACTTCTCGCTTCGAGGCCCCCTTCTATTTGCTTTACTTAGTTGCTTTGCCTATGCTAGCTAATCCATTGGTTTTTGTACTTAAGTAGTTAATGCACTTAGCTTCTCATTTGTGTTATAATTAGTTAACTTGTTAGTTAATTAGCTTCGTTTTGTAATGATTAGTTTAATTAGCTTAGATTAGCTAGTTAGCTTATTATTCGGACCCTCCGTCGAGAGGGCACAACTGTTGTAATAAGCGTGCGTATGTGTGATGCATGTTTTCCAACCCCACGTCTTTCTCCCTTTTACTTATCAGCTTTCGGTGGTTAGTTTTGGGCATATTTCAATTAGCATACTTATGCTTTGCATGCGTGCATCATTCATTCGTATTGCATGCACCGGGCTCGGCGCATCATTCAAACTGCATTGTATTTCAATTCCTATTTGAATACATGTATCAAGTGTAGCATTCATATGCCATCTTAGATAGCCGAGCCTATTTAAGTTGCATTTTGCATGTGTTGCATTAGGCATTGTTGACATAGTTAAGATCATGCATGATTTCTAATTTGCTTCTTTTTTGGCTCGAAGTACACTGTGAGTGTTTATGCTTTAGCATCCTCGCATGTGTGTAAGTGTTGCCATGACAGCATGCTTGCCATGAGGCTAACTGCTTAAGTGTTTAACTGCATGAATGCCCATGGATGAAGGTTGGATTGCTTGAATTGGGACAATTCATCAAATGTGAGTTTTAAGCCCACTTGAAGTGGCAAATCACTGTGTTTTCTAAGCCCACTTGAGGGTGGCAAAATCCGCGTCTTACCCTACTTGCAAGTAGCAACTTTCAAACCATATTCAAACAAACAAACATGAGATGTTTTGTTCCAATTTAGGCGATCTCGTCTATACTTGTATGTTGTGTACATCACATAGTAAGCTAGCGAATAAACCGGAATAAGAACACATGTGTTTTCAAAAATAACATATCATGTTAGTAAAGGCCGATCCTTTGATCGGGCGAGCGGGGGTGCTCATTGCATGACCTTCCCCTCTCGTACCCAAGTTCCCGAGCCAAGGCAACTTTGGTGATGACGGACACGTGGCCTTAGGCACGAGTCAGGATTTCTTAAATTTTCCAAAACAAAATATTTAGGTGGCGACTCTGAAATCTGGCAAAGTAGTCCATGTTTGGCGCTTTTTGATTAAAATCGTTTTTCCAAAACGATTTGCCGGATTTGAACTCTTTGGCGATTTATTAGTCTCACATTGCACTTTGTGAGATTAGATTTAGAACCGTGACATGAGACCGAATTGTAGTAGCTAAGAACAACGATTCGCGCCCTCGCGCACGAAGGGGAGTTCTAGGCGGTCTACAGTTTCTGGTGACTCTACTGGGGGACTCCGACTGTAGACCACCCGGAACTCCGCTCAGGCGCGAGGGCGCGAATCGTTGTTCTTAGCTACTACAGTTCGGACTCATGTCACGGTTCGGAATCTAATCTAACAAAGTGCAATGTGAGACTGATAAATCACCAAAGAGTCCAAATCCGGAAAATCATTTTGGAAAATCGATTTTAATCAAAAAACGCCAAACATGGACTGCTTTGCTAGATTTCAGAGTCGCTATCTAAATTTTTGTTTTGGGAAATTTAGGAAACCCTGACTCGTGCCTAAGGCCACGTGTCCATCATCACCAAAGTTGTCTCGGCTCGGGAACTTGGGTAAGAGAAGGGAAGGTCATGCAATGAGCACCCCCACTCGCCCAATCAAAGTATCGACCTTTACTAACATGATATGTTGTTTTTGAAAACACATGTGTTCTTATTTCGGTTTATTAGCTAGCTTACTCTGTGATGCTGTAGACGTCCCCGAACGCATCCCGGGGAGGGTGCGACTCCCCCCCCGTTCTGGTTCGATATTGGGTCACTACAGTTCGAAGGACTCAATTTGTCACGGTTCTAAATCTGAACCAAAGAGTCCAACTCTGGCAAATCGTTTTGAAGAAAAACAGATTTTTGAAAAGTAGTGCCAAACATGGACTGCTTTGCCAGATTACAGAGTCGCCACCTAAATATTTTAAAATGGGAAATTTAGGAAACCCTGACTCGGTGCCGAAGGCCACATGTCCGTCATCACCAAAGTGGTCTTGGCTCGGGAGCTTGGGTACGATCGGGGAAGGTCAGCTATGAGCACCCCCTTTTGCCCGGTCCGAAGACCGGCCTCTACTAACCATGATATCCCTTTTTGAAAACCTTATGTGTTCTTATTCCAAAGATTAACCTAGAATTACTATGTTATGCGCACAGCAAACAAGTATAGACCAAATCGCCTAAATTGGAACAAAACATTGCAAGTTTGTTTTGAAAATGATTTGCTACTCGCAAGTAGGCTAAAATGCAGGTTTTGCCACCCTCAAGTGGGCTTTAGAAGAAGATGGTTTTGCCACTATCTAGTGGGCTTAAAACTCACAGTTTTAATGTGTTGTCCCAATTTAGGTAATTCAACCTCCATCCACAGGCATTCATGCAGTTATATCACATAAGCACTTAGCCTCATGGTAAGCATGCTATCATGGCAACATTCACACACATGCGATATGCTAAAGCATAAAAGCTCACCTAGTACTCCAAGCCAAAACAGAAGCTTATTAGAAATCCATGCATGGACCTAAGCATACTGAAATGTCTAATGCAACGCATACAAAGATGCAGTCTAGGCAGGCTCGGCTATCCTAAACATGGCATATGGAGATGCTACAAATAACACGTATTCAATTTGGAATTGAAAATACGATGCAGTTTGTATGATGTGCCGAGCCCGATGTATGTCAACAAATGCATGGATGCACGCATGCATTGCATAAGGTATGCTAATTTTAAATATGCCCTAATCTACCATCATAAGCAGGTAAATAAAAGGGAGAAAGAAATGGGGGTTGGAAGACATACACACACTCACACACCCTTATTACAAATATGCCCTCACCCGGAGGGACCAAAAGAATATACAGTCCGAAAATAATACAGTCCAAATACAGAATGAATTAATTATTACAGAAATCTCTACTTATTAAATTAAATGCTAACATAAGAGAAAGGGGCCTCAGCCCTGCCTCGGGATGCGCGAATGATGCATGTTCGATCCAACTTGCCCGGAAAACCCGTACCGTGCCACTGCTGGTTCTGTTTTTGCTGCCCTGCCCCTCCAAAAATTCCCAAAATCTCAGAATACATTCAAAATGATCTGTAGTACCACACCGGCTGGGGGGAATGGTCATCGGCTGCTTGAATTGGCCACCGGCTGCATGTGAGGTTTATCGGCACAAAAATAGTGCCGGTCGGCACTATTTTCTGCCGGCCGGCAGAAAGTTCCTGCAGAGGACAGTTTGACAGCAGCAGCAAGACAGCAGTGCATGGCATGGATTTTGGGGGTATGTAAGCATGGTCAATGCCTCCTATCATGCTTAGGGACTCAAGGAGGCATGACCCTTGGTTCTTGGGCCATCAATAGTGCATCTTGATGCATGATAGCCTAAAGAACCAAGGTTGCATTTTGATGTGAAAATGCATGCAACACAAGCAAATGAAATCCAAAGCCTTATCATGTGTTGGTCCAAGGCCTTGGTGACATGGGGGATTGAGGTGTGTTTTGTCACTTAAGGTACAAACACACCTCAACTCCCACACTTGGTTTGACACCCCAAACCAAGCAATGAAATGCAACTATGCAATCATGCAAACATGCAAACATGCAAGCATACAAACATGGGGACTAAGATGCTAGCAAATCAGGCATGCAAAATGCTAGGATGTGGAAAGCATAGAAGTCATGCAAAGAGGGACCAATTAAGCATAGAACTAGCATGCGCTCAAGGCTTCATTGACCAATTATGCAACAACCATGTAATGAGCATGCAATGATGGACTAAAGCCATAAAGGGCAGTCCTCAAACTCCCCCAAATCAGTGGCAAAACATGCCTCAAAACAAGAACAAGATGATATACAAGCATGCAAGTTATGAGGCCTAAGGCTAAGGCACAAAGTGGGGTATTGAACCACCACTTAATAAGACCAAACATGGCACATGTTAGGCAACCAAAACAGGTTTTTATCATACAAAATGGCACCCAAATCCCCTCATGGCACCTCCCAAAATGCGTTAAACATGGAAGCATGCACAATGCTCTCTTCCTAAGCATAAAAGGCACACCTTTGTGGCATGAAATAGGCTACACATACATATATACAAGCATGATTTATGGACAAAAAAAATGACCCTAGATGATGCCAAATCATGGGATCAAAACAAGTTAAGCATGCTAGGAACCAAAACATACAAGGCTTACAAGCCTAAAAGACCCAAACAAACATGTTAAGCACACTATTTATGGCAAAATCAGTGGCTCACAGCCCTTATACATGGTAATATGATGCTAATACCCTCATGGAACCAAGCTACAATATGCAAAGAATATGGCTCAAATGCATGGCATGCTTTTAGGCATAAGGGGACACTACAAAGCAAGCATGAGGTACATGTTAAAGGCCATAAAACCAACCTAAAACAGAGATCAAACATGACCTAAAACACCCAAAAAACTTTGAAATGAAGCTAAATGCAAGCATGCACACATGCTACTCTTTTAGCCCAAAACCAAGGCAAGCAAAGGGCCAAGGGGAGAGGGGTGTCCCTCCCCTATATGTGACCTAAAACCATCTCCCTCACCACTGAAAACCCACTGGTTTTCAGTGGTGAGAAGGCCAAGAAAACCAAGAAAAGAAGGCTTAAGGAAAAGAGACCAAAAATGGCCAAACAAAGCCTAATAGGATGAGTCTCTACCCAAACCACAAAATGACCTTAATGAAGGTTCAAGAACAAGTAAAAACAAGACTTTTTTATGTTAAATACAAATCCAAAAACACAAAGCAAATGGGGTAGAAACTTGTTGCAAGAATGGGGAATATAAAGTAAAGTGTTTACCCTCGAAGATCCCTTGAAGAACAAAGGTTCCAGCCACTCTCTAGTGATCAAAACCAGTTCAAAACCACAGCAATCAACCTCCCAAGTCTCTCAATCTCGAGCTAAGGTGTAAAGGTGTGTGTAATGGTGCAAAAGTAAGGTAAAACTACACTTTTAGGCCTAAAATCACACACACAAGAGGAGAGAGAGGGAGAATATAGAGAGAGAAGGTATATCACACAGATATATAGATATAAGCTCTAGTTTTTGACCTAAAATGGCTAACCTCTTGACAAAGGGAGAGAGATGAGCTTATATAGGCAAAAAAAGACTTGGTGGCTAAGCAAGAGGGGGGGTTCAAGGGGTGCAAAGGATTCAAGGGGCTTTAGGGCTTCTAGAAGCCTCTGGGACAGCTGGCCAAGCTTCTCCAAGAAGCTTGGCCAAGGGTTCAAGCTCTAACAGGAGAGAGGGGGTCAAAGGGACCAAAGGGTGCATTCCCGGGTATAGGGAGTGGTGATGGTGCATTCCAGCTGGCACAGCTGGCATGCACCAAGTCTGAGGTTTCAAAGGGGTCACAACGGCCAGCCAAAAGGGTCATCGGCACAATAAAGTGCCGGTCGGCAACATATAGTGCCGACCGGCCACATATTATGAGAAATCAGTGCCGGTGGAATAAAAAGAGGGCCGGTGGTGTGTAAGGGAAGCCGGTGGTGATCAGGGGTGGCCAAAGAGCCTTCCCCCACCCTCCGGTGCAAAAACACACAAGTCTTGGTGTAAAACCAAGCCTAGTGCAAGTCGGTTGAGAGATCCTGAGGCGCGACGCGCAGCCGGGACCTCCGGGAACTCAAAACAAACACAATCATGGATAATCACCGAGTGTTCAATCAGTGACGTCCAAGTCTTGAGGTCGGTCAAAAATGGGGTGTCTACAGTTGCCCCTCTTTGACAGAACTCGGAAGTCATAATGATGACGGGAGTGAATGTCAAAGCCCAGAGACGACCCATTTTTGACAAGGCCGAAGACTTAGACAAACATGCAAGACAAACAAGATATGTGCCCGAAGGCAGGGGCAAAATGCAACTGAAAATGCAAGAAGCCGGACATAACTTATGATCATGCAAAGAAAACTGTAATGAAGCACACATGCAACAGTTATAAGCTAGCATACACCAAACTACACTATAATGTAGAAAGGATGTAAGAGAATTATGCAATTCTCAAAACGTCTCACGCGGAGGATACAATACCTGTGCGGCTCGTCCGGTCCCGCCGGCCTCAAATGAGCCGTACATACAATATCGTGCCTGAAAAGAAAGCAAACTTAACAGGTACCATATTGTTAGCAATGTGCATGATAATGCGATCGTAAGTGCGTGACAACGCCTGTAATGTTCATGGGAAAATGGTGGAATTGAACACATGTAGGTAAAGCAGAGCACGCATGCAATGCAATGTGTATAAAGGAACTTGAACACATATCAGTAAAGCAAAGCACGCATACAATGCAATGTGTATAATAGAAACTTGAACACATATCAGTAAAGCAATGCACGCATACGATGCAATGTGTATAGAGAAAATTGAACACATATCAGTAAAGCAATGCACGCATACAATGCAATGTGTATAGAGGAAATTGAACACATATCAGTAAAGCAATGCACGCATACAATGCAATGTGTATAGAGGAAATTGAACACATATCAGTAAAGCAATGCACGCATACAATGCAATGTGTATAGAGGAAATTGAACACATATCAGTAAAGCAATGCACGCATACAATGCAATGTGTATAGAGGAAATTGAACACATATCAGTAAAGCAATGCACGCATACAATGCAATGTGTATAGAGGAAATTGAACACATATCAGTAAAGCAATGCACGCATACAATGCAATGTGTATAAAGAAAATTGAACACATATCAGTAAAGCAATGCACGCATACAATGCAATGTGTATATCAAAAAGGAACTTGAACACATGTAAGTAAAGCAAAGCACGCATACAATGCAATGTGTATATAAGAGAGGAACTTGAACACATGTAAGTAAAGCAAAGCACGCATACAATGCAATGTGTATAATAGAAACTTGAAATTGAACACGATAAAACATGATGTTGAAATGCAACGTACTGCAACACAGTATAATTGAAACAATTTCTTTTGAAATTTACGAGACATAAAAGGATACGAGAAGGGACATCCTTCGCGCGGTCCGAGCATCGCTGACAAAAGTCACGGCTTGAAATCAACTCGAAACTCCATTAACATTCCAGAAGTGCACTTTCCCGCACCATTCTTGGATGACGAAGGTGTCGGACCGTACAGCCGACCCAGGGACGGGCGCGGGAGGTGTTCTGACCACAAAGGGGAGGTTCCTGGTATTTAATCCAGCACTCTGCTACCCTGCTAAGTTTCTTGCTTTACTTTCCTTTTTTTCTAGGAGTTTAAGCACATTGCACTGCCTCAGGCGGATTTTATATTCTTTTGAAATTGCGGGTTTTTACAAAAACACATGATGGAAATGAAACAGCTATTCACTTGAAAAGGTGTTGCACTTGTGTGCATCGCATCACAAGGCATCACAAGGCGTCACATAACAATGCGAATGAAATTGAAACTGTTTTTTGAAAACAAAGCATCACATCGTAATAATCAGGTAGTGAACCGACTTACAACTCGATAAGCAAAACGAAGACTCGACAGACTAGCCAAGTGCAAATACAACTTGATAGACAAAGCAAAGACTTAAAGAGAGTGACATACAACTCGATAAGCAAAACAACAACTCGATAAACAAATACGCGTGACTCGGCGGGAATCAAATCACCGGAGAGTGCTGGAAGTGGTGGAATTCCCCAATATTCAGCATAAACAGCTTAGAAAACACAGGGGAGAGCCATCGGCCTGACAGAAAATCCACCGGCCTCGAGGACTTTTCATCGGCACAAAACTTGGCCGGTCGGCACAAAAGTGTGGCCGGTCGGCACCATATACTGCCGGTCGGCTGTAGACTGCCTGCATCAGCAGAAAGTTGACAAGTGTCCTCCACTCAACCCTATCCTCTTCAAAAGAGTCTCAACTTCGGGGTTTCCTTCATTTCTACACTGATTTGCTCCAAATGGAAGAGTTTCTTGCCCAAAATCTTGCAACTTGGATTAACAACTTGCATGGCTCGGAAAGGCTGAATTTCTGGGCTTTTGGCATGAACGCACTATTCACTTTGCGCCGTACCCCGCTGCATTTTCCATTCCTCCATGCCGCGGCAAGATTTTGGAATCCGGTGACACATGTCTTTAGCTTTAGCGGGCAAGAGGTGTGTCCTACGTTCGAGGATTTCCAAGCTTTGATGGAATCTGGGCGCAACGAGGAGATCCTGCCCCAATTTCGTTTTGGCCATGCTCAAGCCTTAGGACAAATGTGTGGGCTCTCGATATCCGATGCTCGTTCTCTGATTTGTGACGGGGCATTAGATGTTCCGAGCTTGGTCTGTCGTTTTTCTGAGACTGGTGACCGCGGTGACCGTTACTGGCAAGGCTTCCGGCGACACGCCCTTTGTTTGTGCATGTTGTCTCATTTTCTGTTTGTCTCAAGTTCCGGAGGATCTAGTATCCGGTTGATTGAGGTTGCCCAAGGCTTGAAGGAGGGCAAAAGTTGCATTGCCATGATTCTGGCTGAGACGTTGCTGGGCTTAGACGCCTTTTATCGTCGAGAGACGACCAGATTAGCAGGGAGTCCATTATTACTGCAGGTAATGTTTCCCACCCAATCTTACATTTATGTTTGCTCACATCACTCGGCCCTCAGGCTCGGTTTTTCTCACAAAAATCCTTTTCTCACTTTTCCTCTCATCGCACATCTCTCTATTCTTTATTCTCTCATTTTCTATCCCTCCCCAGGTGTGGTTGATGGATAAACTGCGAGTTGTGGACTCCTGCCCAGCATATTCGGCTCGTGGTTACTTCTTCAGGCAACGCCTGGTTGATGCCCTTGACGAGGGCTGGTGGTTTGAATGGATGTGCAGTTTGTCCGCAGACCGCATTGCGTGGCGATGCCCTTGGCTCAATCTCCCAATAATGAGTTACAGTATGACCCGTCAGCCCGGGATCCAATTGATTGGCTTGACTCACTGTGTCTTCTACTTCCCATTCCGTATCCTGCACCAGTTTGGCCATGATCAGACTTGCCCGCCGGAAGGGATGGAGTACCCGGCCACATTCCCGATTCGAGGCGCACAGCTGGCCCGACATGCCACAGCATGGAGGACGAGAGAGCTCCTGGCCCCCGCTCCCACTTTCAGTTGCACTTTGTCTGATGAGTGCTTGGATTGGCTTAATGAAGAGGCACAGGAGGGGCCCACTTTGGCATCAGAGGCTTCGACCAGCTCTGGGAGGGGGCGCAGGGACATTTGACTTGACCATGCCCCGGATTTATTGCTTTATTAGTACTTTCAAGTTTTCTTTATGAATGTAATAAAAAGCAACTTCAATTGTATGTAAGAGCAAGAGAACTCTATTTGAAATCAATGAAATTGAAGGTTGTGGTACTGAAAATTTTCCGTTTTGGTCCAGAAATGGTCTTAGTTGTAAAAAGATTTATTTGAACAAAGTCATCTTTTATCAAAACTTTTCAAAACCATTTTCGATACGGATCGGAACTGGACACGCCTGAAATTTGTCACTGAGATGCACAACCCCAGATTCCTGCAATTGGAAAATTGCCCCTAGTTTGAATAGTACCGCGGCACTGTACGGCAACGGAAAGTTGCCCCTAGTCTGAATAGCACTGTACCAGAGATTGTGATGAATACCGATGGACAAAGATGACCAAGACGATCAAATGGACAAAGTTGATCGGGGAAAAGTTTATGGCTGAACTTCAGGACGAAGCTGCCTACGTATCCCAAAGATGGGAATCAAGCCTTACGTAGTTCAGGCTTGGGTTCACTCGAGTATTTTCACTCTCCTTTTGCGCTCTAACTTTTGCCAAGGCCGCCCTTTGCGGGTTTTCAACCTTGCGAGCTCAGTTTTTATATTTTCTAATTTTCTGTGCTCTGAATTTTGCCTAGGTCGCCCTTTCGGGTTTTCGGCCTAGCGAGCCTCTCAGGGATAATATTTCTTCAACTTGTCCATGTTGATCGGTTGGGAGAACTCTAGGCCATCTAGATCCATCAGAACCACAGCTCCACCTGACCATATAGACTTGATGATATAGGGACCCGTCCAATTAGGTCTGAACTTGCCCCTTGGGTCATGGATGGGGGCTCGGTTGTCTTTGAGCACCAAATCTCCTTCCTTCAAATTTCTGGACTTAACTTTCTTATTAAAAGCCCGGGCGATTCTGCGCTGATATCCTTGGACATGGTACAGTGCTTTTAATCTCCTCTCATCGAAAAGCATGAGTTCCTCGAATCTGCTTTGTTGCCAATCTGCTTCAGCTATCTGACACTCAGCCAACACTCGCAATGACGGAACTTTAATCTCAATCGGTAGAACGGCTTCCATCCCATAGACCAGCGAATAAGGGGTTGCTCCGGTAGAAGTTCTAATTGAAGTTCGGTAGCCCCACAGAGCGAATGGCAACTTGTCTGGCCAGTCCCGATAGGTTTCCACCATCTTCTGCAGTATGTGTTTGATGTTTTTGTTGGCGGCCTCAACTGCTCCGTTGGTCTGCGGCCGATACGTGGATGACTTATGAAAAGCCACATTATACTTCTCCAGCAAATCAATCACCTCTTTCTTGAAGTGGGAACCATTATCTGAAATGATCTCGTTCGGGACTCCATAACGGCAGATAATGTTGTTTCTGATAAACTTTGCGACTTGCGAAGCCTTTAACACGGCATAAGATTGGGCCTCGACCCACTTTGTAAAGTAATCTATTGCTACTAAGATATACTCATGCCCATTTGACCCCTTCGGGGTAACAGCTCCAATAACATCAATCCCCCAAACTGAAAATGGCCATGGTGACGTCATGTTGTACAGCTTTGACGGCGGGATGTTCATACGGTTCGCATGGATCTGGCATTTGTGGCATCTCCGAACAAAACCAATACAATCTTCTTCCATGGTAGACCAGTAGTAGCCTTGTCTGAGGATCTTCTGTGCCAGCATTACCCCATTCATATGTGCCCCACATTCTCCTCCATGGATGGCCTCCATCAGGCGCTTCGACTCTTCGGCTTCCACACACAGCTTGTGCATTCCCAGATGACCTCTTTTGTACAACTTACCCCCGCAGATGATAAACTGAACAGCCATTCTTCTGATTGCCCTCTTGTCCTTGGCATTTGCCCCTGGTGGATAGGTCTCCTTTTCCAAGAAGTTCCATATATCGTGATACCAAGGGTTGTTATCCTGCACTTCATCTATGGCAGAGATTGACTCGTAAGCGGGTACAAGCTTCTGGTCAATAATAACTGGACGCATCCGGACCCCAGATGGGATGTCTATCATGGAAGATAGAGTTGCTAATGAATCTGCAAACTTGTTGTTCTCTCTTACTAGGTGAGTGAAATTTAGCTTTTCAAACCGAGGGATTAACAAGTCCAAGGTCTGGTGGTATATTATCATCTTTTCCTCCTTCACTTTCCAATCTCCTTTCGCTTGAGACACAACCAGGTTCGAATCTCCAATGACGTCCAATCGCCTTGCCCCTAGTTCTAGGGCAGCTTCTAAACCGGCGATACATGCTTCATATTCTGCCTCATTGTTCGAGACTTTGAACTGGAGCTTGAATGCTAAAGGAATACGGGAATCGTCGGGCGCTATCAGCAACACCCCTATCCCATACCCATACTGATTTGACGCTCCGTCAAAGTACATCGTCCAAGTTTCGTTTTCGATGTGCAAGATATCTTCATCTGGGAGTAGGTACTCAACCGCTTCATCCCCTTCAACCGGGTGGTCGGCGAGGAACTCTGCCACCGCTCTCCCTTTTACAGACTTGCGCGTCACATACTTGAGATCAAATTCGGAGAGCAACAGCAGCCAACGAGCTAGCCTACCTGTAAGTGCTGGTTTCTCGAAAAGATATTTGATGGGATCAAGTCGTGAAACCAGCATTACAGAGTGAGCTAACAAGTAGTGCCGCAGCTTCCTGGTAGCCCATACCAAGGCCAAACAAGCCTTCTCCAGCGGACTGTAGCGGGTCTCGTAATCCAGCATCTTCTTGCTCAGATAGTAGATGGCCCTTTCCACTTTATCTTCCGGCTCTTGCGCGAGCATACAGCCCATTGTAGTTTCAGTCACTGACAGATACAATATCAACGGCTTCCCCGGCTTTGGTGGTGACAACACTGGCGGATTCTGTAGATACTCTTTAATCTGTTCAAACGCAGCCTGGCATCGGCCGTCCCAATGGAACTTCTTTCCTTTCTTCAAAAGACCAAAAAGTGGTTCACAAGTTAAGGTTAGTTTTGAGATAAACCGCCTTATGAATTGCACTTTACCCAGAAAGCCTCGCACCTCCTTTTCAGTCATTGGTGGTGGCATTTCTAAGATGGCCTTGATTTTAGAAGGGTCGACTTCGATGCCTCTTTGTGTAATCAAAAATCCCAGCATTTTTCCCGCTGTAACACCAAACGTACATTTTTGAGGATTCAGCCGCAGCCTAAACTCCCTGATCCTTTGGAAAAACTTTTGCAAGGCGGTGTAGTGGCCCTCTCTTTCTTTGGACTTGACAATCATGTCGTCCACATACACTTCGACCTCTTTATGGATCATGTCATGTAATATTGTGGTTGCAGCCCGTTGATATGTAGCCCCAGCATTCTTCAGCCCAAATGGCATTACTCTGTAGCAATATGTACCCCACGGGGTGGTAAAAGCAGTCTTCTCCCGGTCTTCGGGTGCCATTACTATCTGATTGTAGCCTGAAAAGCCATCCATGAACGAAAGCAGAGCATGCCCCGCTGTGAAATCTACCAACTCGTCGATATGCGGCAAGGGAAAGTCATCCTTCGGACTGGCCCTGCTCAAATCCCTGAAGTCCACACATACCCGGATTCTGCCATCCTTCTTCGGCACTGGAACAATGTTGGCCAACCAAGTCGGGTATTCGGATACCAGCAGGAAGCCTGCATCAATCTGCTTGGTGACCTCTTCCTTGATCTTAATGGCCCAGTCAGGGCGGATCCTCCTGAGTTTCTGCTTGACAGGTCGGGCCTCGGGGTCAAGAGGGATCCGGTGCTGTACAATCTCAGGATCGATTCCAGGCATGTCTTCGTAGGACCACGCGAAAACATCTTTGAAATCTTTTAATAAAGCGACTAAGCGCTCGCGTTCCTCCGAAGACAACGTGGACCCGATCTGGACCAGCCGCGGGTCCTTCTCAGTACCAACGTTCACAGTAGTGATTTCGTCCATTAAGGGTTTAACAAACCTCTCCTGCTCTTGTTCAATTAGTCGTTGCAAAACCGGAGGAATTTCGTCCTCGTCGATTTCATCAAAATTTTGAAAGTCCTGATTTAAGCAATAAACCAAAGGCACAGAAAAGTACTCGGAAACCACGGTCACCTCATTCTCATTATGCACTTCCAAACCGTCCAATCCTTCTGTTACAACAGACTCAAAAGAGAAAGAAAAAGACGACCTGGACAGGACTGTGGCATCCGGGTTATCACCCCCAAGAATACCGGACTCAGACTCAGACGAGCTGGAACCTGATTCCGACTCACAAGACTCGGTGGAATCAGATTCCGGCTCACTACCTGACCCGGTGCTGCTTGACAAAAATCCCTCCTCGTACTGCCAGGTGAGGGAGGGTGCGATGGATGCATCCAAAATAGCTGATTGTAGGCCCGCAGCCGTCTCATCTCCGATCATGGACACCGAGGAGCCGTCCCCCAAGCACAACCGGTCGATCGAAGGATCTGAAAGTAGACATGCCAGTGCTACCCCCATTTCAAACTCTGTAGCCACAGACTCCACTTCTTTGCTATGCTCAGCCTCAACTGTTGGGTCTGTTTGCTCTTCAGCATCATCCCCAGATATTTGTAAGTCAAAGAAGATTTCGAAACCCGGCACGCGCTTCTTCTCTGCGTTCAGCCACGGCTCCGAAAAACCACAGAACGGAAAGTCTTCCCCCTCCCGGACGAAGCGTCCGTTTAGGGTACCCCGGATGGGCCGATGCATCAACTCAAAAGGCCTTCCCATTTGTTTTGCTTTGGCTCTCCCAGCCATTTCTTTTCCTCTTCTCACCCAATCTTCCTTAGTGGACAGATAACCCAAGCCGAAGGTGTGGGGATTGTGTGGCACCCCGGCCAATGCTGCAACGCCTTTGCGGCCGCTCTTTTCTAATCCCATCCCAGGGATATGTTGGAGCTTGTTCATGAGATACACTGCTTGGGCGCTGACATAGATCCGTTCGTTAGCAGCCATGATGTTTTGTACAACCTGAGCCTCAGCTAGGGTAAACCCTGATATGAACACATCTTCCATGCCATGCTCGATTTCTAGAACAGGCGTGGATACCTCCGGTGGTGGGTGGATTGATGAGTTTCCAAAGACAATGGCTACTCCCTTTCCGTAGGGGTATTTCACCATTTGATGCAAAGTAGATGATACCGCCTTCACCTGATGCAGCCACGGTCGCCCCAAAAGCAAGTTGAAAGTCGCAGGCACTTCCAAGACATGGAAATCTATCTCATGCTGCCCCGGCCCGACCTTCGTTCGAACTTTTACGGTTCCCATCACTTCTCTACTTGTGTTGTCGTATGCCCGGATAACCTGAGCTGTTGGTACAAAATCTGCGGTTTTCAAACCAATTGCGTATGCCGTTCTTGCCGGGCAAACGTTGATGGCGGACCCGGTATCAACAAGTACCACCGGTATCCATTTATCCGTACATTCCACGGAAATGTAGAGAGGCTTGTTATGGTCTGCCCCCTCGGGTGGCAATTCCTTGTCGGAAAAGGTGAGCATCGGGGTGGCTCCCCCCGGAAAGGCCAATCCCACCAGCTGATCTGGCGTGGTTTCTATTGAAAGCTTCGCTTTGTCCATGGCTGATAAGACAGCCTCACTATGCACGCGTGATGCCATGAGCAGTCCCCATATAGATATGTCTGCTTGTATCTTTTTAAGCTGTTTGAGCACAGCCTCCTCTTCAAGTTGCTTTTCTTTTTGCTTTTCAGCCTCTCTATCCTTCCCAGAAGCCTCTGGCTGATCCAAGTGTGGAGGTTTGAAATACCGCCCACTCCGTGTCATATGATCTACCTCTCCAAGGTACCAAGTGTCATCGGGCTGGTTGTTACCCCAATCCTCGTCTGTATGGGCGAGGCATAAATCTTCATCCTCCCACCACATTCCATCAGCAGCCGACAGACATCTATCCGCCCCTGGTATGACCGTCCTTGTGCTCGCAGCAGTATTCTCGGTCCCTGTACACACAGCAGTTTCGACTCCTACATGGGCCTTCGCCTTCCTGATTCTCTCGGAATCTTCAAAATTTGCTCGTTCTGACATAGCCGACTGCTTGATTATTTCTGCACTCAAAATGTTCCAATCCCGGGCGAAACTCTCGACACCGGCGCCCCCCGGCGATATACTCTGCTCTTCGACCCTTCCGGCCGTCACTGATGTTCTCGACCCCGTTGAGCCCTGTTCTGACTGCAATTCTCCTATCACATCAGGTTGATCATCCAACCACCCGGTAACTTCTGCTGAATTCTCATAATCGAACCATGCGACTGTCATATCCTCTAGATCTCGGTCACTATAAAACTGGAGGTTGGCAAGGTCCTTCCCCACAGTTGTGACATCATCAATTCCCTGTCCCAGACTATCCCCTCGGATCATGCACAATTCTCCCCCTGTTGGCAGTTCCATCCTGGGCCTATCTTGGCCTATCATCGAGATGTAGTCACTCGGACCGTATGTCTTCCCACTGTAATTCCCAGATTCCGCAGACTCCGATCCAACAACCCTTTTTCCCTTCGGGGTCTCTTCTCTCCTGTTCTCGGCGGCCACCACCGCTGGCTTAGGTTGGGTTACGGAGATGTCCATCATGCACAAGTCAGTGCAATCGGGGAGGAACACCTCTGGTTTAGGCAAGTGGGTGGGTGTGATGTAGACACTAGGGTCGTAAGACACGGCCCCAGTATGGATGAAATTAAGTCTTTTAGGTGGTGGAGCTTGGTTATGTGCGGGGAGAGGGTTCGTAGTAACGTTGGGTTTCTCGGGAGGCAAAATCACCCCGTTATCGATGAGATCTTGAATTTCATGGCGTAACCGATAGCACTGGTCGGTGTCGTGACCGTGCTGTTGGTGAAACGCACAATACTTGGCTGGGTTATGGGTAGGAGGGAGTTTTTCTGGTAGGGGCCGCGGCTCTAGGGGCTTCAGATGCCCTTTTTTGATCAAAACCCCTAGAGCTTTGGATAGGGGCATATAAAGTGGGGCGAAGGTTCTGGTGTTTCTGGGTGGGTATTTGGTTGTTTGCGGGTTGCTTCCGGACGCACCGGAGAATGGTGAAGCTGCTGTATTTCTTGGAGGGGGATTGGCGGTGACCATGCTTACTTCCTGAGCTCTTGCAGTCGTAACGCCACTCGGGCCTGCATTGCTACTGCGATTGAAAGTTCGTCGAGGTTGCTCCCGGTCGTTATCGATCAAGCCTTGCTTCAAGGCATCCTCAATCTGCACCCCCATTTCATGCAGGTCAGAAAAAGTAGGAAAGGGGAGTACTATCATTTTTTGCATCAATTTCGGCTGAAGATTGCGCACAATCATCCGAATTTGGTCTTTGTCTGTAGGCCTCAAGGTCATCATCGAAGCCTTGGCCCTCCATCTGGTTACAAACTCTGAGAAACTTTCCTTAGGCTCTTGTCTAGTCGTCTCGAGATCACGGGTCGTAATCTCAATCTGTGTGTTGTATGAGTACTGCGCGATGAAGGCCTCGGCCATTTCGTCCCAATTCCTCTTGACATCATCTTCTAGCTTGGCATACCATATGGCCGCCACACCCGATAGGGTCCGACCAAACAAAGACAACTTCTGAAGCCTACTGAGGCCCATCGGCCTCAGAATATCTGAAAACAATCTTAAGTGCACCATGGGGTCCCCGGTCCCGTCGAACCGATCAATGTGAGGCATTTTGAATCTGTCGGGCAGCGTCACAGCTGCGTCGGTATAACCATCTTCAATATCGGGGATAGTCTTGACCCCTTGGGATCTCTTGAACAGCTTTTCAAGCTTGCTCAGTTTCAGTGCGGTAGAGTCAGTCTCGAACTCAAAGGGAGAGTCCAATAGGTTGGTGGGCGTCTTTGATAGCTGGGGTTGGATTTGAGGCGGGGCTAAAGGTGGGGGTGGTCCCGTGGGCAGTTCTGTATCATTCTGAACGTTGGCTGTCTCCCCAAGGTTTGGAACTCCTGGTGGGGGGGGGAACTTGATGCGAAGCAGATGCTCCGGTTTGCTGTTCTAGTCTGGCGATTGTCTCTGCCTGTTCTCTCACGACTGTAGCCTGTTGCCTGGAGAATTCTGCCTGACGAACGGCATCTTGCTGCATTGCTTTCATGCTCTCTTGGAGGTGGCGCACCATCTCTTCCAAACTGGCCATACTATCCTGCTCTGGTTGAATTACTGGTATATATTCTCCCTCCGTTGGTGACACGGAATCCTGATCCCTACTGAACACAGGTGGAGTAGATAAGGCCCTCTGAACTGACTGCTGTACTGATGTCCTCTGCCGGACTGACCTTCGTCTAGTAACCGGGGGTAGTGAGTAGTACACTGGTTGTCCATTTATCAGATCCTCAGATCGATGAAGTCGGCGACCTCTAGTCCAGGGTGCTTGGGGAATATCTACTGGGTGGGAAGCAATCGTGCTCAACTACCCTAGTAAAAAGATAAATAAAGCGTATAAATAAACAGATAATCGGACAGCATAACAGCATAAAATAATACACAACACACGGTTGGATGTTATAACACACTGCTAGTGAACTGGATACACTGTTCCTCAAATACCGGATCACTGATCATGAACCATTGCCCCTAGGCCTGAATCTGATATCCACAGACAACTGATTCTCAAAACACTGATACTGATGCCCTTAGGCCTGATGTTTAAACTTGCAAACTGATCTGTACGCTCCCTGCAGAGTTACACTCTAAAGCACATAGCAGATAAATGAGAGCCAAGACACCCCTATATTGGGGTAGGGTTTCCCTGTCCTATTTTGTCAGGAGCTAGGGTTTCACTACGCACATAGCGGTTTCAAACAACCTATAATCGGGTAAGCAACCTGTCCTAGTTTGGAATGGTCACTATGGATTCCGATATGCACTAGGTCGAATGGTCAAAAAGGGTGCCCCGGTAAAACCGGGGTTTGTGTTCCCATACTGGTAGAGCCCGCAACCGGTCAACCTTATGGTCATGTCTTGACAAGACAAGCCTCCAGCAAACCGCTCAGGAATAGCAGATGGCCAACACGGTATCCTAGGCGCACCAATGCACATGCAATGCAAAGAAACACATAATTGAAATCAAAACAGGATATCACGAGTTCGAGTCAAGCTCTCTAAAAATCCCCAGCGGAGTCGCCAGAAACTGTAGACGTCCCCGAACGCATCCCGGGGAGGGTGCGACTCCCCCCCCCCCGTTCTGGTTCGATATTGGGTCACTACAGTTCAAAGGACTCAATTTGTCACGGTTCTAAATCTGAACCAAAGAGTCCAACTCTGGCAAATCGTTTTGAAGAAAAACAGATTTTTGAAAAGTAGTGCCAAACATGGACTGCTTTGCCAGATTACAGAGTCGCCACCTAAATATTTTAAAATGGGAAATTTAGGAAACCCTGACTCGGTGCCGAAGGCCACATGTCCGTCATCACCAAAGTGGTCTTGGCTCGGGAGCTTGGGTACGATCGGGGAAGGTCAGCTATGAGCACCCCCTTTCGCCCGGTCCGAAGACCGGCCTCTACTAACCATGATATCCCTTTTTGAAAACCTTATGTGTTCTTATTCCAATTATTAACCTAGAATTACTATGTTATGCGCACAGCAAACAAGTATAGACCAAATCGCCTAAATTGGAACAAAACATTGCAAGTTTGTTTTGAAAATGATTTGCTACTCGCAAGTAGGCTAAAATGCAGGTTTTGCCACCCTCAAGTGGGCTTTAGAAGAAGATGGTTTTGCCACTATCTAGTGGGCTTAAAACTCACAGTTTTAATGTGTTGTCCCAATTTAGGTAATTCAACCTCCATCCACAGGCATTCATGCAGTTATATCACATAAGCACTTAGCCTCATGGTAAGCATGCTATCATGGCAACATTCACACACATGCGATATGCTAAAGCATAAAAGCTCACCTAGTACTCCAAGCCAAAACAGAAGCTTATTAGAAATCCATGCATGGACCTAAGCATACTGAAATGTCTAATGCAACGCATACAAAGATGCAGTCTAGGCAGGCTCGGCTATCCTAAACATGGCATATGGAGATGCTACAAATAACACGTATTCAATTTGGAATTGAAAATACGATGCAGTTTGTATGATGTGCCGAGCCCGATGTATGTCAACAAATGCATGGATGCACGCATGCATTGCATAAGGTATGCTAATTTTAAATATGCCCTAATCTACCATCATAAGCAGGTAAATAAAAGGGAGAAAGAAATGGGGGTTGGAAGACATACACACACTCACACACCCTTATTACAAATATGCCCTCACCCGGAGGGACCAAAAGAATATACAGTCCGAAAATAATACAGTCCAAATACAGAATGAATTAATTATTACAGAAATCTCTACTTATTAAATTAAATGCTAACATAAGAGAAAGGGGCCTCAGCCCTGCCTCGGGATGCGCGAATGATGCATGTTCGATCCAACTTGCCCGGAAAACCCGTACCGTGCCACTGCTGGTTCTGTTTTTGCTGCCCTGCCCCTCCAAAAATTCCCAAAATCTCAGAATACATTCAAAATGATCTGTAGTACCACACCGGCTGGGGGGAATGGTCATCGGCTGCTTGAATTGGCCACCGGCTGCATGTGAGGTTTATCGGCACAAAAATAGTGCCGGTCGGCACTATTTTCTGCCGGCCGGCAGAAAGTTCCTGCAGAGGACAGTTTGACAGCAGCAGCAAGACAGCAGTGCATGGCATGGATTTTGGGGGTATGTAAGCATGGTCAATGCCTTCAATGCCTCCTATCATGCTTAGGGACTCAAGGAGGCATGACCCTTGGTTCTTGGGCCATCAATAGTGCATCTTGATGCATGATAGCCTAAAGAACCAAGGTTGCATTTTGATGTGAAAATGCATGCAACACAAGCAAATGAAATCCAAAGCCTTATCATGTGTTGGTCCAAGGCCTTGGTGACATGGGGGATTGAGGTGTGTTTTGTCACTTAAGGTACAAACACACCTCAACTCCCACACTTGGTTTGACACCCCAAACCAAGCAATGAAATGCAACTATGCAATCATGCAAACATGCAAACATGCAAGCATACAAACATGGGGACTAAGATGCTAGCAAATCAGGCATGCAAAATGCTAGGATGTGGAAAGCATAGAAGTCATGCAAAGAGGGACCAATTAAGCATAGAACTAGCATGCGCTCAAGGCTTCATTGACCAATTATGCAACAACCATGTAATGAGCATGCAATGATGGACTAAAGCCATAAAGGGCAGTCCTCAAACTCCCCCAAATCAGTGGCAAAACATGCCTCAAAACAAGAACAAGATGATATACAAGCATGCAAGTTATGAGGCCTAAGGCTAAGGCACAAAGTGGGGTATTGAACCACCACTTAATAAGACCAAACATGGCACATGTTAGGCAACCAAAACAGGTTTTTATCATACAAAATGGCACCCAAATCCCCTCATGGCACCTCCCAAAATGCGTTAAACATGGAAGCATGCACAATGCTCTCTTCCTAAGCATAAAAGGCACACCTTTGTGGCATGAAATAGGCTACACATACATATATACAAGCATGATTTATGGACAAAAAAAATGACCCTAGATGATGCCAAATCATGGGATCAAAACAAGTTAAGCATGCTAGGAACCAAAACATACAAGGCTTACAAGCCTAAAAGACCCAAACAAACATGTTAAGCACACTATTTATGGCAAAATCAGTGGCTCACAGCCCTTATACATGGTAATATGATGCTAATACCCTCATGGAACCAAGCTACAATATGCAAAGAATATGGCTCAAATGCATGGCATGCTTTTAGGCATAAGGGGACACTACAAAGCAAGCATGAGGTACATGTTAAAGGCCATAAAACCAACCTAAAACAGAGATCAAACATGACCTAAAACACCCAAAAAACTTTGAAATGAAGCTAAATGCAAGCATGCACACATGCTACTCTTTTAGCCCAAAACCAAGGCAAGCAAAGGGCCAAGGGGAGAGGGGTGTCCCTCCCCTATATGTGACCTAAAACCATCTCCCTCACCACTGAAAACCCACTGGTTTTCAGTGGTGAGAAGGCCAAGAAAACCAAGAAAAGAAGGCTTAAGGAAAAGAGACCAAAAATGGCCAAACAAAGCCTAATAGGATGAGTCTCTACCCAAACCACAAAATGACCTTAATGAAGGTTCAAGAACAAGTAAAAACAAGACTTTTTTATGTTAAATACAAATCCAAAAACACAAAGCAAATGGGGTAGAAACTTGTTGCAAGAATGGGGAATATAAAGTAAAGTGTTTACCCTTGAAGATCCCTTGAAGAACAAAGGTTCCAGCCACTCTCTAGTGATCAAAACCAGCTCAAAACCACAGCAATCAACCTCCCAAGTCTCTCAATCTCGAGCTAAGGTGTAAAGGTGTGTGTAATGGTGCAAAAGTAAGGTAAAACTACACTTTTAGGCCTAAAATCACACACACAAGAGGAGAGAGAGGGAGAATATAGAGAGAGAAGGTATATCACACAGATATATAGATATAAGCTCTGGTTTTTGACCTAAAATGGCTAACCTCTTGACAAAGGGAGAGAGATGAGCTTATATAGGCAAAAAAAGACTTGGTGGCTAAGCAAGAGGGGGGGTTCAAGGGGTGCAAAGGATTCAAGGGGCTTTAGGGCTTCTAGAAGCCTCTGGGACAGCTGGCCAAGCTTCTCCAAGAAGCTTGGCCAAGGGTTCAAGCTCCAAGAGGAGAGAGGGGGTCAAAGGGACCAAAGGGTGCATTCCCGGGTATAGGGAGTGGTGATGGTGCATTCCAGCTGGCACAGCTGGCATGCACCAAGTCTGAGGTTTCAAAGGGGTCACACCGGCCAGCCAAAAGGGTCATCGGCACAATAAAGTGCCGGTCGGCAACATATAGTGCCGACCGGCCACATATTATGAGAAATCAGTGCCGGTGGAATAAAAAGAGGGCCGGTGGTGTGTAAGGGAAGCCGGTGGTGATCAGGGGTGGCCAAAGAGCCTTCCCCCACCCTCCGGTGCAAAAACACACAAGTCTTGGTGTAAAACCAAGCCTAGTGCAAGTCGGTTGAGAGATCCTGAGGCGCGACGCGCAGCCGGGACCTCCGGGAACTCAAAACAAACACAATCATGGATAATCACCGAGTGTTCAATCAGTGACGTCCAAGTCTTGAGGTCGGTCAAAAATGGGGTGTCTACAGATGCGCACAGCAAAGAAGTATAGACTAGATCGCCTGAATTGGAACAAAACATCTCATGTTTGTTTGTTTGATAATGATTTGAAAGTTGCTACTTGCAAGTAGGCTAAGATGCGGATTTTGCCACCCTCAAGTGGGCTTAGAAAACATGGTGATTTGCCACTTCAAGTGGGCTTAAAACTCACATTTGATGAATTGTCCCAATTCAAGCAATCCAACCTTCATCCACGGGCATTTATGCAATTTAACACTTAAGCAATTAGCCTCATGGCAACACTTACACACATGCAAGGATACTAAAGCATAAACACTCACAGTGTACTCCGAGCCAAAAAAGAAGCTAATTAGAAATCAAGCATGATCCTAACTATGTCAACAATGCCTAATGCAACACATGCAAAATGCAACTAAAATAGGCTCGGCTATCTAAGATGGCATATGAATGCTACACTTGATACATGTATTCAAATAGGAATTGAAATAAAATGCAGTTTGAATGATGCGCCGAGCCCGGTGCATGCAATACGAATGAATGATGCACACATGCAAAGCATAAGTATGCTAATTGAAATATGCCCTAAACTAACCACCGAAAGCTAATAAGTAAAAAGGAGAAAGACATGGGGTTAGAAGACATGCATCACACACGCGCACGCTTCTTACAACAGTTGTGCCCTCTTGACGAAGGGTCCGAATAATAAGCTAACTAGCGAATCTAAGCTAATTAAACTAATCATTACAAAACGAAGCTAATTAACTAACAAGTTAACTAATTATAACACAAATGAGAAGCTAAGTGCATTAACTACATAAGTACAAAAAACAATGCATTAGCTAGCTTAGGCAAAGCAACTAAGTAAAGCAAATAGAAGGGGGCCTCAGAGTGAGAAGCGCATGCATGCTCAGTCGCCTCGTTCAGAAATCCATTGCGATGCCCCAACTTGCCTCCGTTTTCAATTGTTCTTAGAACACTGTACAAAGCTCCAGATGGCTTTTACTCCACCATGGGAACCTCCAGGAGGGCTACCGACCACTTGTTGGTGTTGCTAACCACTTGCCGACCACTTGCCTTTGCTGCAGACCAGAAACAGTGGTCGGCCAGCCACTTTTATTGGTCTGCCGACCAGTTTTTGTTGCACTTCTCCAGTTTGCTGCAACAGAGAACAAAAAGGGGCGTGGCAATGTATTCGCAAGATATGTGTGCATAATTACTCTCCCTATCATTTCATGAGCTCAAAGGAGTGTAGTTCTCGACTCTCGGGCCACCAATCGAGCATTGCAATGCACGATGGCCGTGAAGCCAAGATTGCACGAATCAATGTAAATGAATGCACAAAAGACAAGTAAGAGCCTCCGCCTCTATCATGCTTGGTCAAGAGGGTCGGCGAGCGAGAATTGAGGCACGTTTCATCACTCCAAGTATGAAACGTCCCTCGTTCCTCGTGTTTGGACTAGCACTCTATCCAAACACAATGCAACATGAACATGCCAAACACAATGCAAACAACATGAGCATGGCAAATGTAATGTAAACAACATGAGCATTCAACCACAATGCAATGCAACATAAGCATGCAAACAACATAATGCAATGCAACAAGCATACAACATGCTATTCTACCAATGCTAGGATGGCATATACAAAATGCTAAACACAATGCAAGGCATGCACACACTATACAATATATGCGCATGCAAACAACATGGAATGTAACAACATGCGAACAACATGCAAACAAAACATGCTCAATGGACTTAAACTGAATATGGACAGACCTCAATCACGCCCAAAACAGTGGCCAAAATGCAGAAATGATGGCATGAAATGCAAAACAAAGCATGCACATGCTCTAGCCCACCAACTAAGCATAAAAGCATAACTCCCAAAAGTGCTCAAGGCGTGAGAAATGTGGAAGTGTGACAACACTATAAGCACTGAAATTAGGTATGAAATGGTGCCAAACCACTCAAACAACACAAGTATGGCGTGCAAGAGCCCTTAAGCATGAAAGCTAATAAATGGGACTACACAAGAGGGGCATGCAATACAATGCTCAAATGAATGAACCAAGCATGGACAGAGCTCAAATAGGTCAAAACAAGGTCCAAAACATGCTGAGATGAGATCTCAACGGCCCAAGCATGCATGCATACAAGCTAGGCCACAAACAAGGCAACAATGCACAACCCTTAGAGGCACTCAAAGGGTGAAAGAAATGGGAACATGGCAATACTATATGCTCTAAAATGCCATGTTAAACGATGTCAAATCATGCACATGTCACAAATGAAGCATGCTATGGTGCTCAAAACTCAAGGCTAGCAAGGCCAATTGCACTACAGCTATTCAATACATGAAGCATATGGCCAATACAACCCAAAATAGTCCTAGAGCATATTAAAATGATGCTAAAACATGTATGGAGGGAAGCCAAAATAAGCTAGCATGGTGAGCATGAAGCATGAAATATGCAAGGCCAAAAGGGAGGATTACACTACACCTACTAAGACCAAGCATGGGATGGCTTCGCCAACAAAAATCAGAGTTATATCATGGAAAAAAACCCCAAAAACACATTAAAATGATAGCTCGCAAACTTAGGCATGAAGGCATACATAATGGCTCATGTTTAAGGTATAAAGCACAAACTCTCCAATGCATTAAAAGAGTGAAGGATGTGAATGTATGGCAATGAAACATGCTCTGAAATCACATATAAAACGATGCCAAATCATGAAAATACTCCAAGCAATACATGCTAGTGGCTTGGAAACTCAAGGCTAGTGAGCTAGATTGAACCATGGCTATACAAAGCAATGCATGCATGACCAAAACAACATAAATAAGAGCTAGAGCATGCTAAAACATGAACAAAAGATTCTCAGAGTTAAGCCAAAATCATGCTAGAATGATGGTCCAAAGCATGATGCATGTTAGGCTAACACGCAAGATTGCACTACAAGTGTGTGAAGCATGCAAGAGGCTAACAAACCAACCTAAAACAGAGGTATAGCATGCTAAAACAACACCAAAAACAAGCTGAGATGGAGCCAAAACATTCTAGAAAGACATGCTACTTCATAAGGCACACAAAGCTAGTTTGCAAACTTTACACTACAAGTGTATAAAGCATGCAAGGGGTGACCAAACCAAGCCAAAACAGTGGTATGCCATGTCAAAATAACCCCAAATACATGCTAAGATGGAGTCGACATAAGCTTAACAAACATGCTCAAACATGAAGCAAATGAAGCAAGCATCCAAGATACAAGGAGAGGGGATGGCCCTCCCCTTTAAGACCTCAAAACATAAGTTTTCCCACTAAAAATCCACTGGATTTCAGTGGTTAAAAGGCCAAGAGAAAGTGATCTCAAGGGTCTAAAGTGATGGTGTAAAACAAAGCCAAACAAGGCACAAGAGGGGGTAGACCATCCCCAACACAAAAGAGACCTGAAATAAACATTACAAGCATGAAAAATTAGAACTTTTTGTAATAGAAAGTCAAGCCAAAATAAGCATGCAAATAGGGCCAAAAGCTTAATCAAAAACAAGGGTTTAAGAGATTAGAAGCTCACCCATGTAGAACCACTTCAAAGCTACAACGCCAGCAACCTTTTTGAACCAAAACCAATCCAAAAACTCCAAAACCAACCTCAAAGTGCCTCACCTCCAAGAGTATGGTGTTTCACTATGTGTTTGTGTGCAAAAGTGTGAAGAATAAGCACTTTCAAGCACAAAACAAGAGAGAAAGGAGAAATATAGATATAGATGATATGTATAGCTCTCAAGCAACTTTTTCTGAACCTAAGGCAAGAGGGGGAAGGTTCTCTTTCATAGAGAACCAAAGTTCAAGCTTGTTGAACAAGCTTAAGGTCTAAAGTCATCCCTTTATGCACATGTATGGAGGATGGTTTCTGTGCCCACCAGCTGTCATAGCTGGCAAGAAAAGATCTTCAGAAAGGTGCTGGAAAGCTGCCGACCACTTGAAGTGGTCTGCAAGGGAAGAAAGTGGTCGGCAGGTGAGGGGAGGTGGTCTGCACAATGAAAGCAAGCTAATTGTGTGGTGGCCGACCACTTTTAGTGGTCCAAAAACCAAGAAAACCAGTTGGCCGATCAGAAAACTGGCTGACGAGAAGAAAAGTGGTTTTCAGGGAGAGAAACTAGTCTCCAACCCTCATTCCACCCTCCAAGCAAGGAAAACAAGGTTTGTGCCAAAACAAACCAAAAAGGATGTAAGACAAGAGTCCGGGAGGCAAGGCGCGTAGCCGGAAGCCCCGAAAACTAGTCTACCAGCGCCAAAAGCGGTCTATGAGGGAAAAGTAGTCTACGAATACAAAAAGTGGTCTATGAGACCACTGTGTCCCTCTAGACCAAGGCAACAAGGTATGGTTCGAAAATCGGGCCAAAACGAGAACGTTAAGCGGTCCAGATACAAGGTGCGCGGCCGAAGGCTCTGAAAATCGAAAACTGGTCTCCAAGAGGGAAAAGTGGTCTACGACCACAAAAAGGTGGTCTACAAGACCTCCTCCCCCTCCAAGGAAGGTCAACATGCTTGGTCCACAAACCGAGCCAAAACACAAAGAGTTCAGAGGCCCGGAGGCAAGGCACTCAGCCGAAAACTCCGGAAACTCGAAACGAGCACAAACATACACTATCACCGAGCACTCAAACGATGATGTCTGAGTCTTAAGGTCGGTCAAAAATGGGGTGTCTACAGTTGCCCCTCTTTGACAGAACTCGGAAGTCAAGAAATGACGGGAGTGAATGTCAAAGCCCAGAGACGACCCATTTTTGACAAGGCCAAAGACTTAGACAAACAGGCAAGATAACAAAGAGATGCGCCCGCAGGCAGGGGCAAAATGCAAATGACATGCACAATGCCGAACATAACTCATGATCATGCAAAGAGGGCTGTAATGAAGCAAATATGCAAAATAAATGCAACATTTTAAGCAAATGCTAGTAAGTAAACATGAACCAAACTACATCTCATGCAGAAAGGATGTAAAAAAATTATACGATTCTCACTGCGTCTCGCATGGAGAAGACTAATACATGCAATATCGTTTGGTTTCACCAGCTTCAAATGAACCGTACATACAATATTGTGCCTGCACAAAAAAAGATTTTGACAAGTACAATATAATAGGAACATATGATCAACGCTATATCAAGATACAATATCAAGGCAAGATAAACGCGTGCACATATGATGCCGATGGAAACATGCATAGTAATGCAAGCGAAAAGTGCACAACAATGCAACTGAATGTGCGCGACAACACAAGTAATGAGGCGCATAACAATGCAAGTAAAACATACGTAACAACGCAAGTAAAGTGGTGCATGACAATGCAGGTGGAACGTGCATAACAATGCAACTGAAAGGGTGCGTAACAATGTAGGCAGAGAGGTGCATGACAATGCAACCTAAGTGTGCGTGACAACGCGGTGAGGAGGTGCATGACAATGCAACCTAAGTTTGTGTGACAACGCGGGTGGAGAGGTGCACGACAATGCAACCTAAGTGTGCGTGACAACGCGGGTGGAAAGGTGTACGACAATGCAACCTAAGTGTGCATGACAAAGCGGGTGGAATGCATAACAATGCAGATGGAACGTGCGTGACAATGCATGTGAAAAGTGCATAACAATGAGGGTGGAAGGGTGCAAGACAATGCAGGTGGAACATGCGTGACAACGCATGTGAAGAGTGCACAACAATGCGGGTGGAAGAGTGCATGACAATGCAGGTAGGGGTGTGCACAAGACAGTGTGATACAATGCACTAACAAGTGCAGGTAAAGTGCGCAAAATAGCACGAGCAATTCACTAACAGGTGCAATAAAGGTGTGCAAAATGGCACGAGCAATGCACTAATAGGTGCAAGAAAGGTGCACAAAATAGCGCGAGCAATGCACTAACAGGTGCAAGAAAGGTGCGCAAAACAGCGCGAGCAATGCACTAACAAGTGCTACAAGCATTTTCCATGCAAGATGAGAGAGAGCATGTAATGAAATGCACAAGACAGTGCGAGTATAAACTATACAAAACAGTGCGATGCACAAGAAATGGCGAGTGATAAACTGCATAAAACAGTGCGATGTGCAAGAGTGGGCGAGTGATAAACTGCACAAAACAGTGCGATGCGCAAGAGAGCGCGAGTGATAAGCTGCACAAAACAGTGCGATGCGCAAGAGAGCGCGAGTGAGATATAAAAGGTAAGTGCACAAGACAGTGTGAGTGAGATATAAAGTGTAAATGCACAAAACAGTGCGACTGAGATACAAAGTGTAAGTGCACAAGACAGTGCGAGTGAGGTACACAAAAAAAGTGCGATAAAATGCATTTTCTATGCAAAAGATACGAGCATTTTCTATGCAAGTATGGGGACATTTTCTATGTATGAAACAAGAGCATATTCTATGCAATATTGAAAGCAAGCATATTCTATGCAAGAGACAGGCATATTATATGCAACATTGAAAGCATATTCTATGCAGAATTCAAAGCATATTCTATGCAGAAACGAAAGCAAGCATATTCTATGCATGAGACAGGCATATTATATGCAATATTGAAAGCATATTCTATGCAATAGAGGGGCATCAAACATGTACTCTGGTGCCTCCAATTTATCTCTCGGAGGGCTTTTAAACACACTCAGCTCAAAAAGGGTACACCCTGTTTATATTGGCAAGAGATAACATCTGCATGTGAAAACCACGGAATGTCACTTTTCTTCCCGATCATATTCACAACTTTCCTTATTCTCCAATGGGGTGACAGACTAGGTTGGTTCAATATCCAGACTTGAGGCGCATATATGCTATCTCAACCTATGGGGCTTCCATATAGATTTCAAGCCGGGGATACACCCTTGGGTATTTAAACCAGACTTTAGTCTCGGAAATCCCGAACTTTTTGCATTCTAGGCAACAGCCATTCGAACTCTAGTTTCCACCGCCGCAGTTGGTCTCCTAGGAACTTATTGCAAACACAGCCAAGATGCCTCTGGCGGGGACTGGTACTCGAGAGAGCACTTCTAATCACCATTCTGGCTTGAAACAGACTTGAGCTTGAGCTTGAGGTAGAGGCACACTCATACTTCGGAGCATTGACAAGGCCTGAAGAAGTACATCCGGAACGCAATTTTGGAATTTTCTGAAATTGAAACAAACTCAGATACTTCAATTTTCCCTTTTTTCTTTTGCTTTGCAGTCTGGAACCCATATAGCTTCAGATTGGTCCTGGTTTTACTGTTCTCAAATGACCTAGGTTGAACCCTGCAGTTTTATGAAAGAACAAATCCTATTTTGCACAAATGTAGAGAACGGCACAGCACTCTGAGCACAAAACGATTTTAATGTGAAATTGAAATGAGAAAAGGGTTCTCAAACGGGTATTGAGCCTACAACTGACCACAGCCAAAACGACTCAACAATGGAAAACAAAGGTAAAACAACCTAAACACATCTCTTGACACTCGAAACGACTCAAAACAAGAATCGAGACAGACCAAACACAACAAAACACAAGACTCAAATGTGCACAGGAAGCCTGTTTCTCCGGGTATTGTTTCCCACCCTTTCTCATTTGTGATTCTCACATCACTCGGCCCTTAGGCTCTGTTTTTTCTGAAAGAGCCCTTTCCTCACTTTTTCTCTCAGCGCACATCTCTCTATTCTTCAATCTCTCATTTTTTATCCCTCCCCTAGGTAGTTGATGGATAAACAAGAAGTTGCGGGCTCTTGCCCCTAACATTCTGCTAGATTCTCTTTCTTCTACTCACAATAGTAAGCTTTCCCACAGAGGGGTTGTGATGTGGCTGGACGTGCAGCAGATCAGCAACTGACATCATTTGGCAATGCCCTTGGCCAGTTTGGATGTGATCAGATCTGTCCAGATGACGGAGTGAAATATCTTGATCCATTCCAATTCGTGCTTCACACTTAGCTTGATACCTCGCTGCTCGGAGGACGAGAGAGCTTTCGGCCCTCTGCTGTTAACTTCAGTTGTGCCCCTTTCTAGTAGGTAGATGTAGACACCCCATTTTTGACCACCCACAAGACTTGGGCACTACTGATGGTTTACTTGGTGGAGAAAGGTGTGCAGGGCGCAGGTTCAGTTTCTTCGGCAAGGAGAGAGACGAATCTCAACTTCACACCCCATTTTGAACCAAAGCTATTTTGAATGGTTTTTAGACCTCGAAAACCTCTCTTTCAAAACATTTTTGAAATAAAATTCCCACGATGTTCCGACGCTCGCATTTCGGTAAATGGTGCGCTTTTCGGTAAACCGAGCAAGGACAAAGTGGAGATGAATGAAAGAGAGATGAAATCTTTGAAAAATATTTCAAAACACCTTACTTCAGGGTTTGAAGTTGAAGAGAAGAGGAGAAGAGGGGAGAAAACAAGTTGGAGAAGAGGTTCGGCATGAATCCGGGTAGAAGAGAGTCGAGTAGTCCTCGCTAAATCAAGCTCATCTATCTATACACTTGGAGTTAAGCTATGAGGCCATAAACATTGGAAATAAGACTTCCGGGGATTCATGTTGCACTCAAGAATCTCTCAAAACCAAGTCCGGGTGGGGGAGGTATGATTGGTTGAAGTTGGGCATCATCCCGGTTGGATCGAGTCTGCGCGGCTTCACCAAAAAGGGCATAACTTTTTTCCACAGAAGGAATTTTAATGCAAGGCTTGCGCCATCGGAAAGCTAACTTCCGGGGCTTCAATCTAGACATCCACCGGCACTTTTTGACCTCATCAGCCACCCATCGGTACTCTATTTAGCCGACCGGCCAGTACAAATTGCAGGTCGGCAATTTATTGTGCCGACCAGCAATTTATTTGGCCGATGACCTCTTTTCATGGCCGATTTGACCCGTTTGACTCTTGCAGGCATGGTGCATGCCAGCTGTGCCAGCTGGGATGCACAGACCTGACCCCCCATGCATAGATGTGGCTATTTTGCACCCTTTTGAGCCTTTGACCCCCCTTTTGCTTCTAGAAGCTTGAACCCTTTGGCCAAGCTTCTTGGAGAAGCTTGGCCAGCTGTTTTAGCTTCTCCAAGAAGCCTTGAGCCATTTGCACCCTTTGCCTCTTTCATTTAGCTTCTTAGAGAAGCTTGGAGCCTTTGCCTTTGCCTATATAAGGAGCCCTCCTCCTCCATTGTTGGGGGTTGGAGTTTTTGAGTAAAAAAAACCAGAGAGTAGACATATATATCTAACATATATATCTACAACCCTTTATATCTATCTTATCCAAGCCTCCAAACACCTTTGTTCTTGCACCATTTGCCCTACAACACCTAGCACAACACCTCCATCCTCCATTCCAGCACTTGGGAGGCCATTTGCAGAGGTTAGAAGCATAGAAACTTGGACCAAGGGCTGCTGGTTTGCTGCTCTTCAAGGGTAAGCATCCATTTCCCTTAAACTTGTATTTTTTAGCTCCATTGGTTAGCCTTATTTACAAGTATTTTTGAGCTTCAATGTAAACTGTAAAGAGGCTTATTTTGAGCCCTTCTTCAACATTGAAGAAGGGCTCAACACTGTTGGGGAACTCCATGTATGACTTGCTTCATTACCCCTCTTTGGTCCCCATTTTTGCATGTTTGTTTAGCTTATTTTGCTTCTATTTTTCGGCCATGATCAGAACTGAGAGTGGCCATATTTTGACCCCCTTGACATGTTTCATTAAGGGTCTTTGGCTTTTTGATGCATGTTTTGTATACTTCATGTTATAGCCCTCTTGTGGCCTTAATCTTGCATTGCATTTTAAGGGTGTTTGTATATTGATTTGGGGGCTATCATAAACTGTGAGTAGTCATATTTTTGGCCCCTCTTCAGTGTTTTCGAAGGGTCTTTTTCAGTTTGGGCTTTGCATCTACCACTTGCTTCATTACCTAGCATGAGGGCCCGTTTTTGCATGCTGTTTTTGCCCTATCTATGCTCACTGTTTGGCCATGCTTTGAACTGAAAAAATTCTTGTTTTGGGGCTGCCTTGCTTCTGTTTTCATGCTTCATGTCCAGATTATGCATGTTTGATATAGCTATAGGTCATTTCATGAGCCTAATCTTGCATTTCGGGTCCATTTCATGCACTTAGTGTCATTTCGCTATGTTTTGGGACCATTTGGCATCATGTTCCAGCGCTAAAATTCACATGCTTGTATGCCATCTTGCATCCCTTGCCATGCTTTGGTAGAGTTGCATTTTCGTGCCTTAGGTTTGATTAATGCATTGTGCATGCATCCCATGTATTGTGTTGCCTCACTTGCCTCATTATGGCCACTGATTTTGGCATGCTTGCGAGCTATCCATGTTAGTTTAAGTCCATCGTTGCATGTTGTTGCATACCATGTTTGTTTACATGTTTAGGTTGCGCGCCTAGCATACATTGTTCATTTGCATGCCCATGTTGCATACTAGATCACATGCCTAGGTTGCATTACATTGGCATGCATGCCTTGCCTCTTGATCAAGTGATAGAGGTTGGGCTTTATGTGTTTGTTTGGTTTGCATGACATTTGAAATCAAAGTGCATACTTGGTTTCTTGGGCCATCACGCATCGAAATGCGCAATTGGTGGTCCGAGGATCAAGGAACATACCTCTTTGAGTCAAAATCATGATAAGAGATGTGTTGGTGCACACATTCGCTTGAAATTTCATGCCATGCACTGTCTGTCCTTTGTTGCTGTCAAAACTGTCTTCTGCAGGAAGTTTCTGCCGACCGGCAACATACAGTGCCGACCGGCCATTTGTGAATGGCCGATAGCTTCATCAGCAGCCGATGGACATTCCTCATGGCCGGTGGGAAATTCCTCCCGCCGATGGTATTCTACAGTGTGCAAGGAACGTGTCCCAAGACTTTGGTAGTCTTTGGAGAGGCAGGGTAGTGTAAACAGAGGCAGCAGTGGCATGGTGCGGGTTTTCCGGGCGAGTTGGATTCGAGCATGCATCATTCGCGCATCCCGAGGCAGGGGCTGTGGCCGCCTTTCCTTTTTGCATTTAATTTGATAATTAGAATTCTGTAATAATTTATTCTGTATTTGGACTGTATTATTTGGGACTGTATATTCTTTTGGTCCCTCTGTGTGAGGGCATATTTGTAATAAGTGTGGGTGAGTGTGTGTATGTCTTCCAACCCCCATTTCTTTCTTCCCTTTTATTTACCTGCTTATGATGGTAGATTAGGGCATATTTAAAATTAGCATACCTTATGCAATGCATGCGTGCATCCATGCATTTGTTGACATGCATCAGGCTCAGTACATCATACAAACTGCATTGTATTTCAATTCCAAATTGAATACGTGTTATTTGTAGCATCCCACATGCCATGTTTAGGATAGCCGAGCCTGCCTAGATTACATCTTTGCATGTGTTCCATTAAGACATTTCAGTATGCTTAGGTCCATGCATGGATTTCTAATGAGCTTCTGTTTTGGCTTGGAGTACTAGGTGAGTTTTTATGCTTTAGCATCCTTGCACGTGTGTGAGTGTTGCCATAATAGCATGACTACCATGAGGCTAAGTGCTTATGTGATATAACTGTTTGAATGCCTGTGGATGGAGGTCAAATTACCTAGATTGGAATAATGCATTAAAACTGTGAGTTTTAAGCCCACCAGATAGTGGCAAAACTGTCTTTTCTAAAAGCCCACTTGAGGGTGGCAAAACCTGCATTTTAGCCTACTTGCGAGTAGCAAACCATTTTCAAAACAATCATGTAGTGTTTTGTTCCAATTTAGGCGATTTGGTCTATACTTGTTTGCTGTGCGCATAGCATAGTAATTCTAGGCTAATAACCGGAATAAGAACACATAACGTTTTCAAAATTGGATATCACGGTTAGTAGAGGCCGATCTTCGGATCGGGCGAGAGGGGGTGTCATAGCTGACCTTCCCCAATCGTACCCAAGTTCCCGAGCCGAGGTAACTTTGGTGATGACGGACACGTGGCCTTTGGCACCGAGTCAGGGTTTCCTAAATTCCCCCATTAAAAAATATTTAGGTGGCGACTCTGTATCTGGCAAAGCAGTCCATGTTTGGCACTTCTTTTCAAAATCTGTTTTTTTCAAAACGGTTTGCCAGAGTTGGACTCTTTGGTTCAGATTACGAACCGACAACAAAAGGGAGTCCGAACTGTAGAGTGAGGCCCAAGGGCGCTGTTACAGTTTCTGGCGACTCTGCTGGGGAGTTTAGAGAGCTTGACTCGAACTCGTGATATCCTGTTTTGACTACACTTATGTGTTTCTTTGCATTGCATGTGCATTGGTGCGCCTAGGATACCGTGTTGGCCATCTGCTATTCCTGAGCGGTTTGCCGGAGGCTTGTCTTGTCAAGGCATGACCATAAGGCTGACCGGTTACGGGCTCTGCCAGTATGGGAACACAAACCCCGGTTTTACCGGGGCACCCTTTTTGACCATTCGACCTAGTGCATATCGAAATCTATAGTGACCATTCCAAACTAGGACAGGTTGCTTACCCGATATAGGTTGTTTGAAACCGCTGTGTGCGTAGTGAAACCCTAGCTCCTGACAAAATAGGACAGGGAAACCCTACCCCAGTATAGGGGTGTTTTGGTTCTCTTTTACTTGTTATGTGCTTTTAGAGTGTATCTCTACAGGAACACACATGTCAGTTTGCAAAGTTTGAGCATCAGGCCCGAGGGCACCAATATCAGTGTTGTTGAGAATCAGTTATGTCTGCGGGTATCAGTTCAGTTTTGAACAGTGATTAGTAATAGAATACAGTTGTTCAGCTTTGCTCGTATCCGTTCCAGTGAAATTGAGCTGAGATGCTGTCTGTTTTCTCTTTTGCTAGGTAGTCCTGGAACTATAGCTTCAGAAGGCTCCACTATCCCCCGGGTACATTGGATTTGTGCTGATAGACTTTGTCAGGTCAGAGGCTCAGTTCAAGGGTAATCAGGGCCAGAGAAGGCTAGTCAGACATAGACCACCAGTACCACAGCTACCAGATCAGTGATCTTTGAGCAGTTAGGTAGAGATTTCCGAACTTACAGCAGGCACAGATATACCGGTTGCTTAGTTAGACCAGGACAATATGTCGAGTCTGGAAGAGATGGTGCGCCAACTCCAGGATAGTATGAAAACCAAGCAGCAAGACGCTGTCTGTCAAGCAGAATTCGCCAAGCAACGGGCTGTGGTCATAGCCCAACAGGCAGAGACAATTGCCAGGCTAGAGCAACAAACCAGAGCATCTGCTTCGCATCAAGCTCCTTCACCACCAGGGGTTCAGACACCCGAGGAAACACCCAATGTCCAGGAAGGTACAGACATTCCGGTAGGGCCGGCTCCGCCCCCAATTTTACCCCAACAATCCAAAACACCTACCAATCTACCGGACTCTCCCTTTGAGTTCAAGACGGACCCCACAGCGCTGAAGCTGAGTAAGCTGGAAAAGATGTTTAAGAAATCCCAAGGAGTCAAGTCCATTCCCGACATTGAGGATGGATATACGGACGCAGCTGTGACGCTGCCAGATCGATTCAAGATGCCACAAATCGACCGATTTGATGGGTCCGGGGACCCCATGGTGCACCTGAGGCTGTTTTCAGATATCTTAAGGCGATGGGCCTCACCAGACTACAGAAGTTGTCTCTGTTTGGCCGAACCCTGTCAGGTGTGGCGGCCATCTGGTACGCGAAACTGGAAAACGATGTTGAGAAGAATTGGGATGAGATGGCCGAGGCTTTTGTCGATCAATACTCCTACAATACACAAATTGAGATTATAACCCGTGATCTCGAGACGACTAGGCAGGAGCCGAAGGAAAGTTTCTCCGATTTTGTAACTCGGTGGAGGGCCAAGGCCTCAATGATGACCATTAGGCCAACAGACAAGGATCAAATATGGATGGTTGCGCGCAACCTCCAACCCAAGCTCATGCAGAAAATGATCGTTCTCCCATTCCCTACCTTTTCAGATCTACATGAGATGGGAGTACAAATCGAGGACGCTATAAAGCGAGGCCTTATTGACCAGGAAAAAGAGCAGACCAGGAGGGCATTTACCCACAGTTCGAATGCGACCACCAGTGGTAACACAGCTGCTATAACTTCAGACATGGGCATGGTCACCACCCCCACACAAAAAATGACCACCCCATTCACCGGTGCCTTCGAAACTAGTTCACAAACGGCCAAATACCCACCTCAGGGCCAAAGGGTGTTTACCCCACTGTACGTGTCTCTGTCAACGGCCCTGAGGGCCTTGATCCAAAAGGGGTATCTGAAGCCACTGGAGCCACAACCATTACCAAAGAAACCCCCTCCCTCACATAACCCAGCTGATTACTGTGCCTTCCATCAGCGAGCTGGCCATGACACTGACATGTGCTTTCGTCTTCGCCATGAGATACAAAATCTGATCGACAACAAGGTCATCGCCATGCCAGTCCTGCAAAGTCTATCGGCATTTGATCAGTGAACTTGTGGGGGATAATGTGACCATGTGATCGGGAGATGAACCACCTGCGGATGGCACTCGATTTACTCCGGATGTGGCGTTTGGCACGCACTGTTTTGAGCATTTGTGAATACTAATTTTTTTTTTGGTTTCTGACTTGGGTATTGGGTCAGTCTTTGTTGTGTTGCTTTGAGTCTGTCTCTTTATTTTGAGTTAGTCTTTTTATTTCAGGTCTGTCTTGTTGTATCGAGTCCGTCTTGTTGTGTTGGAGTCGGGTGATTTCGGGGGTGTTACCTCGGACATCACCATTTTGTTTTGTGTTTGTCTTTTCGTTTTGTTTTGAGTCTGTTTCTGCCAGAGAGCCAGTTGTGCCAACAGACTTTGAATGAACAGCAGTAATTTTCATATTCTTGTGTTCGCTTCTGCCTTGCGCTAGTTACGCCGGAAGTTCTGAATGAGATGGCAGTATTTGACTAAGAACTCTGTCTTTTCTGTGCCTTGAAGTCATTGTAACGACCTAAGTTTTTCAAAACTTTTTGAACACTGAGGTGAAAACGAAGAGGGAGGAATTCCTCGGGATTTGCAAAACTTTGATCGAACTGAGAGAAAGAGAGGCGTGCTAAGCCTTTAATGAATGAAATCATGCTTGTTAGTGCGAGTACTGAGAAGGACCCTAGCTTGATCCAGATTGGTCCCACATTATCTTCAGCGCGAGCGATTTGTCGCTTTCTTAAAAACTTTCAAAAAATGTTTTGCGCGGTCCTGCGAAGACCTGTGTGGAATCGCTCTTGAGATTGTGCAGCCTAGGATTGCTCTCGGGCTCGAGACTCAACCCCTTTTGCTTCCAAACCTCGAACTTGAATTCAGAACTATCAACGGTCAACCACAATGTGAGGCCTGAGTGGCCAGATTCAAAGCAGCCCATGAATTAGTGGCAAGAAAATCAGATCAAGAAGATCAGACCTCATCAGAAGAAGCTTGCAAAGCTAGAACAAGAGTACCCTTCGAACTAGGGGCAAAAATGTCCGATGTGCTCGAAGAGCCGAAGATGGGTCCTTCTGCAAATCGATGCGATAGTCACTCTCCTGGATACAGAGGGCTTCAATCTCAAAACCATTTGGCATGGATTGGTTACACTTTTACCCTTTGAGAGGCTCGCTGGGCCGAAAACCCGGAAGGGCGACCTAGGCAAAAGTTAGAGCGAAGAAAAAAAGAATGAAAAGAAAAAAAGAGAAAAAAGAGAAAAAATGCAAAGATACAAAAAAATGCAAAAAAAAAAAAAAAAAAAACAAAACAAAAGAGAAGAAAAGAAAAGAAAAGAAAGAAGAACAAAGCTCGCAAGGTCGAAAACCTGCAACAGGCGCCTTGGCAAAAGTTAGAGCATAAAAAGGAGAGGTTAAATACCTGAGTGTACCTTAACCCCGAACTACGTAAGGCTTGATTCCCATGTTTGGGATACGTAGGCAACTTCACTCTGAAGTCCAGCCCTAAAACACTTCAAATTCAATTGTGTCCATGAAATGGTTTTGATCATCTTTGCCTTCTCTGTATCCGAGAGTTCGGTTGTGATTGTCACTCTGAAGGATTGATTTCAATACGCTGCGGTGCCATTTAGACAAGGGGCAACTTTCCGTTGCCTTTCAATACACTGTGGTGCCATTCAAACAAGGGGCAATTTTCCGTTGCCATGCAGTGTCCTTCAGACAAGGGGCAATTTTCCATTGCTTATGGATCTGAGGTTGCGCATCTCAAGAGTAGGTTCCGTGCTTGTTGAGCATTGGCCGTTTGCAAAAACAGTTTTTGGGAATTTTTACTGAGGTTGACTAATTCTCTCGAAAATTATTCCGTCTTTTCCAAAACTGGACCATTTTTCTTGGACCCAAAAAAGGAAAATTTTCAGTACTCACAACCTAACTTGCGTGATTTTCAAAATCAAAAAGTTGAATAAGCATGTTAATCTAACTTTCATGTTGGTCAAAAACTGTTTTAGTAGAAAACCAAAACAAAAAATGGTCAAAATGATGAACTAGGGGCACATTTGAGTCAGGTGTTCTGTCTTTTCCCCATTGTCAACATACTCGCCAAGAAAGGCACTCTACCTGCCGGAAGAGGGCACAACTGAAGCTAGCAGCAAAAGGGCAGAAAGCTCTCACATCCTCCGAGCAACGAGGTATCAAGCCAAGTGCGAAGCACGAATTGGAATGGATCAAGATGTTCCACTCCCTCATCTGGACAAATCTAACCATGTCCAAACTCCCCAGCAGATCATTGTCAACCGATGTCAGCTGCAGATTTGCTACACACCCAGTTGTAGCGCAGCCCCTCTATGGGAGAAACTCACTGTTGTGAATACTCACTGTTGTGAATAAGAAAAGAATCTAGCAGAATGCTAGGGGAAAGAGCCCACCACTTCCTGTTTATCCATCAACCACCCAGGGGAGGGATTGAAAAATAAGAGATTAAAGAATAGAGAGATGTGCGCTGAGAGGAAAAGCGAGAAAAGGGTTTTGAGAGAAAAACCGAGCTTGAGGGCCGAGTGATGTGAGAATCACAAGTGAGAAAGGGCGGGAAATAATACCCGCAGAAACTGGCTCCTCGTGTACTGAGAAGTCTCTCGTCTTTGTAATACGTCTGTGTGTCGTGTCTTTTGTACTGTCTCGATTCTTGTTTTGGGTCATTCCGAGCGTGTCTCGATGTGTTTAGGTTGTTTACCTTTATTTTCGGTTGTTGTGTCGTTTTTGCTGTGTTCAATTGTAGGCTCAATACCATGTCGAGAACTCATTTTCTCAAATTTCAAAAATGATTTGTGGTGTGCTCAGAGTGCCGTGCCATTCTCCACATTTGTGCAAAAAAAAAAAAAAAAAAAAAAAGGAATTTGTTCTTTCAAAAACTGCGGGGTTCAACCCAGGTTATGTGAGAACAGTAAAATCAGGACCTATCTGAAGCTATGTGGGTTCCAGACTGCAAAGCAAAAGAAGAAAGGGAAAATTTTGGAGCATCTTACTGTGTTTCAACTTTGGCAAATTCCGGGATTGTATTCCGGATGTACCTCTTCAGACCTTGTCAGTGTTCCGAAGAATGAGTGCGCCTCTACCTTAAGTGTAAGCCTGCTTCAAGTCAGAACGGCAATTAAAGCAGCAGCAGATGTTATCTCTTGCCAATATGATCAGGGTATACCCTTTTCGAGCTGAGTGTGTTGCAAAACCCTCTGAGAGGTAAATCGGAGACACCAGAGTACATATTTGATGCTCCTCTATTGCATAGAATATGAACTTTCATATACACTGTTGTTGCATGTGTGCCGCGCATCGTTATGATTCATGCATAAAATATGCTTGCTTTCAAAATTGCATGGAAAATGCCCCCATACTTGCATAGAAGATGCATTTTATCGCACTTTCTTGTGCATTTTATCTCACTCGCACTATCTTGTGCACTTACACTTTGTATCTCACTTGCACCGTCTTGTGCCTCTTGTGGTTGTATCTCACTCGCGCTATTTAGCGTATCGCACTGTCTAGTGCATTTCAAATCACTCGCGCTGTTTAGCGTATCGCACTGTCTAGTGCATTTCAAATCACTCGCGCTGTTTAGCGTATCGCACTGTTTTGTGCATCACATCATCGCGCTATCTTGCGCACCTCCATCGCACTGTCTTGTGCATTACATTTCATTCGCACTATTTTGCGCATCTCACTGCATTTTGCAATTCATCATTCGCGCCATTTTGTGCATCGCACTATTTTGTGCACCTTACTTGCATTTTGCATCCATTCAATTGCGCTATTTTGCGCATCGCACCGTCTTGTGCACTCAATCGTACTATTTTGTGCATCGCATCATCACGCTATCTTGCGCACCTCCATCGCACTGTCTTGTGCACTCGCGTTGTCTAACGCATCGCGTTATTTAGCGCATCGTACTGTCTTGTGCACTCGCGCTTTCTTGCGCATCGCACTATCTTGTGCACTTACATGCTATATCTCACTCGCACTATCTTGTGCATTCCATTACACTCGCGCTGTTTAGCGTATCACACTGTTCTGTGCAATTCACTTTCGCGCTTTCTTGCGCATCGCACTGTTTTGTACATTACATTGTTTCATTCGCGCTATTTTGCGCATCGCACTATTTTGTGCATTTTACTTGCATTGCACGTGCATTTTATCGCACTATCCTGTGCATTTCATTACATACTCTCATCTTGCATAAAGGAAAATGCTTGTATCTTTCACTTTGAACTTGCATCGCGCTTTCTTGCGCACCTTACCTGCACTTGTTGGTGCATTACATTTCATTCGTGCTATTTTGCGCATCGCACTGTTTTGTGCATCTATGCCACATCGCACTCTCTTGTGCACCTGTATAGCACTGTTTCGTGCATTCACTCTTGCATTCCACTGTTTTGTGCATCTTGTTAGCACTATCTTGTGCATTCCAACCTGTTTCGCACTATTTTGTGCATCTCCTTAGCATTGTTTTGTGCATTCACTACGCATCACATTGTTTTGTGCACACTGTGTTTTTGCATAAATCTTGGATTTTCAAACCGGCTTCGCATAGCGTATAAGTCCAATTATCAAAGTCTTCCTGCATGTCGTTTGCATCCCGCCCCTGAACTACGCTGGTTTGATTCCTTGCAAAGGGATACGTAGGCAACCTGCGGGCACAACCACTTATTCATTTGTATTTTTGTTTGTCCAAGCCTTCGGCCTCGTCAAAAATGGGTCGTCTCTGGGCTTTGACACTCACTCCCGTCATTGTTATGACTTACGAGTTCTGTCAAAGAGGGGCAACTGTAGACACCCCATTTTTGACCACCCACAAGACTTGGGCACTACTGATGGTTTACTTGGTGGAGAAAGGTGTGCAGGGCGCAGGTTCAGTTTCTTCGGCAAGGAGAGAGGCGAATCTCAACTTCACACCCCATTTTGAACCAAAGCTATTTTGAATGGTTTTTAGACCTCGAAACCCTCTCTTTCAAAACATTTTTGAAATAAAATTCCCACGATGTTCCGACGCTCACATTTCGGTAAATGGTGCGCTTTTCGGTAAACCGAGCAAGGACAAAGTGGAGATGAATGAAAGAGAGATGAAATCTTTGAAAAATCTTTCAAAACACCTTACTTCGGGGTTTGAAGTTGAAGAGAAGAGGAGAAGGGAGGAGAAAACAAGTTGGAGAAAAGGTTCGGCATGAATCCGGGTAGAAGAGAGTCGAGTAGTCCTCGCTAAATCAAGCTCATCTATCTATATACTTGGAGTTAAGCTATGAGGCCATAACCATTGGAAAGAAGACTTCCGGGGCTTCATTTTGCACTCAAGAATCTCTCAAAACCAAGTCCGGGTGGAGGAGGTATGATTGGTTGAAGTTGGGCATCATCCCAGTTGGATCGAGTCTGCGCGGCTTCACCAAAAAGGGCATAACTTTTTTCCACAGAAGGAATTTTAATGCAAGGTTTGCGCCATTGGAAAGCTAACTTCCGGGGCTTCAATCTGGATACCCACCAGCACTTTTTGACCTCATCAGCCACCCATCGTCACTCTATTTAGCCGACCGGCCAGTACAAATTGCAGGTCGGCAATTTATTGTGCCGACCGGTAATTTATTTGGACGATGACCTCTTTTCATGGCCGATTTGACCCTTTTGACTCTTGCAGGCATGGTGCATGCCAGCTGTGCCAGCTGGGATGCACAGGCCCGACCCCCCATGCATATATGTGGCTATTTTGCACCCTTTTGAGCCTTTGACCCCCCTTTTGCTTCTAGAAGCTTGAACCCTTTGGCCAAGCTTCTCTGTTTTAGCTTCTCCAAGAAGCCTTGAGCCATTTGCACCCTTTGCCCCTTTCATTTAGCTTCTTAGAGAAGCTTGGAGCCTTTGCCTTTGCCTGTATAAGGAGCCCTCCTCCTCCATTGTTGGGGGTTGGAGTTTTTGAGTAAAAAAAACCAGAGAGTAGACATATATATCTAACATATATATCTACAACCCTCTATATCTATCTTATCCAAGCCTCCAAACACCTTTGTTCTTGCACCATTTGCCCTACAACACCTAGCACAACACCTCCATCGTCCATTCCAGCACTTGGGAGGCCATTTGCAGAGGTTAGAAGCTTAGAAACTTGGACCAAGGGCTGCTGGTTTGCTGCTCTTCAAGGGTAAGCATCCATTTCCCTTAAACTTGTATTTTTTAGCTTCATTGGTTAGACTTATTTACAAGTATTTTTGAGCTTCAATGTAAACTGTAAAGAGGCTTATTTTGAGCCCTTCTTCAACATTGAAGAAGGGCTCAACACTGTTGGGGACCTCCATGTATGACTTGCTTCATTACCCCTCTTTGGTCCCCATTTTTTCATGTTTGTTTAGCTTATTTTGCTTCTATTTTTCGGCCATGATCAGAACTGAGAGTGGCCATATTTTGACCCCCTTGACATGTTTCATTAAGGGTCTTTGGCTTTTTGATGCATGTTTTGTATACTTCATGTTATAGCCCTCTTGTGGCCTTAATCTTGCATTGCATTTTAAGGGTGTTTGTATATTGATTTGGGGGCTGTCATAAACTGTGAGTAGTCATATTTTTGGCCCCTCTTCAGTGTTTTCGAAGGATCTTTTTCAGTTTGGGCTTTGCATCTACCACTTGCTTCATTACCTAGCTTGAGGGCCCGTTTTTGCATGCTGTTTTTGCCCTATCTATGCTCACTGTTTGGCCATGCTTTGAACTGAAAAAATTCTTGTTTTGGGGCTGCCTTGCTTCTGTTTTCATGCTTCATGTCCAGATTATGCATGTTTGATATAGCTATAGGTCATTTCATGAGCCTAATCTTGCATTTCGGGTCCATTTCATGCACTTAGTGTCATTTCGCTATGTTTTGGGACCATTTGGCATCATGTTCCAGTGCTAAAATTCACATGCTTGTATGCCATCTTGCATCCCTTGCCATGCTTTGGTAGAGTTGCATTTTCGTGCCTTAGGTTTGATTAATGCATTGTGCATGCATCCCATGTATTGTGTTGCCTCACTTGCCTCATTATGGCCACTGATTTTGGCATGCTTGCGAGCTATCCATGTTAGTTTAAGTCCATCGTTGCATGTTGTTGCATACCATGTTTGTTTACATGTTTAGGTTGCGCGCCTAGCATACATTGTTCATTTGCATGCCCATGTTGCATACTAGATCACATGCCTAGGTTGCATTACATTGGCATGCATGCCTTGCCTCTTGATCAAGTGATAGAGGTTGGGCTTTATGTGTTTGTTTGGTTTGCATGACATTTGAAATCAAAGTGCATACTTGGTTTCTTGGGCCATCACGCATCGAAATGCGCAATTGGTGGTCCGAGGATCAAGGAACATACCCCTTTGAGTCAAAATCATGATAAGGGATGTGTTGGTGCACACATTCGCTTAAAATTTCATGCCATGCACTGTCTGTCCTTTGTTGCTGTCAAAATTGTCTTCTGCAGGAAGTTTCTGCCGACCGGCAACATACAGTGCCGACCGGCCATTTGTGAATGGCCGATACCTTCATCAGCAGCCGATGGACATTCCTTATGGCTGGTGGGAATTTCCTCCAACCGATGGTATTCTACAGTGTGCAAGGAACGTGTCCCAAGACTTTGGCAGTCTTTGGAGAGGCAGGGCAGTGTAAACAGAGGCAGCAGTGGCATGGTGCGGGTTTTCCGGGCGAGTCGGATTCGAGCATGCATCATTCGCGCATCCAGAGGTAGGGGCTGTGGCCACCTTTCCTTTTTGCATTTAATTTGATAATTAGAATTCTGTAATAATTTATTCTGTATTTGGACTGTATTATTTGGGACTGTATATTCTTTTGGTCCCTCTGTGTGAGGGCATATTTGTAATAAGTGTGGGTGAGTGTGTGTATGTCTTCCAACCCCCATTTCTTTCTTCCCTTTTATTTACCTGCTTATGATGGTAGATTAGGGCATATTTAAAATTAGCATACCTTATGCAATGCATGCGTGCATCCATGCATTTGTTGACATGCATCGGGCTCGGTACATCATACAAACTGCATTGTATTTCAATTCCAAATTGAATACGTGTTATTTGTAGCATCCCACATGCCATGTTTAGGATAGCCGAGCCTGCCTAGATTACATCTTTGCATGTGTTGCATTAAGACATTTCAGTATGCTTAGGTCCATGCATGGATTTCTAATGAGCTTCTGTTTTGGCTTGGAGTACTATGTGAGTTTTTATGCTTTAGCATCCTTGCACGTGTGTGAGTGTTGCCATAATAGCATGACTACCATGAGGCTAAGTGCTTATGTGATATAACTGTTTGAATGCCTGTGGATGGAGGTCAAATTACCTAGATTGGAATAATGCATTAAAACTGTGAGTTTTAAGCCCACCAGATAGTGGCAAAACTGTCTTTTCTAAAAGCCCACTTAAGGGTGGCAAAACCTACATTTTAGCCTACTTGCGAGTAGCAAACCATTTTCAAAACAATCATGTAGTGTTTTGTTCCAATTTAGGCGATTTGGTCTATACTTGTTTGCTGTGCGCATAACATAGTAATTCTAGGCTAATAACCGGAATAAGAACACATAACGTTTTCAAAATTGGATATCACGGTTAGTAGAGGCCGATCTTCGGATCGGGCGAGAGGGGGTGCTCATAGCTGACCTTCCCCAATCGTACCCAAGTTCCCGAGCCGAGGCAACTTTGGTGATGACGGACACGTAGCCTTTGGCACCGAGTCAGGGTTTCCTAAATTCCCCCATTAAAAAATATTTAGGTGGCGACTCTGTATCTGGCAAAGCAATCCATGTTTGGCACTTCTTTTCAAAATCTGTTTTTTTCAAAACGGTTTGCGAGTTGGACTCTTTGGTTCAGATTACAAACCGACAACAAAAGGGAGTCCGAACTGTAGAGTGAGGCCCAAGGGCGCTGTTACAGTAGAGTGCCCTTTCTGGCAAGTACATTGACAACGGGGAAAGATAGGAAGCCTGACTCAATTGTGCCCCTAGTTCATCATTTTGACCATTTTTTGTTTTTGGAGCTTCTGCTAAAACAATTTTGACAAACATGAGAGTTAGATTAACACGCTTGTTCGATTTTCTGATTTGAAATCATGCAAGTTAGGCCATGAGCACTGAAAATTTTCCTTTTTTGGGGTCCAAGAAATGGTCCGGCTTTGGAAAAATGGAATAATTTTTGAGAGAATTAGTTGACTTCATTAAAAATTCTCAAAAACTATTTTTGCAAAAATGGCCACTGCTCGACCAACACAGAATTTACTCTTGAGATGCACAACCTCATATCCAAAACAATGGAAAATTGCCCCTTGTCTAAATGGCACTGCATGGCAACGGAAAGTTGCCCCTTGTCTGAATAGCATCGCAGCACACTATATGGCAACAGAAAGTTGCCCCTTGTTTGAATAGCACCGCAGCACACTGTAATCAGCCCTCAAAGTGATGATCTCAACCAAACTCTTGGATACAAAAACAACAAAGATGACCCGTTCAATCTCATAGAAAGGACAGTTGAATTTGAAGTGTTTTACGGCTGGACTTCAGAATGAAGTTGCCTACGTATCCCAAAGATGGGAATCAAGCCTGACATAGTTTCGGGTTAAGGTACACTCGGGTATTTAACCTCTCCTTTTGCGCTCTAACTTTTTCCAAGGCCGTCCTTCTGGGTTTTCCAACCTTGCGAGCTATGTTTTTCTTTTCTTTTCATTTCTTTTCTTCTTCTTTTTTCATCTTTTCTTCTTTTTCTTTTCATTTCTTTTCTTCTTTTCATCTTTTTTTCTTTTTTCATTTGTTCTAACTTTTGCCTGGGTCACCCTTCTAGGTTTTCGGCCCAGCGAGCCTCTCAAGGGTAAAAGTGTAGCTTTGCTCATGTTGATCGGTTGGAGATCTCGAAGCCATCTGAATCTAGGAGAATGGCTACTGTTCACTGATGATGTAGAAGTCCATCCAATGGGGGCTGAATTTGCCCCTAGTGTTGTGGATATGAACTCGATTGTCCTTCAGCAATATTTTCTTATTTCCTTCCTTCTGGGATTTGGCATTCTTGTCGATCTTCGTTTGCTTGAGAAATGTCCTGATGTTTTACTCTTCGAGCACATCTGACATGTTTGCCCCTAGTTCAAGGGCTGCTTTTGATCTAGCTTTTGCAAGCTTCCTTTGATCACATCTGACCTTCTTGGTCTGACATTTTTGCCCCTAGTTCGAGGGCTGCTTCAAATCTAGCCTGACAGGCCTCCTTTGATATCATACGACCTTATTGCCCCTAGTTCATGGGCTGCTTCAAATCTGGCCATACAGGCCTCACATTGTGGTTGACCGTTGAACATTCTGAATCCAAGTTCAAGGTTTGAAAGCAAAGGGGTTGAGTCTTGAGGCTGAGAGCGATCCCAAGCTACACAATCTCAAGAGCGATTCCACACAGGTCTTTACAGGACCGCGTAAAACATTTTTTGAAATCTTTTAAGAAAACGACTAGTCGCTCGCGCTGAAGACAATGTAGAACCAATCTAGATCAAGCCAGGATCCTTCTCAGTACTCACGTTAACAAACATGATCTCATTCATTAAGGGCTTAGCATGCCTCTCTTTCTCTCAATTGATCAAATTTTTGCAAATCCCGAGGAATTCCTCCCTCTTCGAAAAAGTTTTGAAAAACTTAGGTCGATGCAATGATTTCAAGGCACAGAAAAATAGGTGAAAATGCACTGCCCTTCCATTCAAATTTGTTGGCGCAACTGGCTCAAGGCAGAGACAAACTCAAAAGTGTGAAAATCACTGCTGTTTCATTCAAATCTGTTGGCACAACTGGCTCCAAGGCAGACACAGACTCAAAGGAAAGCGAAAAGACAAACACAAAACAAGCAAGTGATGTCCGAGGTAACACCCCCAAAATCACCCGACTCCGACGCAACAAGACAGACTCGATACAACAAGACTGACTCGACTGACTCAATACAAAAAGACTGACTCAATACAAAACAACAAGACTGACCCAATACCCAAGTCAGCAAATAAAGTAAACAGCATTCGCAAATGTTTAAAACAGTGCGTGCCATCCATCACATCTGGAGTAAACTGAGCACCATCCGCAAGTGGTTCATCCCCCGATCACATCACACTATCCCCCAAGTTCACTGATCCAGTGACGATAGACTTTGCTGAGCTTGGTGCAATGATGACCTCATTGTCAATCAAATCTTGTACTTCGTGGCAAAGACGAAAGCAGCTGTCAGTGCCATGACCGGTTTGTTGATGGAAGGCACAGTACTAGGTAGCATCATGCGTAGCTGGAAGGGGATTCGGGAGAGGCCGAGGCTCAAGGGGTTTGAGATGGCCTTGTCCAACGAGGATTTGGAGAGCTTTGGACAAAGGTATATACAGGGCATGGAAAACCCTTCGACCTCGGGGTTGGTACTTCGAGGTTTGTGGATTTTTGCTGGATGCACTAGCAAAGGGGTCGGCAGGTGCTGACTTGGTTTGTTGATCTCTTCCGAGTGCAGGATTAGAGCTGAAAGGAACGTTTCTAATACGACGGCCCTTCCCCCGGTTTGCCCCTTGACTCAGACTGCTCTCATTCTGAGTGGCAAAAGTGCTATCCACAATCTATGTGACAACTGCAATCATTTGTTGTTTGTTCAGCCCTTCGGCTTTCAAAGCCTCAATAGCCCACTGAAGGTGTTCATGGGGACCAATGCCTGCCCCTACCTAGTTCTTACCACTGGCCTCCACTTTGCGAGGAGATTGGCCTTCTTCCAATGCAGCTAGTCCCAAGATTGGGGAGCCTTTTGGCGTGAAACCCCTGGTAGGTGATATGGTTGATGATGGAGCCAAAACTCCACAAGCTAAATCCGCCACTGTTTTCTGAAGGTCTTCAATCATTCTCATCAGCTCAGAAGTGGTGGGTTCACGGGTTTGAGATGATTGGGGTTCCGAGACTGGATGTGTGGTAGGTGCTCCAGATGGGCGTTGCATTTCGGCATCGGTCTCACCCTGTATGGCGATTCCCTGGTTTAATGCTGCTACCATGGCCACAAGTTCTTCCGAATTCTGTGCCATCACGGCCTGCTAAGTTTGGACAAAGGTGATGTGACTGGTGACTGTCAGATCAGATAAACCGATGAGCCCTAACTAGCCTTTCTTTGCCTTGCCTCGGCGAAGGAACACTGGTTGCCCTTAGATTGAATCTCTGACCTAACAAAGTCTATCAACACAAGTCCGGTGTACTCGGGGGATATCGGAGCCTTCTGAAGCTATGGTTCCAAGACTACCTTGCAAAAGAGAAAACAGACAGCATCTTAGTCTGATTTCACCACAACAGATATGAGCATAACTGAATGAATGTGCTCCCTACAGAATTATGCCCAAAAATCTGCCTGTAAATTGATACCCTCAAGTAAAACTGATTCCCCCAAAATATTGACGCCCCTCAGGCTTGATACCTAGACTTGCAAATTGATACATACGACCTGTAGAGACACACCCTAATAGCACATATCAAGTAAGTGAGAGCCAAAACACCCCGATAGAGGGGTAGGGTTTCCCTGTCCTATCTTGTCAGGAGCTAGGGTTTTCCTACGCACGCAGCGGTTTCAAACAACCTATAATCGGGTAAGCAACCTGTCCTAGCTTGGAATGGTCACTATGGATTCCGACATGCACTAGGTCGAATGGTCAAAAAGGGTGCCTCGGTGAAAACCGAGGCTTGTGTTCCCGTCGTGGCAGAGCCCGCAACCGGTCAGCCTCATGGCACGTAGCCTCTGGCAAACCGTTCAGGAATAGTAGACGGCAAACACAGTGTCCTAGGAGCACCAATGCAAACGCAATGCAAAAAGACACATAAGTGTAAACAAAACAAGATATCATGAGATCGAGTCAACTTCTCTAAATCCCCAGCAGAGTCGCCAGAAACTGTAGACCGCTCGGAACTCCGCTCCACGCGCGAGGGCGCGAATCATTGTTCTTAGCTACTACAGTTCGGACTCATGTCACAGTTCTGAATCTAATCTCACAAAGTGCAATGTGAGACTGATAAATCACCAAAGAGTCCAAATCCGGCAAATCGTTTTGGAAAATCGATTTTAATCAAAAAGCGCCAAACATGGACTGCTTTGCCAGATTTCAGAGTCGCCACCTAAATATTTTATTTTGAAAAATTTAGGAAACCCTGACTCGTGCCTAAGGCCACATATCCGTCATCACCAAAGTTGCCTCGGCTCTGGAACTTGGGTACGCGAGGGGAAGGTCATACAATGAGCACCCCCACTCGCCCGATCAAAGGATCGGCCTTTGCTAACATGATATGTTGTTTTTGAAAACACATGTGTTCTTATTATGGTTTATTAGCTAGCTTACTATGTGATGCGCACAGTATACAAGTATAGACTAGATCGCCTAAATTGGAACAAAACATCTCATGTTTGTTTGTTTAAAAATGGTTTGAAAGTTACTACTCGCAAGTAGGCTAAGACGCGGATTTTGCCACCCTCAAGTGGGCTTAGAAAACATGGTGATTTGCCACTTCAAGTGGGCTTAAAACTCACATTTGATGAATTGTCCCAATTCAAGCAATCCAACCTTCATCCACAGGCATTCATGCAGTTAAACACTTAAGCAGTTAGCCTCATGGGAAGCATGCTGTCATGGCAACACTTACACACATGCAAGGATGCTAAAGCATAAACACTCACAGTGTACTCCGAGCCAAAAAAGAAGCTAATTAGAAATCATGCATGATCCTAACTATGTCAACAATGCCTAATGCAACACATGCAAAATGCAACTTAAATAGGCTCGGCTATCTAAGATAGCGTATGAATGCTACACTTGATACAAGTATTCAAATAGAAATTGAAATACAATGCAGTTTGAATGATGCACCGAGCCCGATGCATGCAATACGAATGAATGATGCACGCACGCAAAGCATAAGTATGCTAATTGAAATATGCCCTAAACTAACCACCGAAAGCTGATAAGTAAAAGGGAGAAAGACGTGGGGTTGGAAGACATGCATCACACACACGCATGCTTATTACAACAGTTGTGCCCTCTTGACGGAGGGTCTGAATAATAAGCTAACTAGCTAATCTAAGCTAATTAAACTAATTATTACAAAACGAAGCTAATTAACTAACAAGTTAACTAATTATAACACAAATGAGAAGCTAAGTGCATTAACTACTTAAGTACAAAAACCAATGCATTAGCTAGCTTAGGCAAAGCAACTAAGTAAAGCAAATAGAAGGGGGCCTCGGAGCGAGAAGCGCATGCATGCTCAGTCGCCTCGTTCGGAAATCCATCGTGATGCCTCAACTTGCCTCTGTTTTCAACTGTTCTCAGAACACTGTACAAAGCTCCAGATGGCTTTTGCTCCACCACGGGAACCTCCAGGAGGGCTGCCGACCCCTTGTTGGTGTTGCCAACCACTTGCCAACCACTTTTTCTGGTCTGCAGCAAAGGCAAGTAGTCGGCAAGTGGTTGGCCACATTCTGTATTCGCATTCTACACTCAGCATTCTGCATTTTTTATACATTATGTATTCTCGTTGCCACTGTCTGACCGTTTACAGCTGTGGATATGCGCCTACTTTCTGACGCTCGCTCCTGATCCAGAGGTCGAGGCACCACTCGAGGTGCCATACTCACACAGATTCGAGGGTCGATGTTGGCCCAGACCCCGGGAGACATTGCCATATCTGAGGCATTACTTCGACACAGTATGGGCGACTGAGGTAATCCAGAACTCTCAGTTCTTCATGCTTTCAGCTTTGATTCATCTTGCATATTTATGACATCTAATCAATTTATGCACTTGTTATCCGCAGGTCACCTGGTAGCTTTGGATAGCCATGCTAGGGTATTCTCGGTTCCAGTTCGCTGGGGCATGGGGCGCCTCCCGATATAGGATTTTGTTTGAGGGACCAGTCGGCAGAGCCTGGTTTCTCGGGGAGCGCTTTATGTGCCAGACACTGGGTAATCCTGCTCAAGATATCCCTTCACTGCCTCTAGCAGACATGCGGACCACAGAGAGTCTCACTCCCCGGGAGGTTAGTGACCTTCTGCAGCGTGCTGATGCAGTCCTTTTCCTAGAGGAGGGGGAGTACACGACATACCTTCACACATACCTGATGCCTCCACTGACAGGTGTCTGTACCCCCATGAGGAGAGTTGCTGACATGCCTTCCTCGAGCTGCGCCCGAGCTGCAGACATCCCTTCGACTAGCAGGGCCAGGGCATCAAGGGGTAGGACTAGAGAGATGCCCCCTACTTGGCAATGTGCTGGGTGGCCAGATCCTCTGACCGAGCTGACAGGCTGGCGGTATGGGACACCATACCAGATTCCGCTGGAGCCTCCATTGCCAGATCATCGATATGTCTGTGCCCCTGACTCAGCATCGGTATGCCTCACAGCTTTCATCTATCATTAAGATATTTAGACATTCATTCATTCACTGATGACTTGAACTTGCATCTGCAGCCTCCCAGAGGATATGTTCAGGGGTTGCTCGAGGCGATGGCCTCACTTGAGTTTATGGTTTTGAGGAGAGAGATGATACTGCACTCCTACGGCATCCCGGTACTTTCCAGTTTCCTTGCATTTATCATACTTTCGCTGATATATCGAAACTGAACATTTCACTATACTGATTCATTGCATGTGTAGATCACATCTGACACATCACATTCACATACTATATCTGCATGCACTCACTCTATGAACCATACTTGCATCTGATATACATACCCTGGCTGATGTATTCAAATTGCCTTTTCAGGTCACACCTGTACAGCCCGGGCCATCCAGGCCTTCTCGAGTAGCAGGGAGAGGGATCCCGACACGCGGTCGAGGGAGGCGTCGAGCGCCTGCCAGACATGATGACGAATCCAGCGAGGAGGAGGAGTCAGCACACCCTCAGTCAGAGGCATCTGCGGGCAAAGGTGATGACACTGGTTCCGGTTCTGAGGGCGGAGACGACGCCGAGGAGGATCCCTAGGATGGCGGCTCCGATTCAAATGGTGGTGCCGACGGCAGTGGTGTAGAGGCTGCTCAGCCGAAGAGGGTGAAGAGGGCCTCTTGATCTTGAGCCATATAGCATCGACGTAGATGTTTTTTCTTTGTTTTCTTTTTACTAGTAGTTATAGCACATTGTACAGTGTTAGGCAGTTTTATTTTCTTAAAACTTGTACCCTGTTGTAAAAAGAAACAATGATGGAACGAAAACAGCTTTTTGTTCAAAAAGTGTTGTATTTTGTATTCTAAGCATCGGATCGCATCATTTTGCACAAAAATGAGATTGATGGAAATTGAACATCCGTGCATTCACCAAGTTTGGTAGTGAACCAACATAACAAAACAACTTAACAAAAACAAATTCGATAAACGAATTATAACAACTCGATAAGCCATGAGCAACAACTCGATAAACAAACTGTAACAACTCGATAATCAAAGAGCAATAACTCGATAATCAAAGAGCAACAACTCGATAAGCAAATGAGCAACAACTCGATAAGCAAATGCATCTTGGATAAACAAAGCGACTGGACGCATCCGAAGCAGAAATAAACTCAGACCTTCAGCATTCTCAGCACATAGAAAGGCTAGGGACCCTTTACTGGAGACAAGAAGTGGCTGCAGACCACTTTTTGCTCATGGCTGACCACCAAAAGAGCTTGCCGACCAGTTTTGTGGTCTGTAGACCAGAAAATGTAGCTGTTCGACCAGAAAAAGTGGCTGGTTGACCAGAAAAAGTGTCTGGCCGACCAGTTAGCCTAGGGACCTCCAGATTTTGGCCACATACCCTCTAAACAGTGCCTTATCCTCCATAAAGGTTCCAGCTTCGTGGTTCCCTCATTCTAACTCAGTTTTGCACCAAAAAGAGGCATTTCTTGTCCAAAACCTTACAAATTGGATTGCTAACTTGGATGGCTCGGAAAAGTTGAATTTCCGGGGCTTCGGCATAAATGCACTATTCACGCTGAGCCGCACTCCGCTGCGTTTTCTGTTCCTCTATGCCACGGCAAGGTGTTGGAATCCGGTAACCCATGTTTTTAGCTTTGGCGGACAAGAGATGTGCCCCACTTTCGAAGACTTCCAAGCTTTGATGGAGTCTCAGCACGATGAAGAAATCTTGTCCCAATTCTGCTTCAGCCACGTCCAAGCCTTAGGACGGATGTGCGGACTTACTTTGCATCACGCTCGGTCTTTAATCCGCGACAGAGAACTGGACATTCCGAGCTTGATTCGTCGGATTTCTGATGCCGGTGACCACGGCGATCATCATTGGCAGGGTTTTCGGAGGCATGCGCTTTACTTATGCATGTTGTCTCATTTTTTGCTTGCCCCAGGCTTCGGAGGATCTAACATCCATTTGATTGAGGTTGCCCAAGGTTTAAATGAGGGCAAGTGCTATATTGCCATGACGCTAGCTGAGACATTGATGGGTTTGGATGCTTTTCATCGCCGAGAGACGACTAGATTCCCGGGGAGTCCACTACTGCTGCAGGTAATGTTTCCTACCTTATCTCACATATATTTCTCACATCACTAGGCCCTCAAGCTCGGTTTTTCTCTCAAACTCGTTTTCTCACTTTTCTCTCCACGTACACCTCTCTATTCTTTAATCTCTCATTTTTCATCCCTCCCCAGATATGGTTGATAGATAAATTGAAGGTCGTGGACTCATGCCCAGCATATTCAGCTCACAGCTATTTCTTCCGGCGACATCTAGTCAATGCCCCTGATGAGGGATGGTGGTGCAAATGGATGTGCAGTCTATCCACTACCAACATTGTTTGGCGCTGCCCCTGGCTCAATTTGCCGACGATGAGTTACAGCATATCTCGCCAGCCGAGGATTTAGTTGATCGGCCTGACCCATTGTGTCTTTTACTTCCCATTTCGAATACGGCGCCAATTTGGGCATGATCAGACTTGCCTAGAGGACGGGATAGAGTACCCTGCCGCATTTCCAGTCCGAGCCACACAGCTAGCTCAGTATGCCACAACATGGAGGACGAGAGAGCTTTTGGCCCTTGCTCCCACTTTCAGTTGCACCCTTTCTAATGAGTGCATAGCTTGGCTTGATGAAGAGGCACTGGTTGGGCCTACTTTGGCATCAGAGGCTTTCACAAGCTCTGGGAGGGGCGCAGGAACACTTGACTTATCCATGCCCCGAATTTATTGCTTTAATCAGTACTTTCAAGTTTTCTTTATGAATGTAATAAAAAAGCAACTTCAATTTGTATTCAAGAGTAGGAGAACTCTGTACTAAAATCAATGTAATTGAAGGTTGTGGGTACTGAAAATTTTTCGTTTGGTCCACAATGGTCTAAGTCGTTAAAAGATTAATTTGAGCAAAATCAACTTTTATTAAAACTTTTCAAAACCATTTTCGATATGGATCACAACTGGACACGCCCAAGATCTATCACTGAGATGCACAACCCTGGATCCAGCAACTGGAAAGTTGCCCCTAGTCTGAATAGCACTACACTGGAGATCACAACCAAGCTCTTGAATGCAAAATAGACAAAGATGACCAACAGAATCACATGGACAAAGTTGATTTGAAAGTGTTTATGGCTGGACTTCAGAAAGAAGTTGCCTACATATCCCAAAGATGGGAATCAAGCCTTACATAGTTTGATTCAGATTCACTCGTATATTAACCCTCTCCTTTTGCGCTCTAACTTTTTCCAAGGCCGCCCTTTCTGGGTTTTCAACCTTGCGAGCTCAGTTTTTATTATTTCAAATTTTTCATGCTCTAACTTTTTCCTAGGTCGCCCTTTCTGGTTTTCGGCCTAGCGAGCCACTTAGGGAAAGTATTTCTTCAACTTGTCCATGTTGATCGGCTAGGAGAACTCTAGGCCATCTAGATCCATCAGAACGACAACTCCACCCGACCAAATAGACTTGATGATGTAAGGGCCAGTCCAATTGGGTCTGAACTTGCCCCTAGGGTCATGAATGGGAGCTCGGTTGTCTTTGAGCACTAGATCATTTTCCTTAAAATTCCTAGACTTAAACTTCTTGTTGAAAGCCCTTGCAATTCTTCATTGATAACCCTGGACGTGATACAGTGCTTTCAGCTTTCTTTCATCAAGGAGCATGAGTTCTTCAAACCTGCTTTGCTACCAATCTACCTCAGCTATCTGACACTCAGCTAATACCCGGAATGACGGAACCTCAACTTCGATAGGCAAAACAGCCTCCATCCCATAAATCAAGGAATACGGAGTTGCCCCAGTAGAAGTTCGAATTGAAGTCCAGTAGCCCCAAAGAGGAAATCGCAGCTTATCTGGCCAGTCCCTGTAGGTTTCCACCATCTTCTGTAGAATGTGCTTGATGTTCTTGTTGGCGGCCTCAACTGCTCTGTTGGTTTGCGGCCGATATGTAGATGACTTATGAAAAGCCACATTGTACTTCTCCAACAAGTCGATCACCTCCTTCTTGAAGTGGGAACCATTATCCGAAATAATCTCATTCGGGACCCCGTAGCGATAGATAATGTTGTTTCTGATGAACTTAGCAACATGCGACGCCTTCAACACTGCGTAAGATTGGGCCTCAACCCACTTCGTGAAGTAGTCTATCACTACCAGAATGTACTCATGCCCGTTGGACCCCTTCGGAGTGACAGCCCCAATTAGATCGATCCCCCAAACTGAAAAATGCCATGGCGAAGTCATGTTATACAACTTCGACGGCGAAATGCTCATGCGGTTTGCATGGATCTAACATTTGTGGCATCGCCGGACAAAGCCAATACAATCCTCCTCCATGGTGGACCAGTAATAACCCTGTCTAAGGATCTTCTGGGCTAGCATCACCCCGCTCATGTGCGCTCCGCACTCTCCTCCATGGATGGCCTCCATCAGGCACTTGGACTCTTCAGGATCAACACACAGTTTGTGCATCCCGAGATGACCCCGCTCGTACAGTTTATCCTCGCAGACGATGAATTGTGCAGCCATTCTTCGAATTGCCCTCTTATCTTTGGTATTTGCCCCTGGTGGATACACCTTTTTTTCCAAGAAGTTCCATATGTCGTAATACCAGGGGTTCTCATCTTGTACCTCATCTATGGCAGCAATCAGCTCGTAGGCCGGCAAGAATTTCTATTCAATGATGATCGAACGCATTCGGACTTCGAAAGGGATGTCTATCATAGAAGATAGAGTTGCTAGTGAATCAGCGAACCTGTTGTTCTCTCTTAACAGATGGGCGAAATTTGGTTTCTCAAACCGAGGAATCAGAACGTCTAAGGTCTGGTGATAGATTCTCATATTTTCTTCTTTAACTTTCCAATCTCCTTTAGCTTGAGATACAACAAGGTTCGAGTCCCCGATGACATCCAACCGTTTTGCTCCTAGTTTCAAAGCGGCTTCTAGTCCAGCAATACATGCCTCATACTCTACCTCATTGTTCGACACTTTGAACCGAAGTTTGAATGCTAAGGGTATGTGCGAATTGTCAGGTACTATCAGCAACACCCCTATCCCATACTCGTATTGGTTTGACGCTCCGTCAAAGTACATTGTCCAAGTCTCTTCTTCGACATGCAGAATGGCCTCGTCTGGGAACAGATATTCAACTGCTTCATCCCCTTCAACTGGGTGGTCGGCTAGGAACTCCACTACCGCTCTCCCTTTCACTGACTTGCGCATCATGTACTTCAGATCAAATTCGGAAAGCAAAAGCAACCAACGGGCTAGCCTACCCATAAGTGCTGGTTTCTTGAAGAGATATTTAATGGGATCTAACCTCGAAACCAGTATTATAGAGTGAGCTAACAGGTAGTGCCTCAGCTTCCTGGTAGCCCATACCAAGGCCAGATAAGCCTTCTCCAGCGAAGTGTAGCGGGTCTCATAATCCAGCATTTTCTTGCTCGGGTACTAGATAGCCTTCTCCACTTTGTCTTCAGATTCTTGCGCAAGCATGCAGCCAATTGCCATTTCAGTCACTGATAGGTACAGAATCAACGGTTTCCCCAGCTCAGGCGGTGACAACACAGGTGGGTTCTGTAAATATTGCTTGATCTGCTCAAAAGCAACTTGGCATCGGTCGTCCCGTTGGAACTTCTTTCCTTTCTTCAGGAGACCAAACAGTGGTTCACAAGTCAAGGTCAATTTTGCAATAAACCATCTTATGAATTGCACTTTACCCAGAAAGCTTTGCACCTCCTTTTCAGTCCTCGGTGGTGGCATTTCTAAGATGGCCTTGATTTTGGAAGGGTCGACTTCGATGCCCCTTTGTGTGATCAAGAACCCCAGCATTTTCCCTACTGTAACACCAAATGTACATTTCTGAGGATTCAGCCACAACCGATACTCTCTGATCCGTTGGAAGAATTTCTGCAAGGCGGTGTAGTGGCCCTCTCTTTCCTTGGACTTGACAATCATGTCATCCACGTACACCTCAACCACTTTATAGATCATATCGTGCAAAATTGTGGTCACAGCCCGTTGATACGTAGCCCCAGCATTCTTCAGCCCAAACGGCATCACCCTATAGCAATAGGTTCCCCACGGGGTGGTGAAAGCAGTCTTCTCCCTGTCTTCGGTGCCATCAAAATCTGATTGTAGCCTAAAAACCCATCCATGAACTAGAGCAGCGCATGCCCGGCAGTGAAATCCACTAATTCGTCAATATGCGGCAGAAGAAAATCATCCTTCGGACTAGCTTTGTTCAAATCCCTGAAGTCCACACATACCCGAATTCTGCCGTCCTTCTTCGGCACCGGAACTATATTGGCCAACCAAGTAGGGTATTCAGATACCAGCAGGAACCTTGCGTCAATTTGCTTGGTGACCGCTTCTTTGATCTTCAGAGCCCAGTCCGGGCGGATCCTTCGGAGCTTCTGCTTAACAGGTCGGGCCTCTGGGTCTAGAGGGATCCGGTGCTGTACAATCTCAGGATCGATTCCAGGCATGTCTTCGTAGGGCCACGCAGAAACATCTTTGAAATCTTTTAATAAAGTGACTAAGCGCTCGCGTTTCTCAGAAGACAGCGTGGACCCGATCTGGACCAGCTGCGGGTCCTTCTCAGTACCAACATTAATTGTGGTGATTTCATCAACCAAGTGTTTTTACAAACCTCTCCTGCTCTTGATCAAGCAAATATTGCAAAACCGGAGGAATTTCTTCCTCGTCATTTTCATCAAAATTTTGAAAGTCTTGATTAATGCAATAAATTAAAGGCACAGAAAAGTACTCAGAAGCCACAGCCGTACCATTCTCATTAATAACATCCAGTCCACCTAATTCCTTTGTAACAATAGACTCAAAGGAAAAAAAAAAAGACGACCTGGACAGGACAGTGGCATCTGGGTTATCACCCCCAAGAATACCGGACTCAGACTCAGACGAGCTGAAACCTGATTCCGACTCCATAGACTCAGTGGAATCAGATTCCAGCTCACTACCTGACCCGGTGCTGCTCGATAAAAAGCCCTCCTCGTATTGCCAAACGAGGACGGGTGCGATGGATGCATCCAGAATGTTTGAAGATGGGCCCACAGCCGCTTCATCCCCGATCATGGAAACTGATGAGTTATCCCCCAAGCACTCTGATACGATCTGAGGATCTGAGAGTAGACAAGCCAGTGCTACCCCCATTTCAATTTTTGTGCTCTCAGAATCCTCCTCCTTGCACTGCTCAGCCTCAGCTGGTGGGTCTGTCTACTCTTTGGTAACTTCATCCCCAGACAATTGCAAGTCAAAGAAAATCTCAAACCCCGGCAAGCGCCGCCTCTCTGCATTTAGCCATGGCTCTAGGAAGCTACAGAACGGGAAGTCTTCCCCCTCCCAGACAAAGCGTCCGTTCAGGGTCCCCTGGATAGGTCGGTGCATCAACTCATAATGCTTCCCAGCCTGCTTGGCTCTAGCTCTTCTGGCCATCTCTTTTCCTTTCCTCGCCCAATCCTCTTTGGTATGCAGATAACCTAAGCCAAAGGTATATGGGTTATGCAGCACTTTGGCCGATGCTATAACGCCTTTCCGTCCACTTCGCCCTAATCCCATTCCGGGCACATACTGAAGGTTGTTCATAAGGTAGACAGACTGTGCACTGACGTATAGCCCCTCATCAACAGCTAGAATGTTCTGTACAACCCAGGCCTCAGCTAGGGTGAACCCCGACAAAAACATATCCTTCGCGCCATGCTCAATCTCCAGGACTGGTGTAGAAACCTCTACAGTAGATGTATCAAAGAATTTCCAAAAACGATTGCCACCCCCTTCCCGTGGGGGTACTTCAGCATTTGGTGCAGGGTGGAAGAGATAGCCTTCACCTGGTACAGCCACGGCCGCCCCAGGAGTAGATTGAAGGTGGCCGGGACATCCAAGATATGAAAATCAATATCCTGTTGCCCTGGACCAACTTGAGTTTGAATCTGTACAGTCCCCATCACCTCTCAGCTGGTATTATCGTAGGCCCGTATCACCTGGGCAGTAGGCACAAAATCCACGGGCTTCAACCCGATAGCATATGCCGTCCTTGACGGACATACATTGATAGCAGATCTTGTGTCAACAAGAACCACCGGTATCCATTTCTCTCTACACTCGACAGAGATATAGAGCGGTTTGTTATGATCTGAGCCCTCAGGCGGCAGTTCCTTGTCAGTGAAGGTCAATGTCGAGGAAGCTCCTCCCGAGAAAACCAGCCCTACCAACTGTTCAGGAGTTGTATCGATTGATAGTTTAGCCGTGTCCATTGCAGAAAGGACAACTTGTCTGTGGACTCTCGAGGCTATAAGTAGTCCCCAGATGGAGATGTCTGCTTGAATTTTCTTAAGCTGTTTCAGTACAGCCTCCTCCTCGAGCAGTTTTTCCTTCTGCCTCTCAGCTTCTTTGTCCTTCGTGGACGTCTCTGGTTGATCCAAGTGTGGGGGCTTGACATACCGCCCACTCCTGATCATGTGGTCAACCTCCTCAACATACCAGGTATCATCCGGTTGGTTCTGCCCCCAATCTTCGTCAGTGTGGACAAGACGTAAGTCGTCGTCTTCCCACCACATACCATCGACAACCAACAGATTGCTGTCTAGTTCCGTTGCAACTATTCATGTGCCCACAGCACATTCCGTCCCCGCAGGGGCTTTGGCCTTTCTAGCCCTCTCAAGATCCTCGATCTTTTCCTGCTCAAACTGCTTCAGCGCAGCCTTCTGTTCAGTGCCCACTATACTCAAACTGCCCGAATCCCGAGCAAAATTATTAACACGGGTGCTCTCCGGTGATGCTCCATGATTCTCGGCCATTCCGGTCATTGCTGATGTTCCCGTTCCTGACTGTCTCTGTTCTGGCTGAGGCTGCTCAACAACATCTGGCTGGTCACTGAGCCACCTAGTATTCTCTGCGGATCCATCCAAGTCGAACCAATTGATGTCCACATCTCCTGAGTCCTGCTCTTCAAAGAACTGCAGATTTGCAGTGTCCTCTTCCAGCTCTACTAGGTCATCTAGGCCTTCACTAGGTCCATCCTCCCGAACCACACTGATCTCTGCCCTAGCTGGCAACTCTACCCTCGGCTTAACCTGATCTGTTGATGTGATATAACCACTCGGGTTGTACACAAGGCTTACAGACCCCTCAGGCTCTGAATCATCATTCCCCTCTGCCCCCAAAGTCATCCCAGTTTTGTGTTCAATAGTCACCACCACCGATTCAGGTTGGGTTTGGAAGGTGCTCAACATGCACAAGTCTGTGTTGTCTGAGATGAACACCTCGGGCTTGGGTAGGTGGGAGGGTGTGATATATATGCTAGGGTCGTATGACACAACCCTAGTTCAGATCAGATTGATGCATTTAGGTGGTGGAGCTTGGTTATGTGGTGGGAGAGGGTTGGTTGTGACATTTGATTTTTCTGGAGGTACGATCACCCTATTGTCAACAAGATCCTGGATCTCATGATGCAGTCTATAGCACTGGTCGGTGTCGTGACCATGCTCTTGGTGAAAGGCACAGTATTTGGCTGGGTTATGGGAAGTAGGAAGTTTGTCTGGTAATGGCCGCGGCTCCAGGGGTTTCAAATGCCCTTTCCTGATTAGAACCCCCAGAGCTTTGGACAGGGGCATGTATAGTGGAGTAAAGGTTCTCTGGCCTCGGGGTGGATATCTGGCTGTTTGTGGGCTAGTACCGAACGCACCGGTGAAGGGTGTGGTTGTAAGTGTTTTTGGAGTGGTGGTGGTGACCATGCCCACATCGGAAGTTCTGGCAGCTACAGCACTACTTGTGCCTGAATTTGATTTGTGGGTAAACACCCTCTTAGGCTGCTCTCTCTCATGGTCAATCAGACCCTGCTTCATAGCGTCCTCAATCTGTACCCCAATCTCGTGTAAATCCACAAAGGTGGGAAGGGATAAGACGATCATCTTTTGCATCAACTTGGGTTGGAGGTTGCGCACAACCATCCGTATCTGATCCTTCTCGACTGGCCTGGTGGTCATCATAGAAGCTTTGGCTCTTCAACGGGTTACAAAGTCGGAGAAGCCCTCGTTTGGCTCTTGTCTAGTTGTCTCGAGATCACGAGTTATGATCTCGATCTGCGTGTTGTAGGAGTATTGAGCTAAAAAGGCCTCAGCCATCTCCTCCCAGCTTCTCTTGATAAAATCCTCCAACTTTGTATACCAAATAGCCGCAACACCCGATAGGGTCCGGCCGAAGAAGGAAAGCTTTTGCAACCTGGAGAGGCCCATTAGCCGTAGGATATCCGAAAACAATCGGACGTGTACCATAGGATCTCCAGAACCATCAAAACGGTCTACATGCGGCATCTTGAACCGGTCCGGCAAAGTCACCGTTGAATCGGTGTATCCATCCTCTATGTCCGGAATGGAATTAACGCCTTAAGCCTTCTTGAACAGCTTTTCTAGCTTGCGCACTTTCAGCACTGTTGGATCCACCTCAAATTCATACAGTGTATCCACTAGGTTAGTCGGTGCTTTGGACAACTAAGGTAGGATTGGGGGTGGAACTGGCCCTGTTGGGACGTCCGTATTTTCTTGGACATTTGCAGTATCCCCGAGTGGTGGAACTCTAGGTGGGGGTGGGGGTGGATGCGAAACAGACGCTCCGGCTTGCTATGGTTGTTGTTGTTGCTGAAGTCTGGCAATCAGCTCTGTTTGTTGAGCCACAACCTCTACCTGACGCGTGGCAAACTCTGCCTGGTGGGCAACATCCTGCTGCATGGCTTGCATAGTCACTTGGAGCTGACGCATCATGTCCTCCATACTTGCCATAGGGTGCTAACCTAACTGAACAACAGGTATATCTCTTTCTGCGGTAGAAACTGAAACCTCAGCCTGACTACTCACTGGCGAAGTGGACAAGGACCACTGATCTGGTAACCGCTGTACTGATGAGCTGCGCCTAACTGACCTCCGTCTAGTAATCGGGGGTAATGAAAAGAACACTGGTTGTCCGTCTATCAGATCCTCAGATCAATGAAGTCTTCGACCTCTGATTCAAAGTGCTTGGGGAATATCTGCCTGGTCAGAAGCAATGATGCTAAACTACCTTGCAAAAAGATAAATAAAGCATAATAAGGAAACAAACAACTAGAAAAAGGACAGCATAACGACTTAAATAAACACAGCACACAGTTGATATTTGTAAACTGAACACACTGTTCTCAACACTGATCACTGTTCCCAAATCACTGCTCCAAATCTGATACCCTCAGGTAAAACTGATTCCCCAAATACTGATGCCCGCAGGCCTATTTCCCAGACTTCAAAACTGATACAAGCATTCCTGTAGAGACACACTCTAAAAGCACATAACAAGCAAGTAAGAGCCAAAACACCCCTATGGAGGGGTAGGGTTTCCCTGTCCTATCTTGTCAGGAGCTAGGGTTTCACTACGCACGCAACGGTTTCAAACAACCTACAATCAGGTAAGCAACCTGTCCTAGCTTGGAATGGTCACTATAGTTTCCGATATGCAACTAGGTCGAATGGTCAAAAGGGTGCCTCAGTAAAAACTGAGGTTTGTGTTCCCATCATGGCAGAGCCCGTAACCGGTCAACCTTATGGCACGCAGCCTCCGGCAAACTGTTCAGGAATAGTAGATGGGAAACACGGTGTCCTAGGCACACCAATGCAAATGCAATGCAAAGAAACACATAAGTGTAGGCAAAACAACATATCATGATTTCGAGTCAAGTTTTCTAAATCCCCAACAGAGTCGCCAGAAACTGTAGACTGCCCAAACTCCGCTTCGTGCGCGAGGGCACGAATCGTTGATCTAGCTGCTACAATTCAGACTCCTGTCACGGTTCTGAACCTAATCTCACAAAGTGCAATGTAAGACTGATAAATCACCAAAGAGTCCAAATCTGGCAAATCGTTTTGGAAAATCGATTTTAATCAAAAAACGCCAAACATGGACTGCTTTGCCAGATTTCAAAGTCGCCACCTAAATATTTTGTTTTGGGAAATTTAGGAAACCCTGACTCGTGCCTAAGGCCACGTGTCCGTCATCACCAAAGTGGCCTCGGCTCGAGAACTTCGGTACGAGAGGGGAAGGTCCTGAAATGAGCACCCCCGCTCGCCCGATCAAAGGATCGGCCTCTACTAAACATGATATGTTGTTTTTGAAAACACATGTGTTCTTATTCCGGTTATTAGCTAACATTACTATGTGATGCGCGCAGCATACAAGTATAGACTAAATCACTCAAGTTGGAACAAAACAACTCATGTTTGTTTTCTGAAAATGGTTTGAAGTTGCTACTCGCAAGTAGGCTAAGTCGCGGATTTGCCACCCTCAAGTGGGCTTAGAAAAACATGATTTTGCCACTCCAAGTGGGCTTAAAACGCACATTTTGATAAATTGTTCCAATTCAAGCAATGAAGCCTTCATCCATAGGCATTCATGCAATTAAACACATAAGCACATAGCCTCATGGCAAGCATGCTATCATGACAGTCACTTACACACATGTAAGGATACTAAAGCATAAACACTTACAGTGTACTCCGAGCCAAAACAGAACACTAGTTAGAAATCATGCATGATCCTAGCTATGTTAAGATGCCTAATGCAATGCATGCAAAATGCAACTAAGATAGGCTCGGCTATTCTAAGATGTCATGTGAATGCAACTAGATAACATGTGTTCAAATTGGTATTGAAATACAATGCAGTTTGTATGATCCGCTGAGCCCGGTGCATGCAAGACAGATGAATGAATACAAACATGCGAAGCATAAGTATGCTAATTGAAACATGCCCTAAAACTAACCATCAAAAGCTGATAAGTAAAAGGGAGAAAGAAATGGGGTTGGAAGACATGCATCACACACACGCACACTTATTGCAAAATTCGCCCTCTAGACGGAGGGTCCGAATAATAAGCTAACTAGCTAATCTAAGCTAATTAAACTAATTATTACAAAACGAAACTAATTAACTAACAAGTTAACTAATTACAAACACAAATGAATAGCTAAGTACATTAACTAATTAAGTACAGAACCAAATAGTTAACTAGCTAAGCAAAGCAATTAAAAGGAGCCTCAGGGCGAGAAGTGCATGCATGCTCGGTCGCCTCGTTCGGAAATCCATTACTATGCCCCAACTTGCCTCTGTTTGCATTTGATCTCAAAACACTGTACAAACCTCTAGATAGTTTCTACTCCATCATGGAGACCTCCAGGAAGGCTGCCAACCACTTTATGGTGTTGTAGACCACCTGTAGACCACTTACACATGCTGCAGACCAGAAAAAGTGGTCGGCCAGCCACTTTTACTAGTCTGCCGACCAAAAATTCTGCCCAACTCCATTTTTGCTGCAACAGAAAACAAGAAAGGGCACAGCAATGTATTTGCAAAGTATGTGTGCACAACCACCCTACCTATCATTTCTTAAGCTCAAGGGAGTGCAGTTCTCGACTTTCAGGCCACCAACCGAGCATCGCAATGCACGATGGCCGAGAAGCCAAGTTTGCACAATTCAATGTCAATGAATGCATAAATAACACATAAGGGCCTTAACCTCTATCATGCATGATCAAGAGGGTCGGCGACTGAGAAATGAGGCACATTTCATCACTTCAAGTATGAAATGCCCCTCGTTTCTCGTGTTTGGATTAACACCCTATCCAAACACAATGCAATGCAACATGATCAACTTATCAATGCTAATGGCATGCAAACAAAATGCAATACATGCACATGCAAACACCATGCAATGTAACAACATGCAAACACAATGCAATACAACAACATGCAAACACAATGCAATACAACAACATGCTACTCTACCAATGCTAGGATGGCATGCCCAAGATTCTATCATGCAAACAATGCATGCATGGCAAGTTTATAAGCTTAAGGCATCAAAGCCAAGAAAGAGCATCTCACAAGAGGCATGCAAAACAATGCTCAATGGACTTAAACTGAATATGGACAGACCTAAATCATGCCAAAACAGTGGCCAAAATACTCTAAAATGATGGCATGAAATACAAGAAAATGCATGCTCATGCATTGGCCCATCAATTAGGCATAAGAGCACAACTCTCAAACATGATCAAGAAGTGACAAACATGGAAGTGTGACAATAGTATATGCTCTGAAATCAAGTGTGAAATGATGCCAAATCATTCAAACAATACAAGCATAGCATCCTAGAGGGCCTAAGGCATAAGGCTACTAAAGGGGACTACACAAGAGGCATGCAATACATGGCACAAATGATTGAACTAGCTATAGACAGAGCTCAAATAGGTCAAAACAAAGACCAAAACATGCTGAGATGGGAGCTCAAAAGTCTAGGCATGCATGCATACACATTGGTTCACAAACAAGGCAATAATGCATAACCCTTAAAAAGTGAGAACATGGCAATGCTATATGCTCTGAAATATCATGTTAAATGATGTCGAATCATGCACATGTCACAAATGAAGCATGCTAGGAGGCTCAAAGCTTGAAACTAGCATAGGCACTTGCACTATAGCTATGCAATACATGAACCATATGGCCAAGACAACCCAAAACAGTCCTAAACCATGTCAAATCAAGGCTAAAACATTCACGGAGTATAGCCAAAACAAGCTAGCATGGTAAGCTAAAACTTTTTTTTTTTTTTTTTTTTTTTGGGTAAGTAAGTCATAAAATAAAGACAAGGAAAATTTACAAGTTTACAAGGGGCATACCCCAGGTACGCCCAACAACAAATAAAACAAATATAACCAACATAAACTACCACTGCACCCCCCCTAAAACAGGGGGGACAAACAAGAACCACATAAAATACTAAAAAACCCCAACTCTGCCCATATATCCTATGTCCTCAAGTAACCCCTACCATCAGAGATAATATATGGGAACTTGAGGCGGATATATGGGCAGAGATACACACAAATAACACCACAATGCTAATAAGCAAACAGAGACACAGACAAAACAACAACCCTCAAGCCGAGTCAAAGATAATAATCAACCCCACAGGCCCCCAGTCTCTACTGCAGATACACATAGAATCCAATAAGCAACCCACTCCTCACAGCCGTGACATCCAAGCCACTTAACTCAAGCCATGCCGGAGGAAAAAATCCACCCCATGAGAAATCCCAGTAAAGTCACATGAAGTTAGCACGGTCAAAAAAAACCATAAGCCACGGTCTCGGGAATTGAAGTGAAAAGACAGTAGACCCTCAGCAACAAACCAGTACATAGCCAACAAAATCAAGAGATCAATTATCACATCCCCCAGTCCCTTCCTTGGTAGATCACAAGCCTCAAACCCCACGACAGTGTGCCCTTCACTCCATGACAGGCGTGGCAATACGATCAATTAAGACGGGTCACATGAAGACAAGAAGCAACCAGAAAACCGGTAGCTATCCTCCCGCTCATCTCCCAGTCTCTAACTCGATTGGTTATCGAACCACTATTCCCCATAGCAGTGACTCCCCAATCACTCTTGGCGGAGATGGCTCAAAACCGCCCTCATATCGAGTCACATGAGGATCACACAATCAATCATCATAAAATCATTAACTATAAATGATCCGCTGCTAAGAGCCTAAACAAGAGAATACCCAATAAACAACAAAGGGCCATAACAAAACAGCCCACGGACAGCCCAATAAGAAACCGTGGGCCAACAAAACAAATAACACATTCTGCCGGGCCCCACTTCAAACCAAAAAGAAAGATGGGCCAATGCAACACCATTACAGCACTGCCATTATATCAATACAAAACCATTACTGGTTTTACCCAAAACCGTGGGCCAAAGCATACCCACCTTCCACCCACGTGGTGCAACCTGCTACGCAGCAACATTGCAACGTCACTCATCACCAGTCAAAACACCCAGCTATGAAAGCCTATGAAAGCCACCCAGCTACAATTTGTTGCCGAATCCCATGCGCTCAAGACTCGTGAAACCCACTTCAACTCCTTCGTAGCTCATGCATCACCTGCACACACCAAGAACACCGCTGCACTAAAAATACATCAGCGCCGGAAAGTCCACCATGGCCGTCGAAGCTTGATTACCCAGACCAGGCTCCAGCGGCGAGACCACCAGGATACACCGAAAAACACCGTCACTCAGCAAAAGCAAGACTCTACAACTCCGACATGGCACCGGAGTAGCACAGAAATCAAACCCAACCAGCGGCTAAAAAGCAAAACTCACGCCGAACCAGAAATTCACGAGTAGTACACCCATACAGACCCATTTCAGCACCTACATCATACACAGCACTGTAACAACGGCTCGTGTATAGACGTCGGAGTACCTTGCTTCCATTGACGGAGCGTGAAACAGCCAATCATCATAACCCAGCACCACCAGTGACACAATACCACCGATAGCACTAAACAGACCGAATCTTCAGAGCAAAACGGCCATGGTGCCACCCACACCGGAGCTCATCAAATCCAGATAACACACTCATACCATCATCCCTCTCTAAAAAAGATAGGAGGAATGAGCTTACACCCGAGAGGTCGTCTGCAACAGACCACCAGTCAACCTCCTAAGCATGAGATGACTTTACCAACAAAAATCAGAGTTGTATCATGGCAAAATAAGACCAAAAACATACTGAAATGGCAGCCCAAAAGCTTAGGCAAGATGGCATGCATATTGGCTCATATTTAAGGCATAAAGCACCAACCCTCCAAAGCATTGAAAGAATGAAAAATGTGAGGGCATGACCACACTACACACACTGAAATCACATACCAAATGATGCTAACACATGCAAATAGCCCAAGCAATGCATGCTAGTGACTTGGAAACTCAAAGCTAGTGAGCAAGAATGCACTCTGGCTATACAAAGCAAGGCATGCATGACCAAAATAACATAAAGCAGAGCTTAAGCATGGTAAAACATGAGTAAAAGCTTGTTGGAGTTGAGCCAAAGTCATGCTAGAATGATGGTCCAAAGCATGATGCATGTTAGGCTAGATTGCAAGATTACACTACAAGTGTAGAATGCATGCATGAGCTAACCAAACCAAGCCAAAACAGAGGTATGCCATGCTAAAATAAGGCCTGAGACATGCTAAGATGGAGCCAAAGCAAGCTTAATAAACATGCTACTTTGATGAGCCAACAAGGCAAGCAACCAAGACACAAGGAGAGGGGCTGACCCCCTCCTATTTGGGACCTCAAAACACACTTTCCACCACTGAAATTCCTCTGAGTTTCAATGGTGAGAAGGCCAAAAAGAGGTGGTCCCAATAGCTCAAAGTGATGGCTCAAAAGCCTAGCAAATAGGGCATGCAAGGGAGTAGACCAATCCCAACAGCAAAGAAGCCTCAAACAAACATGTTAAGCACTTAAAATTAGAACTTTTTGCAGTTTAAAGTTAGGCCTAAATCAGCATGCAAATGGGGTCAAAGGCTTAATAAAAAACAAAGCTTTAAGGGGTTAGAAACTCACCCTTGAAGAACAACTTCAAAGCTGCAACTCCAGCAACTTTTTTGGACTAAAAGCAATCCAAAAACTCCAAAACCAGCTTCAAGGTGCCTCAGCTCCAAAGCAAAGGTGTTTCACTATGTGTTTGTGTGCAAAAGTGTGAAGAAATGGCACTTTCAAGCACAAATATGAAGATAAAGGAGCAAGTATAGAGATAGATGATATGTATCTGCCCTATGCAAATTTCTCAACCTGAGACAAGAGGAAGGATGTTCCCTTTTATAGAAAAACATGCATCAAGCTTGTTGAGCAAGCTTGAAGCTTGAATCAATCCCTCCATACACGTGTATGGAGGATGCTTTCTGTACCCAACAACTGGCACAGCTGGCATGGAAAATATCTGCAGAAAGTGCAGGAAAGCTGCCGACCAGTTGAAGTGGTCGGCCAGCTACTTGCACTGGTCGGCTGACCAAAAAAAGTGGTCTGCAGGAAGAAAAAGTGGTCGGCAAGGGGGAGGAGTTGTCTGCACAAAGAAAGCAAGATGGTGGCATGGCTACCGACCACTTTAGGTGGTCCAAAGACCACCAAAACCAGCTGGCCGACCAGAAAACTGGCTGGCAGGGAAGAAAAGTGGTCTTCAGGGAGAGAAACTGATCTACACCCCTTATTCCACCCTCCAAGCAAGGAAAACAAGGTTTGGTTCAAAACCAAACCAAAAAGGAAGCAAGAGAAAAGTCCGCAGGACAAGACGCGCAGCCGGAAGCCCCGAAAACTAGTCTACGGGCGCAAAAAGTGGTCTACGAGAAGGAAATGTGGTCTACAACTACAAAAAGTGGTCTACAGACCTCTGTTTCCCTCTAGGCAAAGCCAACAAGGCATGTTCCGAAAATCAGGCCAAGAGGAGAACGTTAAGAGGTCCCGAGACAAGGCGCTCGGTCGAAAGGCTCCGAAAACTAGAAACTAGCCTACAAGAGGGAAAAGTAGCCTACAACTACGAAAAGTGGCCTACAGGCCTCTCTCTCCCTCCAGGAGGGGTCAACAAGGCATGGTCCACAAACCAAGCCAAAACACAAAGAGTTCAGAGGCCCGGAGGCAAGGCACTCAGCCGAAAACTCCGGAAACTCGAAACGAGCACGAACATGCGCAATCATCGAGCACTCAATCGATGACGTCTGAGTCTTAAGGTCGGTCAAAAATGGAGTGTCTACACCGCCCACGGGCCGCGGGCCATTTTTACACTCCTACACAACCCCAAGATGTCATATGCCTAGATCCCCCATCTATAATCTCTAGCCTCCTTTCCTATTCTTAGCGAATCTATATGTATTGCATCCCTTTTTACCCCTCAAATTCATAGAATCAAGAGAAATAAGAGAGAGAAAGAGAAGAATTTATGGAATGAAGATATCAAGTTCATAATGGAAATAAATTTAGAATATTAGGAGTACCAACAGATTAATTTAAATTTTATATTTTTTAAATGAATATAAGGAGAAAATTTGTGTAATTTTTTTGTTTAAATAGAGGTTATTTTTATTTTTAATAATTTAATTTTTTATTCAAACATAATCAAAACATGTAAAGCCACATGGGCATTTCCCCATGTTATAAAATTAGAAACATAATCAATACATCACATTCCTAAAGAAAATCCCTAGGCATGAATTAGTTCTCTACTGCTAACAGTATCTCCTAGATTTGATGAGAAACAAGTTAATTGATTATAAAATATTTATAATATTAAAATTATCTCTTAAAATATAATGAAAGAAAAATAAATCTTACTTGTATCTTTCTCTCGTATATTTTATTTTTTTACCATCCAAACATAATAATAAGAAAATATAATTATTATTTTTTTCTCTGTTTATGACCCAAACAAAGGGTTTTTTTTTTTTTAAATATTCTAAAAGAAAAACAATCTAGAGAATTGACCTACTTTTCAAATTATTTGGGAAACTAACCTGCTTTTTGAAATTGCATTTTTAATATGCAATTTCACATTGAAATCACATGTTTAAAATGTAATATATCTTAGTGGAGTCCATCTCATCATAAATTGTATTTTCAACATGCAATTTCAAGGTGAAATTGCATGTCAAAAAATTTGCAATTTCAAAACGCGATTTTAAAAAGCAAGTTAGTTTCCCAAATAGTTTGAAAAATGGGTCAATTCCCTAAATTGTTTTTTTTTTTAGAATATTTAAAAAAAGTGTCACTGTGATTTATTGTAAAATATAATTAAAAGGAATGATGCTAATGATACTATATGACTAATAAAGTAAGATTCTGATCTAGTATAATTAAAATGTGTTGGAAATTAGGTCAGGTTTAAAACCCATACCCGAGTTGGTTGTTCATGGTGACATGATCCATGAGCCATTGAAAGATCCTACTAGAAGAGATTCATTTTGAATCAACTTGTCCTGTAGATAGGTGCATATAACCCACTATCTCATGTCTTAAGGAGATAGAATTGTGAGTGGTTATAAATCTCTCACATAATATACATATTATATTTAGGAGAGTACGATTTTAACCGTATAGATATCAGTATCTTCTTTCTCTCTCTCCTAGCCTCTCTCTTCTCTCTCTCACCATAGAAACACAGAATAGCCTTTGTACTGTGAATAGTGTAGATAGTTCTCTAGTAGTTCTATCCCACTTGTGACGCCCCGATTCTACACTATTGGTTGCAGTCAAGGGAGAGTCACTAATGAGTCCTATGGTCAATAACCAAGTAAGATCCCAGATCGCTGGAGAAATCAAAATAGCCTCCCTTCTAAGTCCAGCTTTCTTAGGCAGCGCACTACCCTTTTAACAGATCTTAAAAGGTATTGACACAAGGTCTCATGAGCAACGATAAGATTCATACATATACGTAGAATACAAATACATAACAACCACAATATACTTAATTCAAAAGATGGTTCCATTACATTACATCCCAAAAGAAAGCTTAAATCTTCACATGAGTCTTACAAAATATCCAAAAAGAAACTTCTAATTTTTCTAGGATAGCCAAAAGTCTTCGAAGGTTTCAGGCTCGTCGTCTCCAGCTATGAGTTCCTCTTCGTCACCTGGCATGATACGCCGTGAGCTTTGAATGCCCGGTAAACACACACACACCCCATCTCTTTTTCTCAATCCAATACGCAATCACAATTATAACATCAAGTAGTAAAGCATGATGCTCAAATAAATAAATAAAGGGTTAAGTTAGATGTTAGTAAACTAGAAATCCTCCAAAGAGATTTCGTCTTCCCAACCACAAGAATCGGACGCGGATTATTCGGTATGTCCCCTCTTTTGCTGCTTTGTTGCAGAACTAACCTCGGATGCCTACCAACGGTTATGTACCGTGTAGTGCCAACCGCAGGGACTCAAAAACAACGGTAAAATAGGGCCTTGCCCGAATCTCTCCTTACACCAAACCACCTAGGGTCCGAATACAACCGCTCCGTTCAAGAGTCCCGAAAACCACTTGCGCAAGACTTTAACTTCCAAATAGGGAACGCATCCCAACAAACCATACATCACATATTATCATCTTTTCATTACTCAAGTGTTCGAAAACCCAATACCCTCCCAATTAGGTTTCCCGTTGAGTTAAATGTTTTACATCAAGGTTAGTCCAACTTACAAGACAATAATATCCACATAAGCATGCATCCTTAAGATGAGGAAGATAAATAACATAACCATAACACATATAATATCATGCCAAAATATGCTCATAAGCTAATAAACATTTTCATGAATACGAGGGCATAAAACATCCATGCATAACGAAATTTCCAGATTTAATATCACATAAAGATTAAAATGAAAGGACTATTCTAGATCTTTCACCAGACTCGGCCTTCCTATGGTTCGTAGAGAATTTGATCTAGTTTCTAGAACATATTTCAGAAATGGGATTGCTTTTCTAGATTTCAAGTTATTTAGAAAACATTCCAGCGCTGTCCAGATCCGGTGACCGTTACGAAAATTTGATTTTCTTGCAAACCTCTTAATTTTTTTCGATGAAACCAATTTTAGTTGAAAGCTAACTCCTCAAGGAAGATTTTGACATAAAATAGAGGTCCAGAATAATTTTATACATTTTTCTAGAATTTTTGGAAGTGGGCTGCGAAAAACAGATTCTAAGGTACCATGCCAAAAACAAGAAGATTTATGAGAAAAGGGGTCTACCAAGGGAAAATTTTTGTTTCTTTTGTGATGAAAACAGGCCAACTAACGTACCTTAAACTCAGAAAATTTACTTGGAAGTGTGCCTTTGGAAAGTTTGAGAAATTTGTATAAAAAAAGATGGTTTTGTGCCAAAATGGGAAAAATACAAGAGAGGTAGAGTCAATACTCAACTCTTAGCACCTTTAACACAAGTAACTCATCAAAAACATATCTGAAAACATTATTTAGAACCATTTGAAACATGTATTTGAAAAAGGAAAATGAAAGAAAAGGTTGTGTTGTGGCTTACTTGTTAAGCTTTGAACAAGAAGGCTCTCTTCTTCCTCCCTCTTCCTCTCTAGACTTCTCTCTCCTGCTCTCCTTTCTCTCCTCTAGCTGAATGTGTGTGTGAGTGTGTTGTTTGTGCTTGCCAAGCTAGGGGATGTTGGTATGTATAGACAATTTTTGATGTAAAATGTCCTAAAAGTCCATTAGTTGGAAATGGATGGAAAGGTTAGGATTTGTTTAAAGTTTAAAGGAATAGGAGTGATTTGGGGGGCTTACTCATAGGTTTAGGCAACATTTAGTTGAGATGGAACTAGTAGTGGAATTATCATCCTAGGTCTAGGGTGCTAGGCTTGTGGTTTTCTAGAATTTCATGATGATAAACTTTGAAAATTGGCTCCTCACTTTCTCCTAGAATGGCCGGCCCTAGGGAAGGGTGAAGGGGCTATTTTTTAATCAATTTAGGTTCTAGGGCACACTCCTTAAGGTGTATATATATATCTCACTTGATTGATGGTACTTATGGCACAAGGGTACATGTACTAGTTTTTGGGGTAAATTTTGAATTTAAATAAAGAGTGAGGGTTTGGAGTTAAATACATGTATTGGAACCCTACTTATGTAGAATTTAATTAAATTAGATTAGGGAACCTAATCCGGCTAGGGTAATTCCTGTTTTGATAATAATAAAAAAAAAAAAAAAGTAATGCTAACCGACAAGATTCGAATTAATTCAAGTAACTGAGGGACTTTAAGAAAATAATTCAAACATTAGGGTCTTTAAAGTGAATACATATTTCAGGGGCTTCACACCACTACTAGGAATTGATCGAAGAAATCAATGAAGGCACGTGATTCACCTACATGATCCATGAATTCTATTTGAGTATAAAAGGTATGTCCGAATCTGTTTATTTTTGCTATGTATTATTTATTATTTTTTCCAACAAAATGAAAATTGGAATTGATATTTGTGGTGAAATGGATTTAGAAATACTCTTTCGTTCAAGCAGCCTCCCCCAGCTCTTCTATTTCACCCCTTTTATACTGCCCTTCATGGGTCCTCTCAGGGCCCACTACCCCCTCTTGGGCTTTCACTTCGTTCTTGGGCCTTTTACATAGCCCACGGGTTACACGACTCTCACAACCCTTAAACTCGATTATACTCGGCCACGGCCCTCCACTGGACCTAGCATGGGCCGACTTATATGCGTCCAGCTAATGGGCCTGATATGGACCATGGCATGGCCGACTTGTATACAACCAGCTTATTGGCCTGGCATGGGCCGACTTGTATACAGCCCGTTTACGAAGCTCAAGACTGTATTTTTTCAGCCACTACAATTGCCCCCAAAACACCCGATTAACATTTGTTATTTGGCGTGGTTGGCTTCTGTGTGTACTTTTCGGCTGATAGATTTCTCAAGCCTCAAAAGTCAAAAATACGATGCACGCGCCCCTTTTAGTATTGATACGTTAGATCAGACACAATATGGAATCATCATTGCTTCCCGCCTCTTCGTAATTTGACGCTCATTTAATGCGATTTGAAATTTGTATGTGTTGAACCTTGGTTCTTTGGCATTCTTCACACCGTTCTTCCTTCCTCACAAGATTTCTGCATTTTTAACTTTGCGTCATATCACTTCTTCGCTTTGCTCCCTCGTTTTGACTTTTAAGTCCCTCCTTCTCTTCATGTTTTGTTCGCATTCCAATCCCTTTGTGTGTTTTTATTTTCATTTCTTCTATTCCATCTAGAATGGCAACTCATTTGAAAGCTCTCCTTTGTGCAGAGTGAGTCGCCGCTTTTCATCGTCACTTTTCGATTCCAGACAATGTCCACCTGTTGCTTGTTGCAGACAGTGTGGTTAATAGGGAGAGGGAGGAAGCAAACTCCATCGTTTTCCCTCTCCTGTCAATTGATGAAGGTGGGGTCTGTTTCCCCTTACACCCTTTCCTTAGGACTGTTCTGCATTATTAGGGTCTCATTCCCTCTCAGCCCAATGTGAATTTTACTGTATAATCATGAGTTTAGTGAAACTGAACTGCCGACTTAGGCTCAACCTAGGAATTCCAGCCATTCGGCACTGCTACGTCATGGTGAAATCGATGGGTTGGCAAGGCCATTATTTTCTTAGAGCCAAGGACATAGATCACCACTTGGTGACTTGCCAGCTCTAGAAAAAAGGTCAACAATGTAATGGTCACCATTCGAGGCACTTGGGAATTCGGCAAAAAAGAAGATCGCCAAGACCTTGTGCCGAGATGGAAGGACAAGCCAGGTGGCTGAACATAATTCTAAGTTTAGCGTTCTATTCGGCTCTAAAAGACTTCTGACCAGTTTTATTGTGCGCAAGTAACGACTTAAAAAGAGTCCTCCCGTCGGCAGATGAGGCTATTCTTAATCAAGTGAAGATGGTCCTTAAGAACAAAGGGTGTGCAAATCTATAAGGGCGGGGGTGTGCCCCACACCTGCTTCTAAGATACGACCCAACCTACTCAACATTTTCGGCGGCTGACCATATCCCTATGCCAAGGGGGAAACAGCAACTTACGGCGCTCATATTCCCCAACTTCAGGAGCCTAAGGAGCATTGGACTTGAAGATTCAAATGCCGAAGAGGCTGGACCTGAGGGCTGTTTAAAGAAGGTTCAGACACCAAAGATGCTGGACAGGGGGACCGTTTGGAGGAATAAGAATTAAACAGGGAAATTAAGTTGGCCTTTGAGCAACTTAACCCTAAGGGCAACGGCCAACCCTCTACTTCTGGCCGAGTAGCGACTGCTTCTCCAGAAGACGACATATTTACCGAAGTAAGAGATTTGCCAGGGGCTGAGTATGAGGAGATGGATAGAGAGTCACTTGCCTAGTTTTCTAGACGAACAAATGTCGAGAAGATGGCGGCAAGGAGGAGAGCCAGTGATTTTGGGGGGAATCTAGAAACTCCACCTCCAGTAACCATCCCAAAAACAATTCAGGAATTGATTGTGGCTGATGAAGTCCCTGATTGGCAACCAATAGAAACCTCTACCTCTGATCAAACAGATCAAAGGGGCGAAAAACACCCTGCCGAATATATTGCCGAATCACCAGAAGAACCAATTGATAAACGGTAAAGGTTGGAGGCGCTTTCCACGGATTCAGTAGAGCTGTTCGTCATCCATCCAAGGATGAAAAATGTGCCAGTTCTAACTAGTGGATCGGCCATTAGGGATCTGCCATGGCTTTAAGTGCAGCATCGGCGCTTTCGCTTCCGTCGAACAAAGCCGCGTTCCGTGCCGAACCGGACATCGTCTCTATTACCTTGGCAGCTCAGTTGGCTATATTGGTAAGTAGCATTTACTTTGATCTTTTTGTGTCATTTTGTTGTTGACTAATGAAACTACTATATCATGCTTGTTAGGCAGCGGACAGGATAGCAGGACGTTACAGAGAGACTTGGTGTGATAGAAGGCCAACTTAAGGACAAAAAAAACAAGGCTACAGCCGCAATGGCTGAACTGACGGTGGTGACGGCAAAGGCGGAGGCCGAATCCAAGAGGGCGGAAGATGAGCGGGCGAAGGTTGTTGTCGAAGAAGAGAAAACAAGGCATGCCGATTTACTTTGGTGGGCCACCGAGGAGAGGGCTACCTTGATATATGGCGAGTTGAAGTTGGCCAAAGCAGAGAATGCTAAATTAATGGCCAAATTGGAGGAGTCAAAAAGAGCCCAGGAGAGCGCAGAAGCAGATGCAGCCAAGGCATTTGATGCCGGCGAGCTTAAAGCCAAGGAGTTATATGCAGACAAAGCGTTGAAGTTTGAAAACCAAGGCTTTAAGCATGGCTGGCTCAAGGCTTTGGCGGCTGCGAAAGTGACTCTTGACCTGCCGATTCTGTACGAGAAGCTGAAAGTTGAACCTCTGGAGTCAAATCCGGAGAACTTTGAAGATGTTTGAAGATAGTCTTCTTGTAGTTTGTTTATTTACCTAGTTATTTTAGTATTAGTAAAGTTTTTTTATTAGGGCGGTTTTCATTAGTAAAGTGATACTTGTTTGTATATAGTTTATGAATGAAAAATGCCTGTTTTGAGAAATTACTTATGTATGTCAATGAAACATGTTTTGAGAAATAACTTATATATATCAATAAAAATTGCAATGAAAGTTGTGTATGTTGTCTAAAGCACCAAACTAAGCACAAACCAAGAAACGAGCTTCAGAAATGGTCAAGTGGGGCAGTGGAGTAATTCGGCCAAAGATGGATAAGCCGAATAGATTCACATATCTGCCCTTGCCCCATTTGAGCATGAGTTCGCCGCCGAATACACCAAATAACCTTAATGGTCAAGTGGGGCAGTGGAGTAAATCGGCCAAAGATGGATAAGCCGAATAGATTCACATATCTGTCCTTGCCCCATGAGCATGAGTTCACCGCCGAATACACCAAATAACCTCAACGGTCAAGTGAGGCAATGGAGTAAATCGGCCAAAGATGGATAAGTCGAATAGATTCACATATCCGCCCTTGACCCATTCAAGCATGAGACCGCCGCCGAATATAGGTGGTAATGACGTTGGCGATGGAAGCATCATTAGTGGTTTACTTCATAATTAATGAAGAGGGCGTCATTAAATAACCCTTGCATAGCCCACAAAAAGGGTTATCCAACCATAGTGGGCAATGAACAAAGTGGAAGAGGCGAAAGTATTTGCACAGTAATTAGTGTGAGTGTATGTCTGTAGACGCACCCCGAGGGCTTCATGCTACTACAGTTCGAACTCAAATGTCATGGTTCTTAATCTGATCTCACAGTGTGCGATGTGAGATTGATAAATCACCAAAGAGTCCAAATCCGGCAAATCGTTTTGGAAAACTGATTTTTAAGAAAGAAGTGCCAAACATGGACTGCTTTGCCAGATACAGAGTCGCCACCTAAATATTTTGTTTTGGGGGGAATTTAGGAAACCCTGACTCGTTGCCAAAGGCCACGTGTCCGTCATCACCAAAGTTGCCTCGGCTCGGGAACTTGGGTACGATTGGGGAAGGTCATCTATGAGCACCCCCGCTCGCCCGATCAAAGATCGGCCTGTACTAAACATGATATCTTGTTTTTGAAAACATATGTGTTCTTATTCCAGTTAATTAACCAGAATTTACTATGTGATGTGCACAACACACAAGTATAGACTAGATCGCCTAATTTGGAACAAAGCATTGTATTTTCATTTGTTTGAAAATGGTTCAAAGTTTTGCTACTCGCAAGTAGGCTAAAAAATCGTTCCAATTCAAGTAATCCAACCTTCACCCATAGGCATTCAGGCAGTTATATCACATAAGCAATTAGCCTTATGGCAAGCATGCTGTCATGTTAACACCCACACTCATGCAAGATGCTAAAGCATAAACACTCACAGTGTACTCCGAGCCAAGACAAGAAACTAGTTAGAAATCATGCATGATCCTAGTTCATGTTAAAATGGCTAATGCATCGCATGCAAAGTGCAACTAAAATAGGCTCGGCTAGTCTAAGATGGCATGTGAGATGCGACAATTCGATACATGTATTCAACTTAGAATTGGAATACAATGCAGTTAGTATGATGCGCCGAGCCCAGTGCATGTAATACAGATGAATGATGCAAACATGCATAGCATAAGGATGCTAATTGAAATGTGCCCTAGAACTAACCATCGTAAGCGGTTAAGTAAAAGGGAGAAAGAAGTGGAGGTTGGAAGACATGCATCACACACACGCACGCTTATTACACAATTGCGCCCTCTCGACAGAGGGACCGAAAGAATAATACAAATTACATAATTAAATAACTAACAAGCTAATTAATTATTACACAACACTTAACTAATTAAGCAAATCAATTAAGCTATGAAAACAGTAAAAACAGCCTCGGGAAGAGGGATGCATGCGTGCTCGGACGGCTTCGCTCGAAAATCCATCGTCATGCCACATGTTGCCTCTGTTTACACTGTTTTATACCTCTGAAAACTGTGCAAACTTCTGTGACACTTCTAAACCACCTTGGGGACTTTATGAGAGTCCATCGGCCAAGAGATAGGGCCACCGGCCATGGGAAGCTGGTGATCGACTAAATGTAAAGCTCTCGGCCAACAATTCTTAGCCGACCGGCACTGAAGATGGCCGACCGGCCATATCTTCCTGTAGAATACTGTGTTGCTGCAGTAGAGGACAAACAGAGCATTGCAATATATTTGCAAGACAATGTTTGCACGACCACTCTCCCTATCATGTTATGAACTCAAGGGAGTATAGTCCTCGACCCTCGGACCACCAATCATGCATTTCAATGCATGATGGCCAAAGGAGCCGAATGTGCAATTTATATCAAATGAAATGCACATAAACATATAAGGGGCCCCAACCTCTATCATGGTTGATCAAGAGGCAAGGGATGCAATCATGCAAGCAAAACTAATGCAACATGAAGCATGTCAAGGACAATGCCATACAAAGCTAATGGTAATAAGCATGCCAAATGCAATGCAACCTAAACAAGCATACAAACATGCAAGGCATGTGACAACATTCAAGGATAGGCAAGTATGTAACAATATGCGGGGCAAGCATGCAACAACATGCAAGGGACAATACATGCAAACATGCAAAGTAACTTAACCAAAGGGGCATGCCAAATGCGATATAACTCAAGCATATAACAACATGCAATAGGCCAAGTATGCAACAACATGCAAGGCAAGCATGCAATAATTGTCTTAAACCAAAATGGACAACTCTCAAATAGGTCCAAATCAGTGGCCAAAATGCAATGGAAATGGGGACAAAAATACATACAAACATGCATGCCAATTGGCCTAACACTTAAGCATAGTAGAACAACTCTTAAGCACCCTTAGGAGAGGATGAACATGGACATGTGACAAACATGTTAAGCTCTGAAATCATGTTAGGAGAGGTGCCAAACCGACCAAAATACATAAGCAAAGCATGCAAGAAAGCTTAAAGCTTGAAACTAGCCAAAGGGTTCAAACCATGGCTATACGAAGCAAGCCCCGAAGCGCCAAGAGGACCAAAAACAGTCCTAAGGTAGGTCCAAACAAGACCGAAAGCAAGCTCAAAACTAGCCAACACAAGCTAGAACACAACGTCAAAACATAAGGCATGCAAGGCTACCAAAGAGGGTGTTACACTACACCTATCAAAACCAAACATGGCATGATTTAAGCAATGAAAAACAGAGTTATGGCATGTCAAATTAAGCCCAAAAACTCACTTAGATGGCATCCCAAAGACCTAAGCATGGTGGCATACACAACGATACATTCATGAGGCATAAAACACAAACCCTTTAAAGCATTAAAGGAGTGACAAATGCAAGTACATGAGCATACTATATGGACTGAAATAATATTACAAGTGATGCCAAACCACTAAAATAATCTGAATAGAGCACGCTAGTGACTCAAACACCCAAAGCTAACAAGCTAGATTGCATGGTAGCTATACAAAACAATGTAAGCATGACCAAAACAATGAAAAATAGAGCTCAAGGATGTTAAAACAAGGCTAGAAGCTTCATGGAGTTGAGCCAAAACATGCAAGCATGATAGTTTAAATGCTAGATACATGTTAAGGCAAATGAGGGGATTGCAAGGTAAGTATATGGTGCATGCAAGAGACCACTAAACCAACTTTAAATAGAGGTAAATCATGGCAAAACAACACCAAATACTTGCTGAAATGAAGCTAAAACAAGCTAGGCATACAAGCTACCAACATAAGCCACTTATGCTAATATTCAAGACAACAAGGAGAGGGGATGACCCTCTCCTATTTAGGACACCAAAACTGCCTCTCCACCACTAAAAATCCTCTGGATTTCAATGGTAGAGAGGCCATGCAAAGCTCAAAGCAAGGGCCAAAAGAGGTGGCCTAAAACAAGGCCTAACAAGGCCTTGAAGGGGGTAAGCAACCCCAAACCTCAAAATGACCTTAAACAAAGTTCAAAAGCAAGTAAAAACAGAACTTTTATTAGTTAATAGCTAAGCTTAAAACAATAACCAAGAAGGGCTAAAAGCCTAAGCAAGAAAGGGGTATCTAAAGCAAGAATGCTCACCTTTGAAGAACACCTTCAAGAACACAACACCAGCACCTTTCTCTGATCAAAACCACTTCAAGAACACTAACAACAACTCCTTAGAGCCTCAGCAACCAAGGATGGTGTAATGCTAGGTGTTTGTGTGCAATAGTGTGAACAAAAATCACTTTAGGTCACAAATACACACAAATGATAGAGATAGGGAGATATAGAGATAGAGAGATACAACTTCTTCTAACCCTAATTTCAGAACCTCTGGGAAGGGAGGAGGAGCTCCCTTCTTATAGAAATCCAATGTGCAAAGCTTCTTGGAGAAGCTAAGCAAAGGGCAAATCACTCCATACACGTGTATGGAGGGGGTTAATTGTGCCAGCTGTACCAGCTGGTACAAAATATCTGCATAAAGCAGATGAACAGGGTTCGGCCACCAAAAATGGCCAATCGACCAACATAAGTGCCGGCCAACCAAATATAGTGCCGATCGGCCAATACTTTTGGCCGATGAAAAGAAAACAGGGCTGATGGCTTCAAGCCTTGGCCAGTGGGTTGAGGGTATGGCAAAAAAGCCACCCTCTTCCCTTAGAAGCAAAAACACAACTGTTTGGTCCACAACCAAGCACAAAACAGACAAGTTGAGAGATCTTGAGGCAAGGCGCGTAGCCGAGACCTCTGAGAACTCAAAACGAACACAAGCATGGATGATCATCGAGTGTTCAAACGATGACGTCCAAGTCTCGAGGACGGTCAAAAATGGGATGTCTACAATGTCTAGCATATTATTTTTCAACAGTAGAGGTGAAGGAAAAAGTTTGGCAGAACTGGACAAGGAAATGAATCGTGGAACAAGTGGTGTAGCTTCCCAAGCGAGCACTATAGCGTCGGAGGAACGGGAAAGACAACGTTCACCCCGTCGACGAAGTAGGTCCCCAAAAAGGAGTGAGATGGAGAGATCACCCAGAGGCAGGGAGCAGCAAAAAGGTAGCACCAAGGCTACAACTGCACAGGGATCCATGCAACATGAGCCGAGTAGACCACCGCACCTTCTAAGATTTGCTGTCTTTGTTCACAACAGGCCTATGACCAAAGCAGACTCAATTATTCATGATCCAAATGTGGCGGTGGACTTTACTCAAGAAATATTTCCACCCAAAGTACAGCAATCGATGATCGGGCGGGGCGACTATGAAGTTTTCAGAGATGGTGTGCACGGGTTAATCAAAGGACTCTACTCTGCATATGAGATCGGTATGCGGCTTTTGGCCGCTCAGAAAGAAATCGTTCAAAAGGATGGACGGATTCAAGATTTGGAATGCCTTGCATAGAAGGCGGAGAGCGAACTGCACAGAGCCAGATCTTCCAAAATGCAGCCCTTGAGGTCAACAAATACGGCCGTTATCAATAAAGTAAACCAACGGCTGATCGACCATGCTATAGCCGATCGGGATACAGTCCCCGTATTTGACAAAGAGGCCATACAATCCCGAGCTTATGAGCAAGGCTTCTTTGACAGGCGAAAGTCGGCATGGAGAAGACCAGGGAGAAATTGGCCAATGATGTTTGCCGATGCAAGAATCGTGGTTTCAAACACGGATGGTTTAAGGCTCTTCAAACTGCAGGCATTGACTCGGCATCGCCCCTGTACGAAAATTATAAATTCCCATTCAAAGCCTATGACGCTAAGAAAATGGATGACGAAGAGGAGCATAGTAGATTTGTAATTTAATAATTTGTAAATGTTGCCGTTAGTTCTAATAAACTTTGCAGTTTACTTTAATGCCTATTGTGTTTGTTTCTTTAATGCAAAATAGTGTATGTTATTGACAGGAATCTTAGACTTAATTTGGAAAAGTCCATTGTATAAGCAGAGGGCACTCCTATAGCTGCTTGTGCCAAACGCAAGGAGTGCTCCGAATTCGAAGTCTTCTGTAATGGCCAATTATGCCAAAGCACAAAGGGCGCTCCGAATCCGGAGGCTTATTCGGCTGATCGAGTCTAGCACGAAGGGCACTTCGAATTCGGAGTCTTTTTTAATGGCCAAATATGCCAATGCACAAGGGGTGATTCGAATCTGGAAGCTTAGTCTGCCGATCGCGTCTAGCATGAAAGGCGCTCTGAATTCGGAGTCTTTTGTAATGGAAAATTGTGCCAAAGCACAAAGGGCACTTCAAATCTGGAGGCTTATTCAACCAATCGTGTCTAGCACAAAGGGCCCTCTGAATTCAGAGGCTTTTGTAATGGCTAAATGTGCCAAAACACAAAGGGCGCTCCAAATCTAGAGGCTTATTCGGCCAATCGTGTCTAGCATGAATGGCACTCCGAATTCAGTGCCTTTTGTAATGGCCAATTGTGCCAAAGCACAAAAGGCGCTCTGCATCCGGAGGCTTATTTAGCTGATCATGTCTAGCATGAAAGGCGCTCCGAATTCGGAGTCTTTTGTAATGGCCAATTGTGCCAAAGCACAAAGGGCGCTCCAAATCTGGAGGCTTATTCGTTGGTCATCAGAATAAAATCTAAGCAAATATGAGCCAGAAAATTCATTGATGAACTATGTAAATACATTCATGGAAAGAAAACTGGATCATTACATAACAAAAAGCTATTTCCCATGCTATCTAATGGTAAAATTAGCGCAAGTAAGTCGCATTCCATGATCGGGGAAGTTTCTTGCTGGCCATGTCTGAGAGCCAATATGCTCTTGCCCCAGCAATTGAGTCAACCTTGTAAGGACCGTTCTAGTTGGAGCCCAGTTTTCTGTCTACAGGATTTTTGGTGGTAGGCACCACCTTCTTGAGAACTAATTCCCTTGGGGTGTAACGGCGCTATTGCACGCACTAATTATACGACTTGGTGAGTTGCTACTGATAACGCACCATGTGCACGAGAGCTCGATCACGACCAGGAATGGCAACGGGCAGGGCCGGGGATCACACTCCCCATCCCCAATCCCCAATGGTAAAAATTTCCCTGTCCCCAGCCCCGATCCCCCAATGGGGAACCTGTCACCGTCCCCATCCCCGTCCCCTAACAGGGATAGGGTTTCCCCGACCCCGAAAATTGCTCGGCCCAAATCTGTTTCAACATCATCAACAACTTTCAACATTAACAAAATCATCAAGAACATCATCAACAAAATCATCAATAAGAAGTGGTGGCAAAATTATCATCATCAACACTACGTGCATCAACTACCAAAAAAAAAAAAATTAGACAAATAGAGACACATATGTACATGTATTATATATACACACATATCAACATAGATTTGAATGCATCATTAATCAACACAGATCTGAGATCTGTGTGTCATCAAACAGATCTGAGATCGGCGATGGTGATTGCGATGGATGACAGAAGTCGACGACGGTGACTGTGACGATCAACGGAGGAGGACGACAGTGTGAGGTGACAGAGGCAGTGGCGCTGAGGGAAAGGAGAGGTGCGAGAGTGAGAGAGAGACTCTGAGTGAGTGAGAGGAAAAGAGAGATGAGAGACGGTGAGGAAAAGAGAGATCAGAGGCGGTGAGGAAGAGGAGAGAGAGAGTATAGAGGGAAGAGAGAAAGTATATAGATATGAAATGAAAAAGAGTGAGAGAGAGAGAGAGAGAGAGAGAGAGAGAAACACTACATAGAAAATATATTATATATATATTACGTAAGGGACAAACGAGGCGGGGCCGAGTCAGAGCCAGGGCCGGGGCTTAGACACTTATCACTCTCCCCAGCCCGAAATTGATCGGGGATTAATTTTTGAATACCATCCCCGTCCTGTCGGGAGTATTTTTCAAGAAAAAATCGTTCAAATCGGGATCGGGGGATCGGGTCCTTATCAGGCCAGTTTCAAATTACCATCCTTAATCACGACGTTCTTCATTCAGATTGAGATTTAAGGCCAACATCATATCATTTTACTCTGTGTCAAAGGCTTTTGATCTTAGAGTAGGTAGGTCGATTTCGAAAGGAATAATAGTTTCCATACCAAAGCACAAGGCGAATGGTGTTTCGCTAGTAGGTTACCTTGGTGTGGTACGATGGGCCCATAATACACTGGGCAGTTCTTCGACCCACTTCCCTTTGGCCTTTTGCAACCACTTTTTGATTCCATCTAGGATCACTTTATTGGAGACCTCGGCTTGGCTATTGCTCTACGGATAAGCTGGTGAGGAGAAATACGGTCGTATACCATATGTGTCGCACAGTTCACGATAGACACCGCAATCGAATTAGGTGTCATTGTCAGAGATAAGTGCTCACGATATGCCAAATCGCGTTATAATGTTTCTTCATACGAAGTGTTTGATGTCTAGGTCTCGGATATGTGCCAACTGTTTCACCTCGACCCACTTCGTGAAGTAATCCGTGGCGACAATCAAGAACCGTTTACTTCCTGGAGCTCTCAAAAGCGGTCCAACAATGTCCAATCTCCATTGGGCAAAAGGCCAGGAGCTAGTGACAGCATTCCATTTTTCCGCAGGTAAATCAGTCAAGGAGGAGAATTTCTGGCATTGTTCACATTTCTTTACGTAATTCTCTGCATCAATTTGCATAGTGAGCCAATAATACCCCTAGGTCATGGCTCGATGGGCCAATGAAGGTCCTCTAGAATGGGCGCCACAACTGCCCTCATGTATTTCAACCAAAAAATCCTCCACTAGGTCTTTATGGACACATTCCAAATATGGCCCTGAAAGAGACTTCTTGTAGAGCTTTCCGTGGGGATCCAGATAGTAGCGTAGGGCTTTGTTCCGCAGCTTATAGGCCTCTTTCTTATCTGTTGGCAACTATTCTGAAAATAAAAATGCGGAGATGGGATCCATCCAACTCAGCCCCAGATCAATCATATTGACACTAGCGGATTCCGGTTGGCTAATATTTGGTTCAAGGATGTTGATACTTGGCTCAGAGATGAATCCCATCTTGATAGTTCGTTTAGCTTCCGAGTTGATGGCAGAAGCCAAGCAGGTGAGAGGATCTACATGGGTATTTTGATCGCAGGTAATCTGATTCAACTCATGGTGATCAAACTGTATGAGCAGTGAGTTTGTCGTCTTCATGTAAGCTATAATTCGATCATTCTTAGCTACGTACTCTCCCTTCAGTTGATTGATGACCAGCTTTGAATCGCAGAAGACCTGTAATCATTTGGTGCCGAGGAGAAGCATGTTACGGAGGCCGATTAACAAAGCATCATACTCCGCTTCGTTATTGGATGCGTTGAAATCGAGTTTTACCACTTGCTCGATTACTGCACCTTCAGGGGTCATAATCACTACTCCTACCCTGCTACCACACTGGTTAGATGAACCATCGCAGTACATCTGCCAAATATGCCCAACATACATTCTCCACTCCTATTGGGGTCAGGTGGCTAGCTGTTCTGACTCAAACTCGGCATGACAGCTTGTGAACTCGGCAACAAAGTCGGCCAAAACGTGGCCTTTGATAGGCGTCCTAGGAGAGAATTGGATGTCATACTGGCCGAGTCCTAAAGCCCATTTCAACACGTGCCCTGATGATTCCACGCTGTGAAGTACTATTCGAAGAGGGGTAGTCCATCAAGACTGTTATTATATAGGCTTGGAAATAGTGCATTAATTTTCTAGTAGCCACCAAAAGTGCCAGAATCAGCTTTTCCAACGGTAGGTACCGAGTCTCGGCGTCAACCATTGCCTTGTTGACATAAAAGATGGGCCTTTGCTCGCTTGACACTTCTTTTAGCAACACAGTACTGACCGTGCGATCTAGTACCGCAAGATACAAGATGAGTGGGTCGTTCGATGATGGAGTTGTTAAAAGCAATATTGAACGAAGATAAGCTTTCAATCCATCTAAGGCAGACTGGCACTCGGGGCTCCAATGAAATGCCTTTCCCTGCCGAAGGGTGTGAAAAAATGGTCGACAACGATCCGAAGAATAGCTGATGAATCTGTTGAGAGCTGCGGCCATCCCATTAACTTCTATACATCTTTGGGCGATTAAGGTGAGCTGAGTTCCAGGATAGCCATAATTTGTTTTGGGCTGGATTCTATTCCATGATGGTTCATAATATAGCCAAGGAATGTACCAGATCTGATGCCGAATGCACATTTTGAGGCGTTAAGTTTCTTCCTGTACTTTCGAAGAATGTCGAATGTTGTGGACAAGTCGGCCAGGTGGGCATGCTTCTCTTTGGATTTTACCACCATGTCGTCGATATACACTTCCATGGTATGGCCGAGTTGCTCTTTAAACATTGTAGTGACCAGCCTCTTGTAAGTTGCCCTAGCATTCTTCAGGCTGAAGAGCATGACTTTATAACAATAAGTGCCCCTTGGGGTGAGGAATGCCATTTTGTCCTGGTCATCAGAATGCATGGTGATTTGATGATAGCCCCTGTATGCATCCTAGAAGCTCATACGTTGATGGTGTGCAGTTGCGTCAACTAATTGATCGATTTTGGGGAGAGAGAAACAATCTTTGGGACAGGTCTTATTCGAGTCCGTGAAGTCCACACAAATACGCCAAGACTCGTTTTTCTTCATAACCACAACAATATTGGATAGCCATGTGGGGTAATTCACTTCGCGAATTGCTCCAGCTTCTAGAAGTTTATCGACTTCGGCGACAACGGCTGAAGTATGTTAGGCTACAGATCGGCAACTCTTCTTAATGACAGGTTTGGCCTTTGGGTCAACATTCAAACGATGTTGTGCCACGCTAGGGTCCACTTCCGGTATCTCATAGGGCGTCCAGGCGAATACATCAATGTTGCCAAGTAGGAAGGAAATCAACTCTTGACAGTCATCGGCAGTGAGCGAATTGTCAATTAGGAAGAATTTATCTAGTTCATTTGCAAGTCCAATCCACTCGAGATCCTCACTCACCTTATCGGTGGGGAGTTTTCCAACATCCTCTAGGCTTTCTTGGCCTGGAATTTGAATGGAGTTTACTTCCATCTCCTTTGGCTTTTTTGCTGATGCAATAAAGTAGTATTCATTTGCTGACTTCTGAAAGTCGTGAAGCTGCTTAATGTCGTATTGTGTTGGGAAGCGGAGTAGCTGATGGTAAGTACTTGGTATGGCCTACATCGCGTGCAACCAGGTCCTACCTATGATTAAGTTGTATGGGGATGGAAGCTTTATGACCAGAAACTTCACGTCGAATGTCCTAGTGCCTGTGCACACCGCAACCCTGACCTTGCCCAGAGGGTATTCAGGATTGGCGTTGAAGCCGAACAAGGGGAATTCTACTAGCAGAAGGTCTGACTCTTTGAAATTGAGCTTAAGAAACGTCTTGTAATACATTATCTCTGATATGCTCCCCTAATCAATCAAAATGCGTTCAATAACATACTTGTTCACACGTAGCTCGATAACGAGAGGGGCGTCGTGAGAAGGGTCAATCCCTCGAGATCTGTGTCGTCGAAGCTAATCTTGCCAGTCTAATGAGATCGTTTGGCTGGCATGGATGGCTTGGATGGGCATGGTTGAGACCCTTGAGATTGAATCACATGGATGCTATTTGCAAGCAGAAGACTATATATCATATGAATTATACCCAGTAGAGGTAATTCCGGGTGCAGAGCCATTGCATTGGGTGTGTTATCTTTATGGAGAAGGTATTGAACCAGTCAGTCATCCTGTACCAGCTTCTCGAGGTAGTCCTTCAAGGCGTAGCACTTTTCCATTTCATGCCCATGGTCCCTATGGTATTCACATCATCGATCCCTTCGTCTTATGTCGGGGGGTCCAATCATCTTGGCCAACCACTTAAAGAAGGGTAGATGTTGGACTTTGGGAAGTATCTTGCTAATCGGTTCAGTCAATTCGGCATATTTCTTGTCAAACCGCCTAGGGCGTCTGCTTTCCATTTGGTATTGCTCACTTGATCAGCATGAATGTTGATCTCTTGATCAGCGTTGATCTCGACGACTTTCTCGTTTTGGCCTACTTCATGGCTTGGGGCTCCTATTCGACGAGGCTACACTTATCGACTATACCAGGGCAGGTGCCGCCGTTTCCATGACCTTCTGACCTACCTTGATGCGGAGTGCCTCATTATCCACCTTGCAATACTCTTCACCCTTCTTCATTAGGGCCCACACGGTTTTTAGAGGTTGCCTTGTTAACGAGCTCCAGAGCGGACTATCAAGATGCAAGCCCATCTTGAAGGCAGTGATTGCCTTGGAGTCGTTGCAAGCATCATCAACCAGGTTGAAACATTCCTTGTAGCACGTCGAATACTGGCGGAGGGTCTCTTCCAACTTGATTTGCATCGCCTAGAGCGAGTTGGCTTGCTTAGGCTGAACCTCATTGGTGATAAATCTTGCCAGAAAAAACTTTTAGAGCTGATGAAAACTCTTCACCAAGGCTGGTTATAATACCACCGAACTGCCAATGGACCCAAACAGCTTGGAAACATGTGACACATAAGCGTCTCATCATCAGTGTGCAACGTCATTGCCTGCTTATAATGGCGAATGTGATCCGTAGGATCCGATTTACCATCATACAATGTAAACGTCAGTGCCTTGAATTTTTTAGGCAGGATGGCCCTCGCAATCTGTCGTGCAAAAGGATTATGTTTGTCTTCCCCGTCTGAACCACCACATTTTCCATGCCTATGTTGCATATATGGACTCCCATCAAATGAACTGGTTGTGCCAACACACCCCTTTTTTCTGGGTACTTAAACTGACGAGTCGAAGGCAGTGCTACTATCATGTTTCCGATGTCAGTGCCGTGGATTATCCTTCCTCTGTTCTAGCAACCGATCCCACTTGTGATGCGGTGCGGTCTGCTGAGATTGGCTAACTCCAGAGCCAGCTCTTTACATAAACATTCGTTATCTGCTGCCATCTCTTCCAGTCGTTGTTCATTTCTTTTTGCTTGGTCCATTATCGTCTATATGGTTTCTTGCACTAGAGTCGAAGGTGAAGACTGAGTGACTAGATCGATTGGATTGAAATTCAAAGCTCTTCGTGCGATGATATTCTCCGGACCAGCCAGGGTTCTTGGTGTAACATCGTCAGCAACGAACGAGGGATCATTTGTTAAGTCTACCATGAACATGCTAGAGTATTCCCATAGACGGTGCCAATTGTGTTGAAATGGATTTAAAAATACTCTCTCGTTCAAGCAGCCTCCCCTATCTCTTTTATCTCACCCATTTTATACTGCCCTTCATGGGTCCTCTCAGGACCCACTACCCCCTCCTGGGCTTTAACTTCATTCCTGGGCCTTTTACATAGCCTACGGGTTACACGGCTCTCACAGCCCTTCAACTCACTGGACCTAGCATGGGCCGACTTATATGCGGCCAACTGATGGGCCTAATATGGGCCATGGCGTGGCCAACTTGTATGCGGCCAACTTATTGGCATGGCATGGACCGACTTGTATACGGCCCGTTCATGAAGCTCAAGACCGTATTTATTCGGCCATCACAATATTATTAAAAGTGTGAGTGAAAAATTGCTATTATTTCCCTTTCGTTAGGGAGAATTATACAATGATCTTGGAATAAATCTATGTGATGACACATTTTGTGTTTTATTTGTTGAACAGTATGTCCTGTTACTTTTATGTTAACTTTTGAGGAAACAACAAGTCAAATGTCCCATTGCAAATGATGTGAAATAATGCTTTAAGATCACCAAATAATCTCTCATTTGTTAGGCAAGTCGATGGAAGTAGCTAGAAGATTTGAGTTGTTATCAAGTTAAAAAGATATAATTTAACAGTAATGATAGATACCCCCACAAAACACAACCCCCACAACCTCTAAAATGATCTGGACAATTCATGTCACTGTCAAAGATAAAAAATAAAAAATAAAAAAAATCAAACACATCAATGGCCAATACATCAGTGGGGGTCGTGGGGGTCCTCATTTGTGGGGGTCCCAAACATTTTTCATAATTTAATTTTAAAATATATAGTGTTTAATTTGTTAAACGTATTAAATTTTAGGATAAATTATACTGAACTCGCTCAAACTTTAGAGAAAATAGAATTACAATTTTGATATAATTATACTGACTTTTCCCTTAGTAAGGTTAAAGAGATAAAACTAATGCAAATGGTATGAAAATATAAAGATTTACAAGATAAAATATACATTTTAATGTTAAAACGATGATATCATCAAAAAAAAATTTCATTCATACGACTAATAAATTTCTAATTAAAAATAGGTCAAGTATTATATGAATTAAAAATTTAAGAGAGTTTAATATAATTATGTCAAACTTGTGATTCTTATTATTATTTTGTTAAACCTCAAGGAATGTTGATGTAATTTATTCTAAATTAAGGCAATTTTTGTATTTTTTGTAATTTTTTTTTAATCTCACAATTTGGGGTGTGTGTGGTGTGGTTTAACAAGAAAATTATAAACCAAATCGTGAATAACGGATTGGCAAATAAATAAACCATGGTTTGGGAGGTTTTAATTTGCTAGTTGATTGAAGAATATTCTTAAATAATTATTTACCATTTATGTAATATATAACACTATTTTTTTTTTCTAAGATTATACGATATTAGTTTGTTAATAAAGTTAGATTCTAACTAATGAGGTCGCCGATTCTCCATCATCTCGAACCCCAAATTTTCCCCTCACCACTACAAGATCACTGGAAACTAAGGCCTCGTTTGGCAAGAGCTAAACTCACTAGATGAGCACAAAATGACAAAATAAGTTAATTTGGTTAATAAGACAAAATGTCACATCAAATCATAATAATTTCACTTTTTCTCTTACAATTATTATATCCAAACCAAAAAAGATAAAATAAAACAAAACAAAACAAAAGTTCTTCCCAAGCGAAATTAATTGAACTAGGCTAAATTAATCAAAAAATTAAAAAGTTAGGCGAAATTATTTCTTCCCAAACGAAGGCTAATTTGACATAATCATGTATATAACTACTAATTTAGAATAAATTTCACAGTTTTAATCTCTTTTATACTCATTTTTATTTTGATATTTTATTAGAAATTAAAAAATTATATATGTATTAATTATAGTGAAACGAGATAATTTTTAATGTGAATTATAAATTTTAAAATTTAATTCACAATTGACAAAGCGAACCTGTTAGCGGCAGTGGCAATACTGATTTACAGCGTAGGGAGACCGATGGTGCTGAGGATGCGTGGTCGTGAGGTTTGATCGCCATGAGGTTTGTTGATTTGCGGTGGTGAGGTTTGCTAAGAGAGAGGTTATGTGGTTGTGGTGTATACACAGAGAAGGTAAAAGTGTGAGATAGAGGCACAAATCAAAAATTATTCTCTCTATAAAATTTTGAGCTTCTGTGACTAAATGATTTATTTGCCGGGACATGTATATAAAGAGTAAATAATTTCATGCCATTTGGCGACTAAATATTATTTTGGTTGCTAACAGGAGTGCGAAAAATCTGACTAGGCCTCGTTTGGGAACAGGCTATTTTAGTAACTTTTTGGCTTTTTACAAAAAGATGTGCAGAAAAGTAGAGAGATGATGTGACTAGTTTTAGTTGGCTTTTTGACTTTTTGGCTAAAATAGCCACTCCCCAAACGAGGCCTAAATATTATTTTAGCCTAAATTATATACTATCACCGACTAAAATTTTTTTACTAGCCTATGAAGGAATATTTAGCGATAAAAATATTTTTTGGTTGCCAATTCGCTGAAAATAATGTTTTGCCGGCTAAACGTTTGGTCACAAAACATGAAAAGTAATTTTTTGTTTTCCATTGGTCGACTAAATAATTTTAATTGCCAAAAGTAACTACACAACGACTAAAATTGTTTTTGTCGCCAATTGGGGAATATTTAGCGACTAAAAATTGTTTTAGTCGCTAATTATGGCATTTTTACCGATTAAATTTTTTTTTAGTTGCTAATAATCAATATAGTCCGACTAAAAAAAATTAATAACTAAATCTTATACTTTTACCGACTAATATAATTTTTGGTTGCCAATTCTACAACTTTTGGTGACTAAATTTTTTTTAGTCGCCAAATTTGATCACCAAAAATGTAATTTCCCGTTGTGAAATGAATTGTTACAAATAAGTAAGGATTGGACGATTTTAGGGTTGGTTTTGAATGTTCTAAATAAGTGTATTTTTTAACTTTTTATAAAAAGATGTATAGAACAGTAGAGAGGACATATTAAGGGATCTTTTGGGAAGCAAAAAAAGCTTTTAACTTTTACTTATTTTGAATCATATCACCTCTCATATTTTTTATTCAAAAAAAATAAAATAGATTAAAAAAATCAAAATGTTAACCTTTTTATTAATTTCTCAAAATATTACTAATTAATATAACCGAAATAAATACATTTATATAAAAAAAATATATATATACCTATATAATTTAACCCAAACAATGTTTTAGAGGTTGTTTGGGATGATCTAAATAAGTGCACTTTTTGACTTTTTATAAAATATGAATTGAGTTTGGGTTGGGTTTGAAGTGATGTGTTAGAGAAGTGATGTGACTTAAATAAGATGATATGACTTAAATAGGATAGTGATTTTTTGACTTTTTATCTTTTTTCAAATATGCCAAACTTGGCCTTAGTATATTGGGCTGTGCTACATCCCCCGAATTTGGGGGCTCCTAATCCCCCGAAAAATTAGAACAAGGCCCAAAAAAAAAAAAAAAAAAAATATGCCCAAAACGACGTCGTTTTGGACATTAAAGAAATTAGGGGAGATATTTTTAGAAGAACAAATCATTTCTCTGGTATATTATAGTCTTAAATCACAGGTCACTGTATTTTAATTTTGTAACAAATAAAAATGCCTCTGTAAGATTGCCGTCAACTCACTGTCATCGCCTGCAGGAAAACACTGCCCGAGGCAAAAAAAAAATAGGGAGGGGGAATCAAAATTCGTAATTCTGATTTGATCTTACACAACTAGGTTGGTGGGATGAGAAAGAATGAATCCAGATCCTCGGTGCCCCTTTCCTGCAGCGCTTCCCTGTAGCCCTCCAAAATGACGTCGTTTTGGAGGGTTTTTTTTTTTCTTTTTTTTTCTTTTTTCTTTTATTTCCTTCGTTCTTTCCTTTTGCCCCTGTTTTCTTCTCTTTTTTCATTTGAACTCATCCTTTCAGTTTTCTCACGGAACAAAACAAACCCAATCATCTATATATACATGCACACATATGTATATATATATATATATAAAAACTTGAGGATCATAGATTCAGAATATAGATTCAAAAAAACTTGAGGATCATAAACTTGAGGAGGGTCACGGCTCACAATACAGATTTACTTGGATCTGGAAGAATACAGAATACAAGACTGGATCTGGAAGAGATGGGTCACGGCTCACAATACAGATTTTACTTGGATCTGAAAAAAAAAAAATTTGGGTAGTATTTGTGTTTTTGCTTCATTCTCTTTCTCTCTCTGTTTTTTTTTTTATTTTTTTCTGGGTTTGTTGTTGATTATAACTTCCCAATCAATTTACAGTGTCCCAGAATTTTTTTTTTCTTGATGATGGTGTCCCACAAAAAATTTACAGCGTCCCAGAAAAAATTTTCCTATTGTTGATTGGGAAGGGGAAAAAAATGTTTTCTGGATGATGATTATAACCCAAAAATTTTTCTGGGTTTGTTGATGATGATGTAAACCCTATCAAATCCATTTTCTTCCTGTGTTCATCGCCCTTACCTACCCAAAATTTCAATCAAAAATTTTCCTCCTGTGTTCGACGCCATTAATGGGTTCTTCCCCCAATCCTAGTTCTGTTCTTCTTTTTTCTCTCTTTTTTTTTTTTTTTTTTTTCTTGAAAAGTTGATTTACTTGTATAACTTTTATACCCAGATTTACAAAATTATTGATAAACTCTCAACATCTTTTTTCCAGATTTGAGATTTACAGGGGCAAAATGAGTTCAGGGGCAAAAGGGAAGAACGAAAGAAATGATGTTCTTTCTTATCATTTTCCCCCAACAAACACATACAGTTATATATATATATGGGTTGGGTGATAGGAATTTCCAAAAGCAAATCCTACTACCAAGCTTCAGTCTTGAATGGACAGACGTATGTGAATTTACAATCTCGAGCTCCAGCAAAATTACGTTCCTCAAGGTTACCACAACACCCTTCTTTACACCATTAGTCCCCTCTGGTTTTCTTCAAAAACCAAACACAGACCGAAGAGAAAGAAGAAAAAGAAATTAAAAAAAAAAACCCTCCAAAACGACGTCGTTTTGGAGGGCGACAGGGGACTGCGACAGGAGAGTGCTACCGAAGATCCGGATTCGAGAAAGAATTGCCACAACCTAATGGAAAAGACAAAGAAAAAGATGAAAGTGTAGAGCATACGTCCCACCATCCGCCCAGTTCCCAAGTTTCAATCTGCAAAGGGCAATGTTACGGGTCAAAATTAATCTAGGTAAATTACAAGAAAAATGCCTAAGACTTCCGGTGAGGGTCGTTGGAGGTCGTGCGTGTGATTCAAAAAAAATATATTATTATTTTTTATTTCAACGACTGATAGCGCCCCACGTTATTGGGGTCGACCCCCACTGGGGTCGGAAGCAGCGCTGAAATTACAAACATAATACTTGAGGTTTATTTTAATTATAAACTATTTTTTATAATTTTAGAAATTATATTATGTTTTTTAAAGTTTATAATTTCATAATAAATATATTTTTTTATTGATAAATTATCAAATTAATTAATAATTTTTAATAATATTAAAATTTTATTTTAATTAATAATTCAAATAATTTTATTATTATATATGTAAATAGTTAGAAATTTCATTTTTTTAATTAATTTTGTTAAATAAAAAATTCTGACAGGTAGATATTTGTAATTTTTTAAATCACATGAGATAATTCGTATTTTAAACAAATCTCATAGAGTATTTATAATTTATTCAATAATCTATTTAATTTTTTATCACATTTTTTATAAGATATGAGACTCACACAAATTTAAATATATATATATAATCATATAAAAAATTTAATAAATTATTTAGCTCTTAGCATAACTCGTCTGCAAAATCTGTGACTGGCCTTGCTTTGCCGTGGCCCATAATTAGGGTGACCTAGAAACCGTCTAAGAGCATCTCCAGCAATGCTAGTTAAAATAGCTATTCAAAATTTCACTTTACTATTTTAGCTAGTCATTTTTTTAATATACACTCCAACAAGGCTATCTACTTTAGCTATCTTCTATTAAAATATTCTTATACTTTAACTACCTTCTTTCCAATCTAAAAAAAAAAAAAACTAACTTCATTCAAATTATTATTTTTTTCATTCTTCTAAATATAATTATATTTTTGTGAAAGTTACATTTTTCTACTATCGTATTTTTCAAATAGTCATATTTTTACAACGGTCATATTTTTCCAATGGTCATATTTTTTCAAATTTTTACAACGGTCATATTTTTCCAACGGTCATATTTTTTGAGGTTATCTAATCATAAACCTCATGCAAGTTACCAATTCTTTACATCAAATACTTTGGGCAGTACAGAGCATATGCTTATAGCAATAGAATATCAGACCAACATTGGTGTGTAAGCATAAACAAACAACATAAGCACAATTCTAGAGTAACAGAAAAATTAATAGCTAGAACCATTCAAGAAATTAATCTTTAGAGATTTTTAGCAAGCATTTATGACAAGCATTCCACATATTTAAACCTCAAGCAGCAGTTCCAGAACCAGAAAACAGACAAGAAATGAAAACAAGGAATGAAGAAAAGGAATGAAGAGAGTCAATATAATCAAACTAATCACCAATGGCCAACCTAATTTAGTACTCAAAAAATTATGATAAAACATAAGTGAGAACAATAGGCATGTCACCAAAATTGTCCACGAGACAAGGAATTGTCCCAACCAACACCAAATGAATTTAAAAGGCATATATACAAATGGATTATTAGTTAGACCTGCATAATCATTTTACAAGATACTATTATAAAGCAACCAAAACAATACAATGATATGTTCCAGAATCTATGTACCAAAAAGCATGGTGATCCAAAAATTCAACCTACATTCCAAATTTGAGACAATTCAAACCCTCACTGACAAAAATCATTCATTCAGAAGCAAGTTTCAGTTGAATGCACGGTGACACCTTTTAATTTTTTTATTCATCACATGATGACCCTACTTCCATGGACTAGCACTGGACTAATTTAGAAAAAAAACTACAAATAATAAATGGAAATAATCCAGTTGCTCAACAGTCAATGAAAATTTCAAACTACATAATTACACTAAACTTGACAAACTATGTGAAATCAATAACCTAAAACTAGGACCCGCAAATCCAGCCCAATTTGCACAAGGTTGAATGGGAAAGCAACAGAAACTTCCACTGTTTCATGTCAATGTTTCTTCATCTCAACCTCTAATTTAACAATACATGTGAACCTGTGGGCATTGACACCCCGAGTCCTGCATCATGGGCACCTCTGGGGGAGTAAGTCTCATCAATAGGCAGTTTCTCAAGTTTCCAGTCAGATGTAAACAGGTTTGACATCATTTGCACCGAAACTTGCAGCACAAACTGGGCACTTGCGACGACGTGATTCTATAATTCTTTGAATGCACGGATTGCAAAATAGGTGGTAGCATTTTGTGATGACAACCTGAAGAGTCAAACATTTATAACAATGTTGAAACATACTAAATAAAAATTAATTACAGACGAAAATACATGGACATCGCAAGTGCCCACAAAGCCATCATATATTCGAAATTGTCTCCATGACATTAACGTTTAGAACACCAGAAGCAACAAAATCGATCAACCAATAATGCTTTGGTCCAGTTACATGTCGCGACATAGAAAGGTTAGCTATTTCAAATCAATCTTTGAACCCACTAATCAAAAGTTATATAGTATCACTCACTTCATTTTAGTAGCCTAAGTTTCTTATAAGCATTTTATCAAACAGTTGACAGGCCATTGTGCAATAGCATTAAATTGTGTTCTATGTTATCCAAATTCGAAGAAACATCAAATACTAAACCAAATTCAACAATTTCAAATATATGCAAGATGTAATCTTTGATTTTTCATGAATACTTTTTACTATTAGCCAGAAACAACTAAAGAAAATAGTCTGTATAAATTTTATTCTCTGTTTCATCAATATTTTCTGAACCCATTGAAGATTGATAAATATTTTCTGTTATCTATCAAAATTATACTAATAACAGAATGGCATCAATTTTACCGCCAAAAACAAAGTTCAGGAGCCAAAAACAAATAAAAAATTAAAAGGTGCGTGAACAGTACCTCGCTTGTCTTGGCGAGGTACTGTAGCTCACAATCATCTTGGCGATGCTTGGGCGAGTCTGCTGGAGCCATCGTTTACCCTTCCAAGCTAGCTATAGTAACAAATATGGAGGAGTAGAGAGCCTTCTGGAGATGCTCTATCGGGGTGATTCAGCAATCAAATAAAAAATCTGTTTTTAATTTTTTACTCATTTTAAGGTATATTACCTCTCACATTTTTTATTTATAAAAGAGAAAAGGTAAGGATCATGAAAAAATTTTCAAGAAAATGATCATGAAAGAATTATGATCCTTAGATTACCTTGATTAGTGTGTGATGCTTTATTCTAAATGTAATCCAAGGGTCACAAAGCTTTCATGATTATTTTCATGAAAGGTTTTTCATGATACCTAGCATTGCTGTTTATAAATGATAAAAATGATAAAATAGAATAAAAAAATTAAAAAAATTAACTTTTTATCAACTTTTCAAAACACCACAATATATTAAAAACATCTAATTTGTTCTGCTTCTTTTGTCAATTACGGATTTGTTTGAATTACAACTTAGGGATTGTTTGAAATGTCCTAAATAATTATACTTTTTGTCTTTTTGAACTAAAAAGTTGAGAAAAAAAATATGAATATTTGGGCTAATTTTTTGACTTTTTACGAAAAAATATGTATTAAAGAATCGTATAAATAAGTGTATAGGAGAAGTTGGTGATGTAGCCCGTACAATCTGGCAGAGTAGTGGGCGGATTAGAAGATAGAAAATGATTGCCTCCTTTTCGGGCTTGAATTGGACAGTGTTGTTCAGCCCTTAAGGCCCACCACGGGTCCCATTTTGCTAATCAAAACTGTTCAATGTGTAGAACTCGTCGAATACTATATGCTTGTAAAAAATCACGGTGATCGAATATCAATAGCTATCTAATGGTGTTATTTTTTTTGTCAACCGTTAATTATAACATCATCTATTTTTTATACAAAACTGATTTGATCATATAGTTGGCGATATCTGATCAACGTGATTTTTTACAGGTATATAGTACTCGATGAGTTTTACACATTGACGGTTCAGATTATCAAAACGAGACCCGTGATGGGCCCCCACTAGCCCAACATTACCCTCCAATTTAATTAATATATATACCTAATTTTCTTTTCTTTTTTTCCTTTGCTAGCCCACTTCCATCAGTTCAGTACCAGTCACGTCAATTGGTTGATTTGTATTAAAATATTGTGTAAATTAATTTTTTTATATTTTTAATTTGTGAATAGTAATAATTTTTTAGCTTTTTTAGTAATTTTTTAGATTTTTGAATTTTTTTTAGGATTCCAAACCAGACCTTAAAATTTGTAATTTTTCTTTAAAATAGTTTCATTTCATCACAATCAACACACACAAACATATATATATATTTAATAAAATATCAAACTAATAAAATAATAAAATCAATGTAAAAGAGATTTAAGATATAAAATTTGATACAAATTACTGTTATATATATAATAAATATTATATAAAATCAATTAGTATTGTATATATATTTTGCAAATTAATGTTATATATTATGTAAATGTCTGATAATTATTTTAGATTATTCTTCAATCAATTAATAATTTAAAATTACTATACAAATTGCAATTTGGTTAGAACATATTCAATGGTTTGTCATTGGAACTGTCAAAACAATAATATAGCAGTTGTGTGTGAAAACTGGTGTAGACGCGCCCTTGGGGCCTCACTACAGTTCAGGACTCGAATTTGTCACGGTTCTTAATCTGAACCAAAGAGTCCAAATCTGGAAAATCGTTTTGAGAAAACAGATTTTTTAAAGAAGTGCCAAACATGGATTGCTTTGCCAGATACAGAGTCGCCACCTAAATATTTTATTTTGGGAAATTTAGGAAACTCTGACTCGTTGCCTAAGGCCACGCGTCCGTTATCACCAAAGTTGTCTCGGCTCGGGAATTTGGGTACGATTGGGGAAGGTCACTTCGTGAGCATCCTCGCTCGCCCGATCAAAGATCGGCCTCTACTAACCATGATATCTAGTTTTGAAAACATTATGCGTTCTTATTTTGGTTATTAGCCTAGATTTACTATGTGATGCGCACAGCATACAAGTATAGACTGGATCGCCTAAATTGGAACAAAACATTTCATGTTTATTTTTGAAAGGGGTTTGCTACTCGCAAGTAGGCTTAAAATGCAGATTTTGCCACCCTCGGGTGGGTTTAGAAAACATGGTTTTGCCACTATCAAGTGGGCTTAAAACTCACAAATTAATGAATTGCTCCAATTCAAATAACCCAACCTTTACCCACAGGCATTCAGGCAGTTATATCACATAAGCACATAGCCTCATGGTAAGCATGCTATCATGGCAGTCACTCACACGCATGCAAGGATGCTAAAGTATAAAACTTACCGAGTACTCCAAGCCAAAACAGAAGCTAATTAGAAATCCATGCATGATCCTAACTATACAGAAATACCTAATGCAACACATGCAAAAATGCAACTATAAGCAGGCTCAGCTATTCTAAAGATGGCATGCGAAATGTTACAACTAACAAGTATTCAACTCGGAATTAAAATACAATGTAGTTAGTATGATGCGCCGAGCTCGATACATGCAAAACAGATGAATGAATGCAAACATGCTGTCATACTGTTATGCTAATTGAAACATGCCCTAATCTAACCATCATAAGCTGGTAAATAAAAGGGAGAAAGACGTGCGGTTGGAAGACATACATCACACGCACGCATACTTATTACAACATTGCCCTCGCTCGGAGGGTCCGAATAAATAATATACAGTCCCAAATAAATAGTTACAGTCCGAATAAATACAAAATCCTAATTAATTAACAAATTAAACTAGGAAAGCTGTAAACTAGCATGCAAGCTAGGGACTGCCTCGACTCTGCTTCGGATGATGAATAATGCATGTTCGGGTTGCTTGGCACGGAAATCCATCGCGATGCCCCAATTAGCCTCTGTTTGCAATTGATGCCGGAATGCTGTGCAAGGCTTTTGAGAGCTGCTGACTTCTGGTTTGCTGTAACAGAGAGCAGGAAAAGGGCATAACAATGTATTTTCACATATGTATGCATGCCTCGATCCTCGTGCCACCAATCACGCATCTCGATGCATGATGGCCAAGGAGTCGAATTGCACAACTCAATATGAAATGAATGCACATATAAACACAACAAAACCTAAACTCCATCATGGTTAATCCGGAGTATCGGTGACCGGGAATTGAGACACGTTCCGTCACTCGGAGTACGAAACGTCCCTCGTTTCCTGTGCTCGGGCTAACTCCTATCCCAAACACAATGCAGTATGCATGATATGCATGAATGCGACTAATATACGTCCTAGCATACACAATGCTATGAAATGGTATACACAATGCATGACGCAACATGGCATACACAATGCTCTAACATTCAACCTAGCATACGCAATGCAAAGGACTAAGATGGCATACACAATGCAATATCGGCTTACACTAACATGAGTGGACCTCAGCCACATTCACATCAGAGGCCATAGATGAAAATGAGACACTCGAAATGCGTGCGCACATGCACGCAAACCGAGGACCGAACCTAAGGCATCAAATGCCACTCTACCAAAGCATGGCAAGGCATGGAATGTGGCATATGAATATGCAAATTTCAGCACTGAAATATGATGCTAAATGGTCCCGAAACATGGAAAAATGGCACCCGATGCATGAGATGAACCCCGAAACTCAAAACTAGGCACATGGAATGGCTTATAGCTATACAAAGCATGCATTATTTGAGTATGAAGCATGAAGACAGAGTCAAGGCAGTCCTAAAACATGAACTTTTCTAGTTTAAAGCATGGCCAAAAAGTGCTAGCAAGATAGACAAAAATAGCATGCAATTTCGGCTAGCAAACATGGTTTACATGACAAGTGTATGAAGCATATGGAATCTCATCAAACCAGAAAAAATCAGTGAATAAAACATGCCAAAAAATGCCCAAATAACCTCTGAAATGTAGCCAACATGTGCAAAAATGAGGAGCTCCTTTAGAGGGCCATACAAGGAGTTGTTAGACACATACAAGATAGACATGAAGCATGACCAAAAAAACTTTGGAAATCAAATATGGTAGTCCCAAAACTCACCAAATTGACCCTGAAATATGACTAAGAAGCATACAAAGAGGGGTCCCTTTGGAAGGCCAAAATGACCACCAAACAAGTCAAGGTGAGAGGGGGTCACCCCCCTCTGATTTGGAGGCTCAAAATAGTGTGCTAGCCACTGAATATCCACTGGATTTTAGTGGCTAGAAGGCCAATCAAACCATGCAACAAGAGCTTAGGTGTAAGGCTCAAAATAAGAAGGAATCAAGCATACAAGGAAGCATGTGACCTCAAACAAAAATGGGACCTTGAACAAACTTGAAGATGAGATTAAAACAAGATGTTTTTCAGTTTATGACAAACCATAAAAATGAACACAAATAGGGCTAATCTATTATGCAAAAATGGCCCTAAAAGAGAGATTAGAGACAAGGGACAGCAGCTGGTCCCAAATAGCAAAGAGCCCTTCAACAAAGTTGAAGAGGGACTCAAAACATGGCACTTTACAGTTTACATCAAATCTCTAAAATGAACACAAGTGAGGCTAAATCATCATGCAAGAAAAAGGCCTAAAAGAGGGATAAAGAGACAAGTGGTAGCAACTGACCTCAAACAGAGGAGAGCCCTTCAACAAAGTTGAAGATGGGCTCAAAAAAAGACATTTCACAGTTTATGACCAAGTCCAAAACAGCTCACAAATAAGCCTAAAATATCATGCAAAAATAGGCCTAAAAGAGAGTTTAAACACAAAGGGTGAGGAGGAGACCTCAAATAGAGAAAGACCCTTAATCAAACATAGCGATGAGCTCAAAATATGACTATTTACAGTTTGGGTCGGAGCCCAAAAATGTAAGCAAGTATGGCTTAAAGATGAAGCAAGAAAAGACTAGAAAAGGGAAGAAAATGACTCACCCTTGTAGACCCAAACTTCAGCCACTTTTGGACCAAATTTGTGAGCTCTCAACCTCTGGAAATCAGCTTCAAAGGGCTGGAATGGAGTGTGGAGGTGTGGTGCTATGGGTTGTAGGGTAAATAATGCAAGAAACTTAGGGTTTTGAGGGTTGAAGGAGAGAGAGATGGAGGTTTGATGCAAGAGCTCCCAAACAAATTTTGTAAGCTTCCAAAATGCAGCTGAGGGTGCTGGTTTTATAGGGAAAGGAGTGGAGGAAAGGGGGGAAAAATGGGGGGGAAAACCAATTCAAATTTCCCCCCCAAAAGGTTGACCCTCGGGTACAGGGTTTGGGGGAAAACAAATTGCACATCTGGAACACACTTGGGGAGGAGATCATGGCCGGCCAGCTCAAAAGGGCCAAATTGGTCATTCAACCAGGTAGGTGGCCGGCCTGCCACATTTTTTGGCCGGCCTATTACTTTTCAGGACAAAAAATGGGTCTGCCGGAAAGAAAGGTGGCCGGCCAGTGATTGGGAAGTCTAAAGGTGGCCGTTCATGTCTCCAAATTGAAGCCCCAGAAGTTATCTTTCCAATGGCGCAAACCTTGCATTAAAATTCCTCTTGTGCAAAAAGTTATGCCTGTTTTGGTGAAGCCGCGCAGATTCGGTTCAACCAGAGTGATGCCTTACTTCAATCAACCCTATCTCCCCCGTCCGGAATTGGCTTTAGGAGATTCTTGAGTGAAAAATGAAGCCCCGGAAGTCTTATTTCCAACGGTGGTGGCCTCATAGCTTGATTCCAAGTATGCAAATGAATAGGCCCAATTCGGCGAGGGCTGCTCGACTCTTTCTTAACGGTTCATGCCCATTTTCTCCCCCAACTGGATTTCTTCCCTCTTCTCCTCTTTTCTTCAAATCCAAACCCCTAAGTAAGGTGTTTTGAAAGATTTTTCAAAGATTTCATCTCTCTTTCATTTATTTTCACTTTGTCCTTGCTCGGTTTACCAAAAAGCGCAACATTTGACAAAATGCGAGCCTCGGAACATCGTAAAAACTTTATTTCAAAAACGTTTTGAAAGAGAGGGTTTTAAGAGTAAAATCTTTTGATCAAGATCGTTTCGGTCTAGAACAGGGGTATGAAGTTGAGATTTGACTCTCTCTTTGCCGAAGAAGTTGAACCTCTGCCCTGCACATCTTTCAAAACTATCAGTCGCGTCCGAGCCTTAAAGACGGTCAAAAATGGGGTGTCTACAACTGGTTACGTCAATGGTTGAATATAACAACTGTCAAATTTGACAAATGCCAAATGTACCAACTCAGCCAAAACCAACCATATCATTCCCTTTCTCCCTCCCTTTCTTATCCTTTCCAGCAAATCAAATAATTTTTTTCAAAACCAAATTCACAATTTTTTTTTAATAGAATTCACCAAAATTTTTAGTCGATAAATTTTTTTAAGACAAAATTCACCTTTTTTTTTTTTTTTTTTTTAACAGAATCAATAACAACAATCAAGTAATTTCAAACACATTTGAAGCAATTTCAACAAATCTCAAGCAATCTAAAGCAAATCTCACACAATATGAAGAAAACTTTAAGTAATAAATACCTAGATTTGTCATTTTTTATTCATATTTCAGACGATTTCAGCAATCATCTTCTTCGTCTCCGTCTTCATCTTCTCTATTGGAAAGTTGATTTGAAGGAGTGATTCCAAGGGTTTGGGGTTAGCATTTCAAAATCAAACATAAATATTTGGTTTAGGGTTTCAAACTCTTTCTCTCTGTTCATCCCTCATTGTTTGTTTGTGATCTTGGTGGAGAAGAGGTTTAGGGCTTTGTGATCCGTGATTAAGAGAAAGGTTTAGGTTAAGAGAGAAAGGGGGATCAGTTGTGACGTCCCCAAAATCTAGAACATCAATGAATATATTAACAAGTAAATGCAGGTTTTTCTAGGGACAAATCCAAAAATAAATAATGATACATTAGAGTTAAATGTATTATAGACAACATTGCTCTAATTTAATAAATTATAAGTCAAAATAAAATTTCAATAGCGAGATAAAAAATCCAACGTCAGTCCACACCTACTACAACTTCCCAGGCTTTTCTATAACATCTTCTTCGCTAGTCATGTGGCACCCCAAAATCTACACTAAGGGTCTTAGTCAAAGGAAAGTTACTAATGAGTCCTATGATCAATGACCAATTAAGATCCTAAATCACCGAAGGAGTTAAATTAACCTCTATTCTAAGTCCAGCTTTCTTAGGTAGCAAGGCTACCCTTTTGACAAATCTTAAGAGCTTCTCTAGAACAACCAAAAGTCTTCGAAAGTTTTCGGCTCGTCGTTCTCTACTGTAAAATCCTCTTCAATACCTAGCATGAAACACCATGAGTTTTCAATGCCCAGTAAACGTGCACACACCCCGTTCTATTTTCCCAATCTAATACACAATAGCAATTACAACAATAGGGGAAAGAAATATGATATTCAAGTAAACAACAAGAATTACAAGGTTAGTAGTTAGTAGTCTAGAAATCCCCCAAAGAGATTCCATCCTCCCAACCATAAGCATCGAACACAGATTATTCGACATGCCCCCCTTTTTTTGCTACTTTGCAGACTTTAACTCAGATGCCTACCAACGGTTACATAACGCATAGCGCCAACCGAGCACCTCAAAAGAGACTGTAAAATAAGGGTCTTGCCCATTCCCTCCACACACCAAAATCACCTAGGGTCCAAATACAACCGCTCCGTTCAAGGGTTCCGAAACAACCACTTGCGCAAGACTTTAGCTTCGTGTTCGTGCTAATCAATTCAATTTAAACATAACCTTATCTCATAGCAATACTCATGTCATTGAAACCCCATTAGCCACCCCATCAAGTTTTCTGTTTAAATTAATGTTTTAAGTTAGTTAGCACAAGCAATTGAAATAAAATTTTCATAGATATAAGCATCATCAAAGGACTAAATAAAAGGTATATTATCATAACACATGCAACATCATATCAAGACATGATCATATACTAATAAGCATACTCATGAAGACGAGAGCATAGAACACCAATGCAAAACTAAATTTTCAAATTCAGTACCATTTAAAGATTAAAATCAATATGACCATTTCAGATTTTTCCCGAGCCTGGCCTTCCTATGGTTCATAGAGAATTTTATCTAGTTTTCAAAACAATTTTCAGAAAGGGAATAGCTTTTATAGATTTTTAGTTATTTAAGAAACACTCCAGCATTGTTTAGATTCATTGACCATTATGAAAATTAGATTTTATTTCAAACTGCTCACTCTTTTTCAATGAAACCAATTTTCCTTGAAAGATAACTCTTTAAGGAAGTTTTTGAAAAAAAAAATTGAGGTCCAAGAGATTTTCCGCCATTTTTCTAGAATTTTTGAAAGTTGGCTGTAAAAATTGGTTTTTCATGCATAATACTCAAAATAAGAAGATTAGTGAGAAAAGAGGCCAACTAAGTGGAATTTTTCACTTCTTTTATGATGAAAACATGCTAAATAATGTATCAATAATTAGATTTTTAGAGTGATGTTGTGTCTTTGAAAATAATGGGAGATATGGAAAGAAAAAGGTAATTTTGCATCTATTAAGAGAACATATGAGTAGAAGAAGGATCAAAGTTCAACTCATCAACACTGAACATATGAACACCATTACAACACATCTAAAAAAATGATTTTAAACTTCTAATAACATGTATTTGAGAAAAGAAATAGAATGAGAGATGGTGATGTGACTTACTTGAGGCTTGGTTGAATTGCTAACAAAACCTTCTCTTTCTCTCCTTTCTTTCACCAAGCTCACTCTCTTGCACTCTCTTTCCTCTCAGCCGAATATGTAAGTGTGTGAGTGTGTTTTGTGCTCAAAAGTGTAGAGAGAATTGGTGTATTTTATAGAAAAATTTGTGTGGAAAGTCCAAATTGCCCTTTGGTTGGAAATGAATTGGATATTTTAGATTTAGTTTGAATTCAATGGAATGTAATATGATTATGAAGCCTAATTGTGTACCAAAACATGATCTAGTTAGGGTTAGGGCTTAAGTAAACTAACTTGGTTACAAGTACAAGACATAATACATAATGCATTTGTACCTTGGTCAAATATTCTTCCTCAAATCAAATAATTTGTCTCTAAAGTACATATATGTATCTAGGGGGTGACCGGTCTATGTGGGGTGGATTTGAGGGGATTTTTTTTTTAAATTTTGTGTACAATTTGTAGATATTTTTGTGTACAAAAGATTTAAATAAGTTTAAAGGTACAACATGTATATATTTATATATAATAGTACTAACTTGGGGCTATTAAAAATGTGAGGCCTTTGGCTTTAATTTATAAATTGGAACATTTATTAAATTAAATTAGGGTTAGAGAATCTAATTCGGTTAGATTTCCCGTTTCAAATAAAAAGTCTATCAATCAACGAATATGATGAAAGCTGGAAAAATCTAGGGTTTCAAGTGGTAAATCCATATTTAGGGAGTCATTTAATCAGTATTAGGGTATTAGAAATAATTCCTAAGTTATCGAAATCGATTTGGGTTTGCAAGTTTTCGCTTCTAGGGTTAAAGTTTAAATTATTTAGGAAATCAACAAGGGTCTTCATTACAATATTCCAAAAGTAAGGGACTTTTAAGAAAATAAAATTTTTAAGGGCCTCACAACTTATCCCTGTTAAAGCAATTTCATTCTCGAAATTTAACTATACAACACTTTCAAACAGTGGGGGTAGTTTGCCATAATCAAATCTTTGTGTTCCCGTGCAAACTCTTCAATCCTTTGATGATGACAAAGCACTTTTATTAAATGAACCATCTTGCCCCTAAGTTTCTTCTCTCGACCATCTTGAATTGTTGTAGGTCCTTCTTCAAAGGTAACATCCTTGTCGAGACTGATTCCTTCCCAGTTGATGACGTACGATGGATCTGTGAGGCATTTCCACAACATAGATACATGAAAGACATTGTGTATCCATGCTAACTACGGGGGTAGAGCTAGTCAATATGCAACTCCGCCCACCCTCTCTAGTATTTCGAATGTTCCTATATACCATGGTGATAGCTTTCATTTCCTTCCAAAATGTATGATCTCATGCCCAGATTACACCTTTAGGAACACATGGTCACCTACTTCGAACATCAGTGATCTTCTCCTCCTATCCGTATAATTCTTTTGACAATCTTGAGCAGTCTTTAACCATTGTTGGATCAGTTTGAATTTCTCAGTAGTCTCTAGGACAAGTTTGGTACCTATTAGATTTGCTTCACCTATTTTAGGCCAACAAATTGGCGATCTACAAGGTCGCCCATACAATGCTCCAAAAGGCGCCACACCAATGCTGGCTTGAAAACTGTTGTTATAAGAGAATTCAATTAAAGGTAGGTGTCGCTCCTAACTTCCTTAAAAATCCATTACACATGCTCTCAGCATATCTTCGAGTGTCTGGATGGTGCGCTTAGATTGTCCATCTGTCTATGGATGAAAAAGCAGTGCAAAAACATAACTCGGTATCCAAAACTTCATGCAAACTTCCCAAAAATGAGAAGTGAATCGTGGATCACAATCCGATACAATTGTTACCAGAATTCCGTGTAGTCGAGTGTTTTTCCGAATATAGAGTTTGTACATGGACTCTAAAGTGTCAGTTATTTTATAGGGTATGTGAAATGTGCTGACTTTGTGAGGCGATCCACTATTACCCATATACCATTACGCCCTATGGGTTCCTAGGCAACCCGATCACAAAGTCCATCGTCACGTGCTCCTATTTCCATTCAGCTATTAGCAGGGACTGCAATGGTCCTCCTGGTTTCTGATGTTCTACCTTCACTTGCTGGCATGTTAGGCATCTTGCTACAAATTTAGCTACATCCTTCTTTATTCTGCTCCACCAATACTATCTTTTCAAATCTTGGTATATTTTAGTCCCTCTTGGATGTACCGCAAATACAAAGTGATGACATTCCTAAAGTACTTTTTCTCTAAGCAACTCGTCATTTGGCACAAACAATCTACCTTGATATCTTAAACTCCCACTGGGGTGAATTGCCCAATCGATCATTGGTTCTCCTGATTCCAAACGTGCCTTAACATAGGTTATTTATTGATCGTGCTTTTGGGCCTCCATGATCTCACTTATTAACTTAGGCATCACATTTTGTGCACCAAGGCATACCTTCGTGTCCTAAGTCTTTACTTGAATTCCAAATTCATTGAGTGTCTTAATCATGTCCCATTCCTTTACAGCTAATTTTGTTATCATTTTCCTACTCTTGCGACTCAGCACTTCTGCGACTACATTGGCTTTACCAGGATGATATGAGAGAGTGAACTGGAAATCCTCAAGGTACTCCACCCACCACCTTTGTCTCAAGTTAAGGTCCTTCAACGTAAATAGATACTTCAAGCTCTTGTGATCTGTGAAAATCTCAAATTGTTTCCCATACAGGTAATGTCGCCATTGCTTTAGAGCAAAAACTACGGTCGCCAATTCCAAGTCATGCATTGGATAGTTTCGCTCATGTGGTTTGAACTGCTTGGAACCATGTGCCTACCTTTCCATTATGCATGAGCACACAACCTAACCCTTCCTTAGATACATCGCAATACACAGTGTACCCCACTTCTCGTTCCAAGATGATCAAAATTGGCACACTAGTTAATCTTGTCTTTAGCTCTTGGAAGGATTTTTTACAAGCTTCGTCCCATTCATATTTTACTCCATTCATATTTTACGTCAAATGAGTCATTGGTCTGGCTAGTTTGGAGAAATCTTGAATGAACCTTCGATAATAACCAGCCAATCCTAAGAAACTGTAAATTTCTGACACAATTTTCAGTTGTCTCCAATCTAAGAATGCTTTTACCTTGGTTGAATCCACCGCAATCAATTCTCAGACACTACATGTCCTAAGAATTTCACTTCTTTTAACCAGAAATCACATTTACTTGCCTTGGTATATAACTGATTGTCTCTAAGAACTTGAAGAACAATCCTTAAATGTTGCTCATGCTCTTCCTCAGACCATGAATATACCAAAATATCATCAATGAACATCACTACAAACTGGTCAAGATATGGTGTGAAGATTTTGTTCATTAGGCTCATAAATACTGTCGGCATGTTGGTTAGTCAAGGGCATTATTACAAAATCATAGTGACCATATCTGGTTCAAAAGGCAGTCTTTTGTATATCCTCATCCTTGACTCGTAGTTGATGGTAACCCGACCTGAGATCGATCTTTGAATAATACTTTGAGCCTTTAAGTTGATCAAAAATATCCTCAATCCTTGAGAGTAGGTACCGGTTCTTGATCATGACTCGGTTGAGTTTACAGTAATCGATGCATAGTCTCAATGACCTATCTTTCGTTTTAGCAAATAGAGCGGGCGTTCCCTACGGTGAAGTACTTGGCCTAATAAATCATTTTTCGATCAACTCCTGCAGTTGTGTATTTAATTCTCATAGTTCTGCCGGTGCCATATGATATGCGGCCATAGATATTGGAGTAGTTCCAGGTTGTAGCTCAATACTAAAGTCTACCTCCCGGGTGGTTGGCAATCCTAGTAATTCCTCAAGAAATACATCTGCATATTCGCATACTACTCGCATGAGTTCTAATTCTATTTGGTCCTTCTCATTTAAAATCAAACTTGCCACCCTTCCCGCAAGTTGATCATGCCACTATGTCCTACATTTCGTTGAAGTCAGGGAATCTTGCCTATCCCCCTTAAATTGGAAGTGTGTTCCATCAGACGCATAAGCCACTACCTTCTTTTGACGGTAATCGATCACCATTCGGTGGGTGGACAACCAGTCCATGCCTAAAATGATATCGAAGTCCGATATCTCCATGACACGAAGGTCGCAAGTCAGGCGTACGTCCGAGACTTCTATCTCGTAATCCTTTCACATCAACCCTATCCGAACACACCCTTCCATTGGTGATATTACACTTAAGGCAGTGTCTAAGGGTTCACATACAAGTTCTAATGACTTAACATGAGCAGAGGATGTGAGGCCCCTAAAAATTTTATTTTCTTAAAAGTCCCTTACTTTTGGAATATTGTAATGAAGACCCTTGATTTCCTAAATAATTTCAACTTTAACCCTAGAAGCAAAACCTCGCAAACCCTAATTGATTTCGGTAACTTAGGAATTATTTCTAATATCCTTATACTGATTAATTAACTCTCTAAATATGGAATTACCACTTAAAACCCTAGATTTTTTAGGTTTTTATCATGTTCATTAGTTGATAGCCTTTTTATTCGAAACAAGAAATCTAAACCGAATTAGATTCTTTAATCCTAATTTAGTTTAATTCTACATTTAAATAAATGTTCCAATTCATAAATTAAACCCAAAGTCCTCACATTTTTATTAAATTACTAATTGACCCCAAATTAGTACTAATATATATATAGATATATACTTATACCTTTAAACCTATTTTATACACTATATTTTGAAATTTCCATCAATTGTACACAAGAAAAAATAAAATAATCCCCTCAAATCCACCCCACATGGCTGGCCACCCTAGGAAAGGTAATTGTATAGAACCTTTTCAAACATAATCCATGAATTCATAGAAAAGTTCGCTAGTACACCCAAAACAAGGAACTTTGTTTCCACCCCAAGTTCCATCCTAACCAAAGTCTAACTAGATCATGATTAATTGCATAATTAAGGCCTCTAATCACTCAATATTCCATTAAGTTCCACGTAAATCCAAAATATCCAATCCATTTTCAACCAATGGACAATTTAGACCTTTTGTACCAATTTTAGTACAAATAAAACCCCTCCCTTAGCATTTTGCACACAAAAACACACACACACAAATGCCCTATTCTGATGAGAGGAAGAGAGGGCAAGGGAGTGACCTTGGTGGAGGAAAGGAGAGAAAAAGAAGGTTTTATTAATAAACCAACCAAGCCTCAAGTAAGCCACATCACCATCTCTCATTTTATTTCCTTTTTCAAATACATGTTATTAGAGATTTAAAATCATATTTTCAAATATGTTGTAATGGTGTTCATGTGTTCAAAGTTGATGAATTGGGCTTTGATCCTTCTTCTACTCATATTTCTTCTTAATAGATGCAAGACTACATTTTTCTTCCCATATCTCACATTATTTCCAAAAGCATACTATCACTCTAAAAATTTGAGTTATTGATATATTATTTAGTATGTTTTCATCACAAAAGAAATGAAAATCTTTCCTTAGTTGGCCTCTTTTCTCACCAATCTTCTTATTTTGAGTATTGTGCATGAAAAACCAACTTTATAGCCAACTTTTGAAAATTCTAGAAAAATGTAGAAAAATGTCCTGGACCTCGGTTTTATGTCAAAAACTTTCTTCAATAGTTAGCTTTCAAAGAAAATTTGTTTCTTTGAAAAACGGTGGCAGTTTGTAAGAAAATCCTATTATCGTAACAGCCAATGAATTTGGACAGTGCTGCAGTGTTTCTTAAATAACTAAAAATCTAGAAAATCTATTCCATTTCTGAAAAATGTTCTGAAAACTAGATGAAATTCTCTACAAACCATAAAAAGTCTAGGCTTAGGAAAAATCTGAAATGGTCCTTTTGACTTTAATCTTTAAATGGTACTAAATTTGGAAATTTAGTTTTGCATTGATGTTTATGCTCTTGTCTTCATGAACATGCTTATTAGTATATGATCATGCCTTGGTATGATATTGCTTGCGTTATGGTAATATACCTTTTATTTTGGTCCTTTGATGATGCTCGTACGTATGCAAATTTATTCATTTGTTATTTGTTTGTGCTAACTAACTTAAGACATTAATCTAAACGAAAAACTTAATGGACTGGCTAATAGGGTTTCGATCACATGAGTATTGTTATGAGATAAAGTTATGTTCAAATTGAATTGGTTAGCGGAACGTGTTCCCTTTTGAAAGTTGAAGTCGTGCACAAGTGGTTGTTTCGGAACCCTTGAACGGAGTGGTTGTAGTCGGACCCTAGGTGGTTTGGTGTGAGGAGGGAATGGGCAAGGCCCTATTTTACTGTATCTTTTGAGGTCCTCGATTGGCGCAACATGGTATGTAATCGTTGGTAGGCATCTGGAGTAAGGTCAGCAAAGCAGCAAAATATGAGGTCTACTGAATAATCCGCGTCCGATTCTTGTGGTTAGGAGGATGACATCTCTTTGGGGGATTTCTAGACTACTAACAACTAACCTTGTAACCTTTGTTATTTACTTGAATGTCATGTTCCTTTCCCCTATTGTTGTAATTGCTATTGTGTATTACATTGGGAAAAAGGAACGGGCTGTGTGTGCATTTACTAGGTATTCAAAGCTCACAGTATATCATGCTAGGTGTTGAAGAAGATCTTGCAACAGTAAACGACGAGCTAGAAACTTTTGAAGGCTTTTGGTTGTCCAAGAGAAGCTAAAATGTTTGTTGTTCTGTAAAGTCCATTTGGAATTTTATTTTTCGATGTAATATTGATGGAACTAACTTTTGTAACTAAGGATGTTTTATATCTATTCTCTTATTATTATATGCTTGTATTATTATTATTTTAAACCAATATAGTTCCCCCACGTTGCTTTTGAGACCTTGCATCAATGCCTTTTAAGATCTATCAAAAGGGTAGAGTGCTACCTAAGAAAGCTGGACTTAGAAGGGAGACTAATTTAACTTCTCCGGCGATCTAGGATTTTACTTGGTCGTTGACCATAGGACTCATTAGTGACTTTCCCTTAACTACAAGCCTTAGTGTAGATTTTGGGGTGTCACAGAGTATATAAAAGAATGTGATGCACTAGTATCAAATAAAACATGCACCCAAGAATTATATAGTACTAAATTACCCTCACTTACAGACGGGTCCCCCTCCTCTTCTTGTAAGGCAAAGAATCTGCCGATTGCCTTCTGGTTGCCACTGGTCCTATCATTCTGAGTTCTTTCACTCTTCTGGTATTGTTGCCCGGTAGATCCCGTCTTGTTTAACCAGGGCTTCTGTCCACCTACTGCCCAGGCATTTGCTCCAGAACCTCCTCTATAGTATCCTGATGGAGTGAGTTAGGGACATTCGCTCTATTTGTGCCCTAACTGCTGACAATGAAAGCACTGGATTTGTCCTAGTTCTTCCAGAATTTGATGCCCAAAATTATTAGGGACATTGGCTTCTGCGGGTCTGGGTCCATGTTGATTTCCGGAACGGTTTCGGGCATTGTTACTAGTCTCTGAGTAGTCATTAGTTTGTGTATCCACCATTCTGTTCATGGTATAGGATAAGTTGGTTTTTAGATTTCTAGCAAGAGGTAATCTTTCTACTAGACTTGAAATTAAGGTTCAGTTTTCTTAGGGTGTTGCAAAATATTAAAGCAAGTAAGAGTCAACAGATATAGATCAAATTATCACTTCATATATTTATAATAGGCATTAGTACAAAAGGTTTCTAGATCAGAGTTTCATTCAGAAGGTGCTTCATACATCATAGTCACAAAGTCACTACATATATCTTAAGGATCCCTACTATGAGTAGATCTTACAAAAGCCTAGCTTAGTACCCCTAGATTAACTCTCATCCCTAGACTAGTCGAAATCTTCTTCAAGATCCTTATCTACTGAGTCGGTTGCTTGGCCAAGAGAGCGGGGTGTATACATCGGTGAAAGAGGAACATGCTCCGATGACACTTCAATTGGAAATGCTAGAGTTGTTCCCGACTGTACCGGTTGTTGCTCTACCTTCATTGGCTGACTATTATTCTACATATGATAGTGAGATTCGCCACTCTCAGCTTACACCGGGTGTCGGTGTGGTCTTTGTCTGCCAAGGCTTAGCGTATCAAGGCGTCCATCTTCCGGTTATCCAACTCCTTATGGATTGCGCTCTTTTCTGTGCGACTCAGGTATTGCAAGCGACGTTAAACCAGAGATCTCTTTTCTCCTTCATATAGTAAGAGTAGTCTGTCTCCACTTTTCGTATCTCCCAGATGATCATCCATTCAGTGGAAAATTCACATCGTCTGCGGCAATAGTAGGTATTGATGGACAGGGCCCTCCTAACTTGCATGCGAAAGGCTCCCCATTTGTCAAAGCTAAGGTCGGTTGTTTGATGGGTTTCCAATGACATCCTATGGTAGAGGGAAAAGTTTTTAACTGTTAGTATAATAGTGTGATAGTAAAAATACACTAGTGTACAGGGGTAAAGGATTCTAGAGTTGCGTATTGGGTTGCGCAGGCTAAAGGTTGAACCTAGGCTCTGATACCAAGTTGTGACACCCCAAAATCTACACTAAGGTTGTAGTCAAGGAAAAGTCACTAATGAGTCCTATCAATGACCAAGTAAGATCCTAGATCGCCGGAGGAGTCAAACTAGTCTCCCTTCTAAGTCTAGCTTTCTTAGGTAGCAAGGCTACCCTTTTGACAGATCTTAAGAGGCATCGACGCAAGGTCTCATAAGCAATGTATGGAACTATATTGGTTTTAAAAAAGACAAGCATATAATAATAAGAGAATAGACACAAAATATCCTTAATTACAAGAGATAGTTCCATCGATATTACACCCTAAAAATAAAATTTCATATTGACTTTACAAAACAAAAAAAAAATTTAGCTAGCTTCTCTAGGATAACCAAAAGTCTTCGAAAGTTTCCGGCTAATCGTTTTCTACTCAAAATCCTCTTCGGTACTTGGCATGAAACGCCATGAGTTTTGAATACCCAGTAAACACACACACACCCCGTCTCAGTTTTCCAATCTAATACACAATATCAATTACAACAATAGGGGAAAGAAACATGATATTCAAGTAAATAACAAGGGTTACAAGTTAGTTGTTAGTAGTCTAGAAATCTCGCAAAGAGATTTCATCCTCCCAACCACAAGAATCAGACACAGGTTATTCGATATACCCCCTCTTTTGTTGCTTTGCAGACCTTACCCCGAATGCCTACCAACGATTACATACTGCGTAGCGCCAACCGAGCACCTCAAAGAGAAGATAAAATAAGGGCCTTGCCCATTCCCTCCTCACACCAAAACCACCTAGGGTCCAACTACAATCGCTCTGTTTAAGGGTTCTGAAACAACCACTTGCGCAAGACTTTAGCTTTCAAAATAGAACACGTCGCGCTAACCAATTCAATTTAAACATAACCTTATCTCATAAAAATACTCATGTGATCGAAACCCCATTAGCCACCCCATCAAGTTTTCCGTTTAAATTAATGTTTGAAGTTAGTTAGCACAAGCAATTAAAATAAAATTTTCATTGATATAAGCATCATCAAAGGACTAAATAAAAGGTATATTACTATAACACATGCAACACCATACCAAAACATAATCATATACTAATAAGCATATTTATGAAGACGAGAGCATAGAACCCCAATGCAAAACTAAATTTCTAGATTCAATATCGTTTAAAGATTAAAATCAGAAGGACCGTTTCATATTTTTCCCGAGCATGGCCTTCCTATGGTTGGTAGAGAATTTTATGTAATTTTCAGAATATTTTTCAGAAATGGAATAGCTTTTATAGATTTTTAGTTATTTAAGAAACACTCTAGCGCTGTCTAGATTCGTCGACCGTTACAAAAGTTGGATTTTCTTTCAAACTGCTCACTCTTTTTTAATGAAACCAATTTTCCTTGAAAGATAACTCTTTAAGGAAGTTTTTGACATAAAACTGTGGTCTAGGAGATTTTCCTACATGTTTCTAGAATTTTTGAAAGTTGGCTGTAAAAATTGGTTTTCCATGCATAATACTCAAAATATGAAGATTTGTGAGAAAAGAGGCCAACTAAGGGAAATTCTTCACTTCTTTTGTGATCAAAACATACTAAATAATGTATCAATTACTCATATTTTTAGAGTGATGGTGTGTCTTTGGAAATAATGGGAGATATGGAAAGAAAAAGGTAGTTTTGTATTTATTAAGAGAGAATATGAGTAGAAGAAGAATCAAAGCTCAACTCATCAACTATGAACATATAAACACCATTACCACACATCTTAAAATATCATTTTAAACTTCTAATAACATGCATTTGAAAAAGAAAATAGAAGGAGAGATGGTGATGTGGCTTATTTGAGGCTTGATTGAATTGCTAACAAAACCTTCTCTTTCTCTCCTTTCCTTCACCAAGCTCACTCTCTTGCCCTCTCTTTCCTCTCAGCCAAATATGTAAGTTTGTGAGTGTGTTTTGTGCTCAAAAGTGTAGAGAGAATTGGTGTATTTATAGAAAAATTGGTGTGAAAAGTCCAAATTGCCCTTTGGTTGGAAATGAATTGGATATTTTGGATTTAGTTTAAAATCAATGGAATGTAGGATGATAATGAAACCTAATTGTGTGCGAAAAAATGATCTAGTTAGGGTTAGGACTTCAATAAACTAACTTGGTTACAAGTACAAGACATGTTCATAATGCATTTGTACATTGATCAAATATTCTTCCTAAAATCAAGCAATTTGTCTCCAAAGTACATATATATATATCTTCAAGGGGGTGGCCGACCCATGTGGGGTGGATTTGAGGGGATTTGTATTTTTATTTTGTGTACAATTTGTATACTATTTGTAGATATTTTTGTGTACAAAAGATTTAAATAAGTTTAAAGGTACAACATGTATATATTTATATATAATAGTACTAACTTGGGGCTAATAAAAATGTGAGGCATTTGGCTTTAATTTATAAATTGGAACATTTATTAAATTAAATTAGGGTTAGAGAATCTAATTAAGTTTAGCTTTTCTATTTCAAATAAAAAGGCTATCAATCGACGAACATGATGAAAACTGGGAAAATCTAGGGTTTCAAGTGGTAAATCCATATTTAGGGAGTCATTTAATCATTATTAGTGTATTAGAAATGATTCCTAAGTTACCGAAATTGATTTGGGTTTGCAAGTTTTAGGTTATGGGTTAAAGTTGAAATTATTTAGGAAATTAAGGGTTTTCATTACAATATTCCATAAGTAAGGGACTTTTAAGAAAATAAAATTTCAGGGGCCTCACATGTGAATTATTTCAAAATCTGGCATTAATGCCAGGGCAACGAAAGTAACTATAAGCTGTGACGCCTAGTAAAAACACATACCCCCCAACTTTTTTTATAACCCCGAATAATACGAACAAGTATACACAGTATGAATAAGTAAAAATATAACATATAATTTGTGTAAATAAACAATGGTAGAGAATTACGAACAGTTACATCAATCCGCAATCATAAACAACAACTAGAAATAATAGTGATAAGTCACAGTCAGTCAGTAACACTTAACAATAATGAGATCAAGGCGACTAGAGTCCCCCAAAGAGACCCATCCTCCCAACATCTAGAACTGGACATCAGACTATTCAGAACTCCCCGTTTTGTTACTTTGCAGACCTTCTCACGGATGCCTACAACGATTATATATTGTCCATCGCCATCGCTGGACCTCAAAAGAGATGGTGAAAGAAAGAAGTTTTTATCATCCTAAACCCAACCTTATCCCTCCAAAACAAAAAGGTTTTATCCTCTTAAATGTCCCATGTGGACCCATTCTTATCTCACTAAATCAAACTACCGCATAGAGTCCGCATATGTTCGTTCCATCTTAGGGTACCGTGACACACCACACTCTAAGCTTGTCTATAAGCAAACCGGTACCCTTCCTAGACACAACCCGTCAACCACAAGAATTCTCATTTGTGTTCCGATCTACCACAAGAATTGTCATCTGTGCCACAAGAGTTCTCATTTGTGTTATACAAGACCTTCACACGGCTGATATGAAGGATCATGTTTTAAACCTAAGCCAACTTGATTTCCATAAATGACTTGAACAAGACTTAACTCAAAGGGAACACATCCCACCATATCTCATTACTGTGTCAATACTTACAAATTACAATTCTTTCCAATTTGTTACCAATGAACGCAAATCCATTTACTATACTACTTAAATTTCCCCTTCTTAAATTTATTATGTTTTCAGTGATAACAATGGATAATCGCAATAGAGTTAACCAAAGTTAAACATGAGACAATCAAGGCATGATAAAAATAAGTTCACAAAATAAGCATATATGATATCATAAAACTAAAATACACAAGAGATATGGCATAGATATGATAATCCATAATTTCAACAATAATTTTAGATACTTTCTTAAGAATTACTTGGACTGTTACAACACATCTTTTTAGACTTTGTCAAAAATCACACATGCTATACGTACACCAAATAATGTCTTGTTTAGACAAATTTTGATTTCATAATTATTTGTTATTTTAACAATTTCAAAAATAGTAGGGACAACTTACCAAATAAATAAGAAATCATATTATAATCACCAATCTTATGCATTATATCATTACTAGCGCATACCCGTGCCTGAAGGCATGATGTAAATAATGTTAGGATTATAATATAATTGTAATACCAACACTATTTAAATTTATTTTTTAATTTGATAAAATCAAAAATTTATTGTAAAATTTTGGAGTTCTCACAAAACTCCTCACGAAAACTCGCTTTTGCTTATATAATATATAGCTAGATAGATGTATGTGCCTAGCATAAATACAATTTCCATGGCCATATATACAATATTGCTTTTACTTATATAATTATATGAAAATTGTATGTATGCCCGTAATGTCTTAGTGTATCACGAGCATTCATATATTGTATGGAAATATGTGTAAAATATATTGAACAAAAAGGAGAAAATAAAAAAAATAAAAAAACAAATAGAGAGAAAAATAAAAATGGAAGAAAATAAAAAGAAAAGAGAGAGCAAGGTGGAATCATGAGATCATGGAAGAATGTGTGAGAAAATGAAAAAGTAAGAAAGAGAGAGAGAGAGAGAGAGAGAGAGAGAAGCGAGAAAGTAGAAAATGTACATGTAAAGCATTTTTTAGAAAATGTACATGTAAGGCATTTTTTAGAAAATATATCTCAGCTATTGTTTTATAATTTAAACAGATCTGAGCCATCCAAATGTCCTTAATAGGACACAAATATGTTGAAGATACAAAAACCGTCCTGCTTTATTATATAGATGTTGAAAATTCATATGAGGTCTAAATTTATAAAGTCTATCAAGTATTTGATATATTTAAAAATAATAATTAATTATTCAAATTCATTTAATTTGTGGACTATAAAATTCATTAATTTAATCTCCACTACACAGTAAAATCTAACTCCTAATTCTGGGATCGCAGACTTTTTCATATAATATGAATAAAAATAAGTAAACAAAAAGGAGAAAATAAAAAAAAATAAAAAGAAAAGAGAAAGGAATGTGGAATCATGTGATCATAAAAGGATGTGTGAGAAAAGTAAAAAGTAAGGCAGAGAGCCGTGAAAGTAGAAAATATACATGTAGAACATTTTTTAGAAAATATATATCAGCCATTGTTTTATAATTTGAACAGATCTGAGTCATCCGAATGTCCTAGTAGGACAAAAATATGTTGAAGATTCAAAAACCCAATTCTGCTTTATTATATAGATGTTGAAGATTCATGTGAGGTTTAAATTTATGAAGTCTATCAGATATTCGATATATTTAAAAATAATAATTAATTATTCAAATTCATTTAATTTGTGGACTATAAAATTCATTAATTTAATCTCCACTACACACAGTAAAATCTGGCTCCTAATTCTGGGATCGCAGACTTTTTCATATAATATGAATAAAAATAAGTGAACAAAAAGGAGAAGAAAAATAAAACAAATAGAGAGAAAAATAAAAATTAGAGAAAATAAAAATATAAAAAGAAAAGAGAGAGAAAGATGGAATCATGGGATCATGGAAGAATGGGTGAGAAGAAAAAAGTAAGAGAGAGAAGCAGAAAAATAGAAAATGTACATGTAGGATATTTTTTAAAAAATATATCTCAACCATTGTTTTATAATTTGAACAGATCTAAGCCATCCAAATATCTTAGTAGAACAAAAATATGTTGAAAATTCAAAAATCGTCATGTTTTATTATATAGATACTATCTAACCAATATATAATATCACATACATCATCATCTACCTAATAGAGTAAAAGAAAAACACAAGATAAAACAAAAATAGTAGAATGAAAGGTTCACAAGAGTGCTTATAGTAGTTAGGTTGTTAACAGTTTATTGTGCAACTTCAATTTATGATTCTGACCATTGGATATGTCCGTCTAACTCCATAATCATCCTACTAAAATATCATGTCAATCGGATATGATTTCACCGTAGACCTTCCATTTGATTCTGCTAAGTTTTTTGGTTGTGGCGACGGTGGTGGAGAAGCTTGCGGCTAATGGAGGTGATATTAATGGAGGTGGTAATAATTATGGTGATGGTAATGGTGTGAGTTAAAGGTGGTGGCTATAGAGGTTGGAAGGTAATGATGATGAAGCTCACATGGGTAGTGGGTTCAGGGTCACGGTGGCTCTTGAAGGAGAGGAGGAATGAGAGAGAGAGAGAGAGAGAGAGAGAGATGGAGATGACATGCATGTATAGATTTGTATGTATGTATAAACATAAATAGATAGATAGCTACGCAGATATTATAGCGAGAGAGTGAAAGGGCAGAGAGGTGAGGGAGAAGTAGGGGGGATGGCGTGGGGCTCCAAGCCAGAGCCGTGGGCTGCAAATTGAGTTTTTGACATAGAAAATGATATATTTTAGTGTAGTTTTGTCAACAAAAAAAAAAATATAGAAAAAAATATAATAAAAATATTATAAAATAATATTGAATACTAATATAAAATTAAAAATATTTTTTAAATACATTTTTAGTATAAAAATATACAAATTATAAAACTCAAAATAATATGAATAATTATATAAAAATATTAGAAAATATATTATTTATTTTGGTATAAAAATACAAAATTTCACATCGATGATGAACGATGAAGATGAAGAGAAATGAGCAATTTGGAAAATTAGTTAAAAGTTAATTATTAATTTTTAACTCATTTTAGATCACATCACCTCTCATATTTTTTCATATATAAAAAGATAAAAAAAAGTCAAAAAAAACAAAAAAATTAATTTTTAACCAACTTCTCAAATCACTCCAGAGAACGGTTGGTTTCCTAATGAAGATTTCCTAATGAAGAATAGAGATGGTGTGAGAGAGAGTAATTTCAAAGAAGAGAGAGACTGAAATGGGTTTCAAAGAAGAGAGAAAGGGCGCCGCAGGGGGGGGGGGGGGGGGGGTGGGAGGTGTTTGGTGGTAAAGGTTCTAAAATGAGAGGGTGACGAGATATAAGGCTGGTTTGGGAGGTTGGTTATTTTAATTTTTAGTTATTTTAGTAGGTTAAAATATTCATGTTTGGAAAGATGATTAGATTTTTTTATAGTTAAGCGTGAAGCTTGTGAAAGAAAAAATGAAATGATAAAAAAATTATGAAATATTTTTGAGGCATTGATGTGATTCAACAGCTATAAAATGGGTAAAGTGAATGTGAATTATATTTATATATTTTTTTTTAATTTTTTTTTTAATTTTTATATTTGTTTAGTGGGATATAATGATATTTAATTTTTTTTTAAAGTTTCAAAAAAAAAAAAAAAACTATATCTATACATCACCTACAAAATTAGAAAGAAAGTTAGTTGGGATTTGTCAAAATAATTTTGTACCACTAGAGCACTATTGCTGTAATTTGACAATTTACTATTATACCAAGCCAAATTATAGCTTTGGTAATGCTACAATACCATAATCCAGTGGAGATGCTCTTATGGATAGCAAATTTGTCAACTTACCATCCACAATTTGATTTTAATTCTTTTTCTCAATCACATTAAATCACACCGTGCATGCCCCTATCTAACATAATAACAAAAATGTTTAAAAATAAAATTAATGTTATTATAGTGTTAAAAAAATTTATGAAATTATTTTGGGTGCTCGGGTGATAAACCAATAAATGTCCAAGTGTTGAAAAACTTTATCTACACGGGTAAGCTCATGTAAAATGATCAAACTATTCATATATTAATATATATTATTTTCTCTCTCTTTCTCTCCAATGTCTATCTCCCTCTCTATTTCTGTACCCGGAGCCTCTTTTCCCCTTACTCTCTCACCACCACTTCTCTTTACCCTCCGCGCCTCCACCACCACCACCTTACCCGCGCTGTGATATGAATTGCCACTACTGCCGCGCGTCTGTTGTCCTCTGCCACTCCACCGTCCGTGTCGCGCAATCTCACCATTACCATCACCATCACTATCTCTCCCACGATTGCTACCACAGGTGGCAGTTGAAGCTGAGGCCAACTAGAAACTCACTAAAAATATCCCTCGTAGCTCGGCAATGGTGGACTGCGGTGGTTGTAGATCTAGATTCTCCTCGACTGCGATGGTGGTGCAAGGGTTTCTCAACATCACAAATCTACCCAATCACGAACTCAACAAGGTCGCTGGAGATTGGTTGCCGTTGTGGGTCATATTTGGAACCTATGAATGATGGTGGTGTGTCAGATAAGAGTTTTGGATCCAATACCATTATAGAAGCTGCCATTGTTGTTTGTTTGCATGCTCTCTCTCTCTCTTTGAGATTGATCTAGATCTATCAATATATATGTATATATATATTTTTAGTAGATCTTGTTGTTGTTGTGTTGATTTTAGATCTAGCAGTGATGAACAAATCTAGTGTTTTTTGATTTTGATTTTGATTATGATTATGTGGACAGAGAGATAGAGAGAAAAAAAGAAATTGTTTGAACAGATAGAGAGAAATGGGTTTGTGGAGAGAGTTTGAACAGATAGGTTCAAAAAAATGCAACAGATTAAAAAATGATTTCCACATATAGAAATTTTGAACAGATAATTTTCACATATTGGAATTTTGAACAGATAGAGCCTAATTGAAGATTATTTGTTAGAAAAGTCTGCTGATAGATTTAAACAGATTGGGAAAAAAATTGAACAGATAATATAATTTAGACAGATATTTGAACAGATAGATTAAAAAATTTGAACAAATAGATATAATTTGAACAAATAAAAAATAATTTGAACAAATAGTAAAAAAAAGTCAACATATAAATTATGAGATAAAATTGGAAACAAAATATTCTTCAAAGCAAATAAAAGGATGTCTCACCAAATTATTTCACAAAAAGTGAACATTTCACCAACAAAAAATATTTACTAGACGTCATCTTATACCCTCATTAGGTTAAATTTTTCAATAATTTTCTCTATATAATAAGTATTTTGGCCTTTTGTTATTGTTATTAACAGCTCTTGAGGCCATGAGCAGAACCCTTAATAATTAGGGTTAACTTTCATAATTAGGATTATCAATTTTTGATTTACAAATGGTAAGTCAAGCATATGACTTTGTTCTAATTGTAAGTCTAATTTTAAATTAAACCATTTCACATATTAAAACATCAAATTCAAAATCAGTTGATTTTAGCCTTTTGTTCTTCTTATTAACAGCCCTTGAAGCCATGAGCAGAACCCTTAATAATTAGGGTTAACTTTCATAATTAGGATTATCAATTTTTGATTTACAAATGGTAAGTCAAGCATATGACTGGTTCTAATTGTAAGTCTAATTTTAAATTAAACCATCTCACATGTTAAAACATCAAATTCAAAATCAGTTGATTTTAGTAGAAAGACCAAGTATACTAATCAAACTTAGCCTTGGTTTGGCTATTATTTTGGAGATAAAATTGGATAAAATGACAAAATAAGTTAAATAAGTTAATAAGATAAAATATTACATCCAACCCTTAATAAGACAAAATATTACATCTAATTCATAATTATTACATTTTTTCACCCACAAAAGTCAAAAAAATCAAAAAATTCAAACCAAACGAGATTTAAAAAGTCAGGTTCAAAAAATTTTAACACAAAAAAATTGACTACATTAACCAATACCAAACGAAGCTTTAAGCAACTTACATAGACTATGTAAAACAAGTCTATCACAATGTACAGAAGATTTACATTATTTACAAATCACACATATACAAGCTAAACGCGTAAGATGCACATTTTATTTTCTTGTTCGCGACCCATGGGATTGAAAAAAATACAAATTTGGAAGTACTCAAATTAATTAAGTCAAAGGGTTCAAAATTGGATGAGATAGTAATAAATATTATAAAGTTATAGTTATATTACACTCGCGAAAAAAAAAAAAACTGCATGATATCTACAGAACAAGGCCATGTGTGCTTTGTCATTTAGAAAAAATATAGATTTTTTTTTTTTTGGTAAAAAAAGAAATTAATTTAATAAAAAAATATGCAAAAATATATTTTTAAATTTAAAAAAAAATATTTTTGACTCCCCAAAAGTTAAAAGTATATAAAAAAGTGTCTTTGATTTTTTTTTAATTTTTAGTTTTTAAAGAAAAATTTCTAAAATAAATATCTTATAATGAAACCAAATATGGCTCAAGTGTTCTGAATCAATTAATGAAGTTTAGTTTTCACCAATAGCGTATGAAAGACAAAAATAAATAAATAAAGAAAGAAGGAAAAAGGAGGGGAGTCTTGAGAAAGGAAAGAAGGAATGCAAACAAGCATTTGATTCCTAAACCACTACTGAACATAACATTTAGCAGTAGAAAGCTTGGAGAAAGCTAAACAAAAGAAAGAAAACTTAGCTCCCTCTACATTCCTAAACCAACATTAAAGCAACGAATAATGTCTTCTCAAAACACAATTATAGAAAGTAGATACGTACGATGCGTGTCTGTGTTTTTCTAAACAGAATCCAAATCTAAATCCAAACCCAAATCCTTCGGCTTTTGGTTTTGTTTTTTCAGCCCCGTTGCCACTTTGCAGAACAGTTGCAGTAGACATAGGCTAAGCTAAGACCTCCCTTGGAAAGTTTGATGAGACCATGGATGGTAATAGTGGGCATGGGGGGTATTCTCTCAATAGTATAAAAGAAGTAGAATAGCAGTGGTGGTGACTTTCCACCAATTGAGGCTTGGTTTTTTATACTTCAACATTGAAGGTGCCGACGATCCAACAGACCTGTTGCAAGATACTACATACATAAATACTACCATTGAGTTGATTAAGAAAAGCAAAACAGTAAAAGAAAATTTAAAAACTTGGTTAGTTTAACTATGTCAACACCATTCACTTACTCTGATGAGGCATAAACACACTTCCCATAACCTGTAATCCGACAATAAGGATCAATTAGAATTAATAGTGACTTTTGTATAAACAGCTACCTCCACCCCACACAAAGACACGAAGTGAAAGGCCCAACAGAGCTATACCCAGGCCCTTTGTGGGGGTACGGGGGCATTGGCCCCGGCTGAAGATTTGGTGATAAATATTGTTATTTTCGGGAAGGGTTTTACAGTGCAACAGCAGAATAAGAAAGAGAACTGCAGAGTTCTTGTAATTCTTATTGAGTATAGTAGATTTTGATTGTTTCTTTATCGTGGACGAAGGCATCTTGCCAAACCACGTATATTTTGTGTTTTTCTATGTACGCTTGTTCTCTGTTATTATTTATTATGACTTATTTTTGACAAGTATGTTAAAAGCTGTTTTTTTTACTTTATTGATTTTTTTTTTTTTAAATATGTAAAAAAGTAAAGAGGTGATATGACTCCAAAAAGTCAAAAAGCTAACTTTTACCCGAGTTCCCAAAATAGGCTAATGTGATTGAAACTACATTCTTGCATGACAAAATCATTAAAAATAAATAAATAGATTGCAATCAATCATTTCATATTGCCCCAAATTTCTCTCAATTTCGTATTGAAACATGATACATCTTCTTCCTTAATAGAAGACACTTTGTGCTTGCTTATAATCTAATCCAACTGTGACACAGTAATTTTATTTTGATGGGTGTGTTGGGAAGCAAAGCAATAAGTTTAAAGATGGAGGACTTACTTGGGTTAGATTTTGTTAAAGTAGCAGTGCCACCAAAATTGCAAGCAATATCAGAATTGCCATTCTGTTGATAATAGTAGTTGAAAGCGTAAGAGGCATGCGATAAAAGCGTATCCGGTTCAAAGCATTTACCCCCAGATTGAATAGGACCGCAATCTGCCATTCCCAATCCACATGCCCAGTCCAGCGCATTCTGCAAATCAACTTGAGACACCCCCGCAAGTGCCACGCACCAATTTGTGCCATCAAGGAAGGTTGTGTTCCCTTCTGGAGGTGATAAGGTTGTCATCGGAATTGACGCCTCCGCCTTCTCTTGCATCATCGCCTGCACTCCTGCAAAAACTAAACTAAACTAAATTAAACAAATCATTGGAATGTATTTGTATTGTATGCATAAAAAGAACATGGTGGAAAGGGTGATTGATATCTTCACTAATCTATCTAGTCATTTACAGAATGAGACAACGGTCTTTAACTACCAAAACTTTTACACTAAAAGAGGATAAAAAATGATAGCTCAAGAGGCTACCCTCTCATGTAGGGGTTGCAACGGAGAATATAAATCATGCAATATTGACCAAGCACCACTAATATGGTGATGAACAACTCAAGCGATGCTCATGACAGTAGTTAAGATCACAATAGATTTAAGCAGTTGGCATTTATATATTTTGGCTCATAAAAAGACACAATATTACTGAACCCGCCACAATTTTTGGTTATAACTAAGATGATAAACATGGTTTTGGAAAAATCGTTGAAAAGATTGAAAAGAGCCCCAAAAGGTGGACTTTTATAAATTATATGGTCCAAAGCAATCAGCCCATACAATGCTCTACTGGCATGGTTCACCTAACTAGCACAACATTACCATTTCTATGAAGCTGTTACTAGCCTCAAAATATTGTCATAATAATAATAATAATAACTCTACAAGATAACACTTTTGACCATGGATGTCCTGCTTTAGAAATCTAGGTGATCCCTAAGATAGAACACCAGCATAACTGGTTTTGGAATCTAGCATAATATTTGAAGTGGACAAGGAAGAAAAGTGTGTTTCTTCTTTTTTCGATTATGTATTGTATTTTTTATTTTAGCAAACTTACACTTCAAGAATCACTTTTTAACCCCAAATTTTATTTATTTATTTTTTAACCCCAAATTTTATTTATTTATTTTTTAATGCATACAATGCTAGTTTGATTGCCTCTCTGAGATAGACCATTTGGTTGGGAAAGTATTTTATTTGGGAGTTTCTTAGATGGAAGATGTGAAAGGATAAAACCATGGCATCATCAATGAGAGGAAGGCCAAGAGAGATCAAAATACTGTATAGTGTTTGAATCCAAATCCTCTCAATGACAATTTACATAGAGGTATATGTAAATAGGAATCCCACAATTGGCACTAGACCATGATACTCATGGTTTCTGGAGTGGATATAAACATAAATCACAAACATAGGATTGTCCCATTCCCAGTCCCAGATATGAATGAATCAACTAAGCTTAACCCTGTTCTGTTATGTTGTCAACTGGGATTATCTTCCACCTGGACTCAGATCTGATCTGAGACCTGATTTATGGATTTTCCACCCTTTTTCAAATAGAGCGAGAGACTTGAATATTCACAAAGCTATATACAACTATAATTTTCTGACAATAGGGGTCGGGCAAACTGATTGATTAACACAAAACATTCATATTCTATATAAGAATTAAATAATAATGATAACAGTAGAACTGTATGGCCCTTCGTTCACTACAAGAAAATCAGGTTTTGGCGACTAAAAAATGAAATTTAGTCGCTGAAAGTAGGACAATCGGCGACTAAAATGGTTTAGTCGCCAAAAGTGCAGCTTATTGGCTACTAAAACAAATTTAGTAGCTAAATGGAGGGTTTTGCCGACTAAACTGAACTTTAGTCGCCAAAAGTGGTATTTTTGGCTACTAAAAAAAGTTTAGTAGCTAAATGGAGAGCTTTTTGCCGACTAAACCTAAGTTTAGTCGCTGAAAGTCATCTTTTTGGCTACTAAACAGAAATTAGTAGCTAAATGGAGGCCTTTTGCCGACTAAACCTAAGTTTAGTCGCTGAAAGTCATTTTTTTTGGCTACTAAACAGAAATTAGTAGCTAAATGGAGGCCTTTTGCCGACTAAACCTAAGTTTAGTAGCTGAAAGTCATTTTTTTTGGCTACTAAACAGAAATTAGTAGCTAAATGGAGGCCTTTTGCCGACTAAACCTAAGTTTAGTCGCTGAAAGTCATTTTTTTTGGCTACTAAACAGAAATTAGTAGCTAAATGGAGACCTTTTGCCGACTAAATCTAACTTTAGTCGCCAAAAGTGCCAGAAATTTTTTTTTAATAAATAATATATATTTTAATTAATTATATTGAGTTAAAATAATTATATTTGTATATATTATTATTTTATATTAATCTGAATAATATAATATATAAATAATATATATTGCATATATATTCATGTGAACTTGTAGTGGCATAGTGGAGGGCGTGTGTTGCAAAAAGGCGTGTGGAGGCCGTGTGGTTCGGGTTCGAAACTCAGGAGAAGCAAAAAAAAAGGAGTTTTTTTTTTTTCGGAATAACACCTTTGGCGACTAATATTTTAGTCGCCAAAAGTCTTGACTTTGGCGACTAATCCATTTAGTCGGCGTTTGAGTAGGTATTGGCGACTAAAGTTTAGTCGGTAAATGTATTATTTTCCAAAGTGAAAAACACTATTGGCGACTAATTTATTAGTCGGTAAAAATCTATTTTTGGCGACTAAAAAAGGTTTAGTCGCCAATACCCTCCGCCGACCACAAATAGGCGACGACTATGGCGACTAAAAAATTTAGTCGGGAAAAGTCAAAAACAGGCTTTCGGCGACTAAAAATAGACTTTTGGCGACTAAAAATTTAGTCGCCAAAAGTCATTTTTCTTGTAGTGGTTATTTGTTCTTTGTTCTTTGGTTTGAAAAAAGAAAAAGAAAAAGAAAAAGTAGAACAAGAAGTAACATGAAGATATAGCATGCCTTTACGTCTAAATAATTCATTTATCCATTTTTTTTTAATCTCCCTAAACCTCCCAAAGGAAACAATAATATACAATATTTACATCTATAGAAGAAACAAAAACAGAAAATCTTGTTTTGGGATTAAGTTTGAAATGTTCCGAATTTTGAGACCAACTACAAGTGTGATTCAATCATCTAAACTGTTCAATTTTTTTAAAATAAAAATATATATATTCATTTTATAGAATTATCCGTGTATACAACCATGAAAAAATTAAATCAATTCAGTAATTGTAATCTTTTCATAGATTTGTCATTGAAAAAAATATACTGGGTTTGTAAAAATAAACCATCAATTTTTTTTTTAGAAAATTCCAATAAAATAAATGTATTACAATTATGAGAAATGTTAAAAACACAAAATTTAAACCCCAAATTCATGTAGTAAGGGAATTAAACTCCATATAATTAAATGTGTAATAAATAATAAAAAAATTAGCCTGTCATATTCAATTTGGTAGACTTTTTAGGTGTCAAACATTTTCTAAATGGAATTGTGGCTTTACTTAGCCTTTTTTGGCATCTCAATCTTGGGTTAAAATAGTCACCAAAATGATAAAATATGTTAAAAATTAATTAGATAAAATATTACATTTAAATTATAATCATTTAATTTTTTTTTCTTACAAAAATCAAAAAAACCAAAAATAACTCCGTCCAAACGAGACTTTTTAGCACAGATTAAAAAAAAAAAAGTGTTTCTTGTGAGATTAGAAAATAAATTTATTTATTTGTTTAGTTTATTTAAGACTTTACTTTGGTCAAGTTTGGGAAGTTTAGAATAAGTGCATTTTTTGACTTTTTGTATTATGTGTAAAAAAAGTAGAGAGGAGATGTTGATTGATGTGACCTAAAAAAGATAAAAAGATGAAATAAGTGCACTTATATTGGGATGCCAAACTTGGCCTTAATCTCCCATTCCATTTCTAGACACAGAAGATCGGACTTGGTAGCTAAAGACTAGCCGCAAAGGCTACAACCAATTAGTTTTTATTTTTATTTTTTTAAAAATATGTGAAATACTTTTTTAACCATTTTAAATAAAGTGGCAGGTTTGTATGGAAGATCAAGCAACTGGCTGAGCATGAATGTTTAAATGAAGAAAATGAAAATATATATATATACATACTTTGAAAGAAAGAAGGAAGAGTCATTAACAAAAAAAAATTTAAAAAAAAAATGAAAAAATAAATGTATCTATATTATTATATATATAGTCCGAGTGAGTACAAAAACCAACAAAGGCAGAGGAAGAAGAGGAGAACAGAGAAACATACCCAGATAGTATTCCACCATTACTACTACTATCACACTCTGCAAAATCCATATTCCCTTTCTCATGCTCATCCCGCTTCAACCTCACCACCCACTCTAACCAACCACCTATATGTCTTCTTCACTCCGCGCGCGCTCTCTCTCTCTCTCTCTCTCTGTATTTATATATATATATATATTATATCTCTTATAAGTTGGAGAGACAGGGACGAGTAATGATGGCTCTTTTAAATCAGGAGTCTTTAGTATTTGAAGAATCGGCCGTTTCTTCAAACAAAATTTACTTCCTTTTGTATCCCGCCCCTTGTCCCTCCTCTCCCCCTCTCTCTCTCTCTCTCTCTCTCTATGTATATATATATATGGAAATTGGTTGAGAGCTCTAATTTGGCATTAATTTGTTTTTTTCTGCCTTTTATTTTGTCTTTTTCTGTTTTTTTTTTTTTTTTTTTTTAATAAAGGGGTTGCCAGCTCAGTAGAGCTGCTAGCAGCTCTACTAGAGCTCTGAATCATCACCGATATATATATATATATATAGGGTAAAACTTTTTAGCACTAAAAACTTTAGCACTAAAGCCCCGAAATTTTCAGTTTTGGTTTTTTTTTTTTTTTTTTTTTTTTGCCTTGACTGTTTTTCTTTTTTTCCATTTTAGGCAATTTCGGGGCATTAGTGCCCCTATATTCGGGGCACCAATCATGTTTGATATATATATATTTGTGTGTCTTTTGTCTTTATTGTCGTGTGATAGCAATGAAATCAACTGAGGAAGCTAGTATTTTGACAGACTGAAAGCACTTTAATCAATGGAAAATATTTAGGGGCTTTTCCCATATTAAGGGTTGGTTTGGAATGTCCTAAAAAAGTGTATTTTTTATCTTTTTATAAAAAGATGTGCAGAAAAGTAGAGAGGTGATGTGATGGAAAAAAGATAAAAAGATGAATTATATAGGTTATGCCAAACAAGGCCTAAGGGGTTGTTTGGGATGATCTAAATAAGTGTATTTTTTTATTTTTTTACGAAAAGATATGTAAAAAAATAGAGAGGTGATGTGATGAAAAAAAGATAAAAAGATGGATTATTTTGAAGTTTCCAAACTTGGCCTAAGCTTATTTTGTATCTTAATTTTCAAACTAAGCCTCGTTTGGACGGAATGCCAAAACTAGGCTAAAGCGCTGTTACAAATCGCGCTTTTACTGTTTGGAGCATAAAATTTGATGAATAGTGAAAACGCTATTACAAAACGCGTTTTTAATTAAGAAAACGCTATTACAAAACGCGCTTTTACTGTGCGAACGCGGTTCCAAACCACGCTTTTTACTGTGCATATTTGTTTCTTAAGAAAATGTTTAAAATATATTAAAATGTAATCAAAATAAATCTTGAGTTTTCTGCAGTTCAAATGGTAGTGCATTGGTTTTGCCACGCCTCTACACAGGTTCAAACCACATGCACAGCAACTCCAAACAATTGCTATCCAAAATGAAATTCAACTTTTTTTTCTTTTTTTTCCTTCCACTCACTCTATACTTTATATATTTATTATGTAATTTTTTTATCAAAAAAAAGTAAAATGTTTGCTTGGTTAAATATTTTAAAAAATTAAAAATAAACAATTTATTTATTTTTAAAGAATTATATAAAGTAGTATACTATTTATTAAAAAAGTTGTATACTATTTATACTATCATCACATCACACGTATAAATAGTATACTCACTCAGACGTATTATAGTATCATCACATCACACGTATACTACTTTTTTTTTTTTTATTAAATTGTTTATTTTTATTATTACCCATTACTTTTAAAATATGTTTATTTTTAAAATATTTTAAAAAATTAAAAGATGTACGCTTTTAAAATATTTTAGTACATTTTAAAAGCGTACATTTTGCTGAAAAAATATTTTTTGAGTATGCTTTCACTGTGCATATTTTTTTAAAATGAACAATTTATTTATTTGAAAAATTAAATAAACAAATTATTTAAAATAAACAATTTAAATAAATAAAATACAATTTTTTCTATAAATAAATAAATAAATAAAATACAATAACTAAAATTTTTTTCTATAAAATACAATTTTTTTCAAAATGTCAACATAATTGTTTAAAAAGTATTCAGTGTGTTTGGTTTGAGTTTTTTGGATTTAGTTATTTGAAAACTGAGTTTTTTGATTTTCGTATTTTTTTGTTTTTAGTGAATATTTTTAAAATTTTAAACTTTTTTTTTTTACTTTTTTAGATGCACCTTAGTTAGATGTATCTAAAAAATAAAAAATTTGTGAAAAAATATTTTAAAAAATTAATAAATAGTATACTACTTTATATAATTCTACTTTAAAAAATACTACTTTAAAAAATTAATAAATAGTATACTACTTTAAAAAATATTGCTTTATATAAAAAAAATTAATAAAATTAATAAAAAATTAAATTTGTAAATAGTATTCAACTTTTTTAATAAATAGTATACTACTTTATATAATTCTTTAAAAATATATAAATTGTTTATTTAATTTTTTAAATAAATAAATTGCTTATTTTTAATTTTTTAAAATATTTAACCAAACAAACATTTTACTTTTTTTTGATAAAAAAATTACATAATAAATATATAAAGTATAGAGTGAGTGGAAGGAAAAAAAAGAAAAAAAAAGTTGAATTTCATTTTGGATAGCAATTGTTTGGAGTTGCTGTGCATGTGGTTTGAACCTGTGCAGAGGCGTGACAAAACCAATGCACTACCATTTGAGCTGCAGAGAACTCAAGATTTTTTTTGATTACATTTTAATATATTTTAAACGTTTTCTTAAGAAAACAGATATGCACAGTAAAAGTGTGGTTTGGAACCGTGTTTTCTTCATATGCACAATGAAAGCGCGTTTTGTAATAGTGCTTTCACTATTCATCAAATTTTATGCTCCAAATAGTGAAAGCGCGATTTATAATAATGCTTTAGCCTAGTTTGGGAATTCCGTCCAAACTAGGCCTAGTTTGAGAATTAAGATACAAAATAGGCTTAATATGGGAAAAGCCCCAAATATTTAAGATTACAAAAAAATAAAAAATAAAAACACTTCAACAATACTACCCATAAGTATAATTTTATACTAGCATATCACCCGTGTTATGTACAGATTGTATTTATAATTATATATATATATGAATTGTGATTTTTAAATGTCTTCTTTTTTTCCTTTTTATATTATATTAAAGTTTAATATTTTGACAATAATCATATGTGTTGGACTTTTCAAATAATTAAATGACTTTTTTTTATTATTATATTATATTAAAGTTTAATATTTTGATAATAATAATATGTATTGGATTTTTCAAGAAAATTTTTTTATACTTGCTCTTAATGCATTAAAGTGTTATTATGAGGGATAATAATCATATGTATTGGAACTTTTCAAGGAATTCATATGTGTTGGATTTCAAAGAATTTTTTTTTATACTTGTTCTTAATACATTAAAGTGTTATTATGATGGTAAGACTTGGGAGTTGGGAGAAGTTAATAAATGCTAAGATTTTTTTTTTTAAATCAAAAAATCAAGAAATTTAGATTAGGAGATTGCAACTCCCACAAGGCTTGGGATTAAAAACTCCCTTTTGCTTAATATATAGTGTAAGACTAGTAGTAACCCGTGCTATGCACGTGATTTTATAAATTAAAAAAATTATTATAATTATCTTGAAATAATTTAATATTTTGTCTTGTGATATACATAAAATTTATAAGTTAACTTTATGTTTATAATTTTTTTAATTATTAGTTTAAAAAAATTAATATATTTATAAGTCTAATTAGTGAAATTTTGATAATTTGTATTAAAAAAAATTAAATATGATTAAATGAGATTAAATGAGGTATGAAATACCTTTTCTTGTTATAAAAATATATAAATTTAAAAGTTACAATTAAGACAAATATATAATTTTATTATTAAATGTGAAGTGAAGTGATATTTAATAATAATTAATATGATGTTTTTATTATTAATCCAATAATTTAAGTTACATTTTTTTTTATTTCAATTTCGTAACTAAAAATACAATATGAATATAATACACACATGGGTTTCTAGTCTTTAATAATAAGAAGGTTTCAAAATATTTTCAAACTTTCATAATTTTCTTTTAATTTTTTTTTATCTTATTTGATTTTAAATTTGAATAAAATTTTTGATTTTATATGAATTGCTTTAACTTTTTCATTAAATATTTATCAATTTTTAAAAGAATTTCATTCTTATCCCATTTTTTTTTTCTTTTCACCAATTTGATGGAAAAAACAATAATTTTTAACATTTCATCTTTTTAAATTTCTATCAAATTATAATTTGATAAAAAAAATATTAAGGGTTGAAAATTCTCTTAATTGGAATTATAGTGAAATAATATTTTGAAATAGTCAAAGTTTGAGTATGAGGTTGGTTGAAATGTATAATTTAATTAATTCTCTTCTCATATTTGTATAAAAATTGACACTTATGACTACATCATTATAAGTCAGATTTTGGAAAAAAAATTTGAGGTGTCAAACATTTCCCATTTGTAAATATCCTACATATTAAAAAAATATAAAAAATAAAAAAATTATAAAAAAATGTGTAACTTTTGGATATGTGTTTATCAATTTTGTTTTATAGACATAAACAATTGATGTTTCAATTTAAAAATTAAAAAGTAAAATAAAAAATAGATTGAGTTTTTTAGAGATAAAAGAAGTCATTTAATTCTTCTATATACTATTTAAGATGGACTATTTAATCACATAAAAAATAGAAATTATATTTAGAGATTATACTTATATATTATGCATTATATACAACCACAGTTGTAACAAATTAACTATAATATATATGAAAAGTTATATTAAGCTTTTATTTTCAATTAATTGAATTATAATTAACAAACTAACAAATAGCTATACTTGTATAATGGGATAGAAAGAGGATAAAAATAAATAACACAATGATATTTAAAAGTTTTAAATTTATCTAATATTATAGTAAAATCTTGAATTCTCAATAAATTTTCACAATTTCTATAAAGTGAAATGACAATAAAAAATAAAAAAATTTTGATACTCATTTTTTTTACTTCAATTTTATGGTCATTATTGAAGAAAACAAAATCTGATCAAAATCTATGACACAGAATGGACATAGATACTTCGATTGCAACCATAATCACCAATAATTTTTTTCTACCATGCAAACCTATAAACAAACATATAAACCTCAATAAAACCAAAACCGAAACCAAACCAAAACCAAAACCAAAACCAAAACCAAAACCAAATCAAAACAAAACCAACAGCACAAAAAAAGAATCACACATGGAAAAAAAATAAAATTAAAAAATAAATAAATTTATGAAATGAGAGAATGTTACGTCCAACAACTTAGACCTCACCTAACCCAATCTGTTAGCTCATTTGCCAGTACCCGCAAAGTCTAGGAGTTGGAATGACTAATTAGATTATTCTTTAAATAAGACTTAAAAATTGATTAATTTATCTCATTAAGTGATTTAAAATTTTGATACATATACATAAGAAAAATAGATAATTATATTACTAAATCATAATTCAAATTTAGATATTGTCACATTTTTTTGAGATCCACATCTAAATTCTTATCTTTATATATATATATATTTTGTGTTGTTTCCTTCTTTTTCTTTTTTTTCAATTTATTTAAGATGGAGTTGTGGGTTTCTATTTTTTTTTTCCAATTTAATTTATCTATGGTTTCTATTTGTTTTTAATTATTATAATTTAGGTAAGATATGATGTGAGTTAGATATGTAATAGACATGTAGGTTTTATTGATTTAAAGTATGATGGTGAGAGATATTTTCAAATTAGATTTGTTTAGATAAATTTTAAAGATTTTTAAAATTTAAAATTGGATATTGAGATGCAAAATAAAGATTTTAACTGAATAAATAAAAATTAAATTTATTAATTTTATCTGTTTGTATATCTGATTTTTAGTTTTTTTTAGTTTTTGTTTTGTTTGGTTTTGTTAGAGCATCTCCAACCGTGACTCAGATTTTTCACCAAATTTGAGGCAAAAATGACCCATTTCAGCAAATTTGATACCAACTGCTCCAATGCTTCACCAAATTCAGCTAATATGCTTCAGGGACAACCGGGTGGTCGACCGGCGGGTCGACCGGCCGGTCGACCGGTTAGAGAAATTTTTTTTTTTTTTTTTTTTTTTTTTTAAATTGTTTGAACCTTTTCTTGAACTGTCTGAACCTTTTTCCGGGACAACCGGTTGGTCGACCGGCCGGTCGACCGGTTGGTCGACCGGTGTGAGAATTTTTTTTTTTTTTTTTTGAATTGTTTGAACCTTTTTCCGGGACAACCGGTTGGTTAACCGACTGGGCAACCGGCTGGTCGACCGGTTGATATCCCCAACGGTCAGGAACAGTGATTTGGTGAAATGCTTTGGCTGTACTCAGTTTGATGAATTATTTGATGAAAACTCAATCTGATGCTGGGTTTGATGAAGCGTTGGAGCCATGAACAGTACCTTTTTCACCAAATTTTGAATTTGATGCTGGGTTTGATGAAGCGTTGGAGATGGTCTTATGTTATAATTTAATATATAAGATATAGATAAATATTCACAACTTTCATGAAAAATATTATCTGATTTTTTGGAGAAGAGAGAAGGCAGGTAAGTTTTAATATTTTTTTTGAAAATCAGTGAGAGAGATTAGGATGGAGAGATTATGAAATATTTTTGTTATATTTTCATTGGAAATTCATAAATTAAAGGATAATTATTATTTCTAAAATAATTAAATAAATCAATCAATCAATAGTTTTTTTTTAAAAAAATCTATTTTATTAATTGAAAATTTAATAATTTTAGAAAATTAATTAATTTGTCCTATTAAATGATTTAAAATTTTGATAGATATGCATCAAAAAAATAAAAAATTATATTATTAAATCATAATTCAAATTTAGATATTGTTATATCTTTTGAGATCCACATCTAAATTCTTATCTTTTTTTTATTTTTGTGTGATTTCTATTTTTTTTTTCAATTTTATTTTAGATGGAGTTGTGGGTTTTTATTTTTTTTAAATTTAATTTATCTGTGGTTTCTATTTGTTTTTAATTGTTATTATTTAGGTAAGTTATGATGCAAGTTAAATATGCGATAGATATGTGAGTTTTCTTGATTTAAAGAATGATAGTGGGAGATATTTTCAAATAAGATTTTATAGATAGACTTTATAGATTTTTAAAATTTAAAATTGGATATTGAGAGGCAAAAGAAATATTTTGACTGAATAAATAAAAATCTAATTTATTAATTTTATTTGTTTGTATATCTGATTTTTAATTTTAATTTTTTTTTGTTATGTTATAATACAATATATAAGATATAGACAGATACCCACAACTTTTATGAAAAATATTATTTGATTTTTTGGAGGAAATAAAAGGAATGCAAGTTTTAATTATTATTATTTTCTTTTGAAAATTGGTGAGAAAGATTATGATTGAGAGATTATGAAATATTTTTGTTATCTTCCCATTATTATTTCTAAAATAATTAAATAAATAAATCAAACAATAGGTTTTTTTAATTTATTTTATAAATTGAAAAATCAATAATTTTAAAATGAAAGTTTGGAGCTCTTATGAGGCTTCTCATTAAAAATCCCATTTTTCTTATATAATATATAGATATAGATATATAGTTATAGATATTTATATTTGTTTTATATATTTTTTAATATACAAATTATGTTTTTTAGATTTTTTATAACAATAATTTAACAATCTCATCAATAACCATAATGTATGGGAAAAGTTGAAAATGGTGCTGCAATAATTATGAGAGAAGTCAAAAAGTTTTGTGAGTTAGTAGAAATCAATAAATGCTGATGTTATTTATTTTTTTAAATCAAAAAATTAGAAAATTAGGATTAGGATATTGGAGCTCTCACAAAATATATAGGTTAAAAACTCTTTTTTCCTTTTATAATACTAGCATATCACCCGTGCTATGCACGGAATAATTATAGATATTTATATTTGTTTTAAATTTTTTTAATATATAAATTATGTTTTTTAAGATTTTTTATAAAAATAATTTAACAATCCTATCACTAATCATAGTGTATGGGAGAAATTAAAAAGGATACTGCAGTAACTATACATGTATTGTATCTATAATTATTAGTATGAGCAGATTTTAAATGTTGATCAGGAAATTTTGACCAAATCAATAAATGCAGACATATGAAAAGACATGTGGATTGAAAAAAGTTAATAAATGCTGATCAGGAGATTTTGACCAAATCGATAAATGCTGAGGTTTTTTTTTTTTTTTAAATCAAAAAATCAGAAAATTTAGATTGAGATATTAGAGCTCCCACAAGCCTTCGGGGTTAAAAATCCCCTTTTGCTTAATATATAGTATAGATTTGTCAACTTTTGATTTGTTACCTATTTAGAGGTTGTTTGAGATATTCTAAATAAGTATATTTTTTGATTTTTTATGAAATATGGGTTGGGTTTAAAGTGATCTGGCGGAAAGGTGATATAACTTAAATAAGATGATATGACTTAAATAAGATAGTAACTTTTTGACTTTTTAACTTTTTTAGGGGATGCCAAACCTAACCTTAATAGACTTAGCTCTCTTACCATGGGGTGTTTTTGGCAACACCAAAGAGCCAATAGCCAACTTTTAATTCATTTTAGATCATATCACTTCTTACATGAAACTGTAAAAAAGTCAAAAAAGTCAATATTAATCATCTTCCAAAAACACTCTCATATCATTGTAGGTGAATTTTTTAAATATAAAAGCGTAAGTCTCCAATATCACTCAATCAAATTCAACTATTGTATATGAAAATTATTTTGAGGTATAAAGTAACTACGTAACGGTGCTTCTTATCAATCATAATACACTTCGCTATTACGTGGCCATAATCTAGAACGACCAAATAACTTCTAGTTGTATATATATACTTAGAGATAACATATGTTTAAAGGCACTCTGAACAATTTTTTTTTTTTTTTTTTTTTTTTTTTTTGATACCACACACTCCACACAAATCAATTAAAATAAATTAATTCAAAATGACGACAATTCCACTTCACAAAACTCAATTATAATAAATCAATTCAAAATAATAACAACTTTACTGTAATATAAAACTTCACACATAATATATCATTTAGCAAACTTCAGAATTAAAGTTTTAAAAGTAAATTTTAGAAATAAAATATTACTATGTTCAGCATAAGTGAAAATATCCAAATTAAAATGACACATGTATAGGGACAACCTTTAATATAAGAATATTTCTAAATTAGTATCATAACTAGGTAATCCTTCACTTTATCAAATTTCAATGCATTCAAGAAATGGTAAATGAACATTTTTGCATACAAAAATTGTTGAAAATTTTGAATTAAAATTTACTTTAATGGTTGTGTCTCTTGAGATGAAAGGGTGTGTCCTTTTGAAGGATCATAACCTTTTTGAAGAGTCACATAGGAGTCTATATATTCCATCTCCCTCACTTCATTTTAAATAGAGAATTGTCATTTTCTTCTTCACTTTGCATTTATTCTTCATATTTCCTGAGTCTAATTTTCCTATAAAGAGAGTACATACATAGCGAAGTTCGTTAGGCTTGCAATAGTAGTGCTACTAATGTAAGATATTGATCGCTGTATCCTGGGAGATAAACTTCCATTGAATCCTAAGCACCGGTGGGAGGACTAATCTGTCTTAAGGAGAGAGTGTCACACACTCGACTCGATCATGTTTTATCTATTTATAATTTTATCACGTTATGATGTTGATTTATTTCAGTTTTGATTTTGCCCAAAAATTGTTTGCATATTTTTAAAATTATATTTTCTCGATAGTTTGGTACTATTTTTTCAACAATCTTATGACAGATTCCGATCTGTTTTACAGCACTCTAGTTTCTTTAATACATATACTTTTCGGTTAAAATTAATTTTTCTTAATTAATCTACTTTCTGCGACGTTTTTTGGTTTGTGTGATTTCTCTGGTTGGTATACGAGTTTTACCCGTATTTGATTTCGTGTAAAACTCTGTTTCTTTTTGTTTCATATTTTACAGTTCTGATTAATTGCTGTTTATTGGAATTCTATGTCCAGAATACTGTGTTTACAGTGTGGACTTTTAAATACGGTTAAGACGAGTCCAGATCCTCTGCCGTGGAATCCTGCGGCGTTTCCTGCGGTGGTCTTGAAACGACGTCGTTTTGTGTCTTCTTCTTTTTCTTTTTTTTTGCTTTTCTTTTCCCCCTGTTTTCTTTTCTCAAGAACCCTAACGGGCAAGAACAGAGAGACGAAGATAGCCGACTAATCTCTCTGAGTAAAACACCAAAAAGTAGAAAACAGTCGAGTCCCAAACTTTTCTGGTGGAATTCCGAGTGGGTTTGATTTTGTGGAGGTTCTAGATCTGTCTTCAAATCTCTGCAATGGGTCTTTGCCTGATGATTTTGGTGGAGATGGATTGATACAACAAGGTTTCTGGGTCTATATCTTCAGAATTCACGAAAACTATTCCGGTGAATTCGTCAATCAATCTCTCGTTCAATAATTTCAGCGATGAAATCCCTCAATCAACGTCATTGATGAACCAGAAAATTGATTTGTTTTCCGGCAATGCGGACGTATTTACTCCCAAGTTCAATGTTTGGTAGCTCAGAAAATCGAGAAAAGGAAATAAATTTCTCGCTTGATTTTGGTGTCCAAACATATTTCAAAAAGAAGATCAAAATCAGGCTAATTGTTGTGTCATCCCCAGCTGAGAGTGAGAAAAAGAGGTAGTATTATCAACCTGGTACAAACAACAGAAAAAAATAATCTTTGTAGTTCTTTCATTTTAGACTTTTCTCATCAACCAAATAGAGAAGTAGTGTACACCAGTTAGAAATGAGAATTTTGAATGGAGAATCAGAATCAAATAATCCAAATTACCCACAAACCGCAAATGAACAACCTCACAAAACATAAATACAAACATCTATCTATAATGCGTATAAATATATGGAGTTCTGACCATTTCACATTTTTTTTTTTTATAATTCAAAATCAAACACATAATATTATCCATTTAAGTAAAAAAAGCTTGAAAGAAAAAAATCATTACGTTGTTGATTCTAATTCCCATTTGGGCTTGTTGAAGATGAGTTTGATTATGGGTTTGAATCAATTGTTTTGGGTATTGTTGTGATTGCTGGAGTCAATGTTGTTGAAGTGACATTGGGTCTTTTTTCTGCTTGCTCTCTCCATGCCGTCGTCCTCTTCGTCTCTGTTCTTGCTTTTTAGGGTTCTCACAGAAAAGAAAACAAGGGGCAAAGAAAAGGATTAAGAAAAAAAAAAACACAAAACACAAAACACAAAACAACGTCGTTTTAAGACCACGGCAGGAAAGGCCGCAAGATTCCACGACGGAGGATCCAGACTCCGGTTAAGACATCTTTGAATATTGTTAAGACAATTTTTTTTTAAAAAACCGTAACTGTATTTTAATGATTTTGTACATATTTCTGATTTTGTATAAAATCAAAATTATTTGTGATTTATTTTCTGCTTTATTATAGACAGAAGGGTTTTATTGTTCTGTATGTATATATAGATATATATTTTATTCTTGATTCCTGTTTATATTATTCGGTTTGAATTGAATCTGTTTTGAACAACGCGAATGCGAACGGGAACAATTTGTTCTGAAGCCTGTGCATTGTTACCGGTCATGTTGTGCTGAATTTTATTTTAGTTTTTTGCGTGGCTGTTCTTTCCAACAGTTTATTTATTCGGTTTTCTTACCCGTGCCTATCAGTTTTGACATCAGAATTGGGTTTTCTTTTTCCGATCAGGCAGACTATTTCTTACAACCAGTAGGTTTAGTCTTCTTTTGTAATATGGTGGTGACGTGACATTGGTTGATTGGTTACAATCTTTCATTTATATTTGACTTATGGGCACAAACAGTAACTTTGAATATGTGATTGGACATTTTAATCATTTATTTTAGAGAAGATTAAACTATGGGAAGACTTTGACTATGTTTGGTTTGAGTTTCAGAGATGAGTTTTAGAAAAAAATTTCTAAAAAATTGTTTGGTTTGAGATTTTTCTCAAAAAATTTTCAAAATCACTTTCTCTCTCTTACACATCAATCAATCACTTTTCTCTCTCCTCTCTCATTCTCAATCACTTTTTCTCTCACACACATCTACTCAATTACAACAAAATATCAAATCATCCCAAATTCCAAAACTACTTTCAAAATATACAACCAAACAAACCAAAAAAATTTCTAAAACAACTCTCCTAAATTTTTTTCAAAAACAACTCTCCCAAAAACAAACCAAACAAGCCCTTTGTTTTTTTATAGTTTACTTTGAACCTATATATATGGACATCGAGTTTTTGAACAGTGATGTTCTATTTGACACCAAAGTGGTTGGCCAGATGAAATATGTGTCAGTTGACTATTTTGTCCGGGAAACAGAGTATTTTCGGGAAAGTCTGCTCCAATGCATGTGTAAAGGGCCATTTGTCCACCTTTTCAGGTATTTTTTTTTCAAACCTCTATAAATACCACCTCTTGGATTCATTTGCAAGGAGGAGAGTTGTTTTTGAGAAGCTAAAGCTCCACATCACTTGTCTTGGCGATCATACCACTTCAACTAAGAGCCTTTCGCCTTTTCCAGCTCTCTCTTGATTCATACACAGCTCAAACACCATTAAAGCTTGATATTGGAGCATGTTGCTAAGGGTTCAAGGCACCTCTAAGAACCTTGAGGGTGTTAGGAATGGAGTTTGATAATCAAAAGCTATTCCTTCCTTTGAAAGGTAAACTTTGAAGCTTTTCTCATCTTTTTATCTCTCATTTCTCTTCTTTTCTATAGTTTTTGTTGCTCTAGCATGTGATTTTCCTTGGGATATGGAGGGCTTTGACACCCACTCAAAGATTTGTAGTGTAATCTCTCTTTTTTACTTCCATAGAACTCTTCTTTCATGTAATTCTCTTAGCTTTGCGATGTGGAGGGCTTTGCCATCCATCCATAGAATGGTAGTATAACTTCTCTTTACTTTCAAGCAATTGTCTCATATTTTTTCATCATCCAAGTGTTTTGGTTCATGTGATTCAATCCTAATGGGTATTTGTGGTTGTTTCATGGAATCCCTCAGGTGATCATTTGCTATCTTTCTCTTTTTTTGTTGTTGTGACAACCCCATCTTACATATCATCATTGCATTTATTTGATTATATGATTTTGAATGTGATTTGCATAATATGTGTTTAAATTGTTTGATTTGTATTTGATACATTGTTAGGATTTAGAAAATCGTGATTATTGAATTAGAAATGGAAAGCTTAAATGATTTGGGAAACTAAAATTGACGAGCTTAATTAGCTTAATTTAATATTTAGAACCTTAAGGGAATTTAATTAAAAATTTGAGTCAGATTAAAAGTAATTATTAGGCAAATTATGATTAATTAGAGAGAGAGAGAGAGAGGGGAAAGCAAACTCTAGAGAGAAAGAGAGAGAGATTGTAGAATTGAGTAGGAAGAAGAGGAATCAAGGGAATTTAGCTAGCAAATCATCAATTCAAGTTCAAGGTAAGCAGTTGACCTCTAATTCTTGTAATTAATTCACTTAAGAGTTGAATTCATAACGTAGTTAGAAAGATTTACATGAAATTTGCAAGGAATTATGAAAGAAGATGATGAATAGTAAGCTAGGTGCATGTTCATAGAAGATTATGCTTTGTTTCAACATTTTTGGTTTTGGTTTTGGTTTTGAAATCCTTACAAGCGTAAGAGTTTTAACTTAGCATATTCTTTATAAAATTTCCATGAAGCTTGTTTTCCAGTTTTCCATTGCATGATCATGTTCTTCAAGGTGAGAGGTGTTAAAAATTCCACATCCATGAAGGTTTTGATATCAATCTTGCTAATTGATGATCTTTTGAGTTAATGGTTTCAAAATTGGTCAAGAAATCATGTTTTTCAAAGTGTTTTTATGTTTTTGAATAAGCCATACAAGCCCTCAAGTCTTGAAAATGTGTTTATGTAGACACCCCATTTTTGACTGCCCTTAAGACTTGGGCGCCTCAGGTTGATCACTCGATGATGAAAGTTATACTGTACAAATGTTCGATTTCTTCAGCAAGAAGAGCTTCTAATTCCCAACCTTACGCCCCATTTTGGACCAAAACTATTTTAAACCTTAAAACCCTCTTTTTCAAAATATTTTTGAAAATATTTCTACGATGTTCTGAGGCTTGGATTTCGTTAAAAATTACACTTTTCGGTAAACCGAGTGAGGACAAAGTGGAAATAAATGGAAACGAGGTGAAATCTTTGAAAAATATTTAAAAAAATCTTATTTATAGGTTTGGAGTTGAAGAAACTAGGAGGGGATAGAAGAAAACTAGTTGGGGAAGAAGTTGGGCATCAATCCGTTAAGACAGAAATGAGTAGCCTTCTTCAAAATAGGCATATCTCTTTACACACTTAGAATTTAGATGTGAAGTCACCACCATTGGAAAGTAGACTTCTGGGGCTTCAATTTAGACTTAAGAATGACCTAAAACCGAGTCTGGATAAGGGAGATATTCCCGTTTGAAGTCGGGACTGGAAGCAAATTTTTGCCTGCCAGCCGCTGTGTAAAAAGCCAGATTTTTGCAGATATTTATTGCTAGTTGTTCCCACACTGCACCAATTGTTCCTATACAGATATTTCCGAGATAGACACATGGTTTTCTATATATAGAGGACCTCCCCCTTGGTTTCAAGGTTAGAAACATTTAGGAGTGAGAAAATATTTTTGAAGAGCAAATTTTGGAAAATTCCTCTCTCTACAATTCTCTCTCTCTCTTTCTCTCTCTCTCTCTCTCTCTCTCTCTCACACACACACACACACACACACACACACACACACACACACACACACACACACACACACACACACACACTTACAACTTACATAGCCTTTGCCTAAACACTCTAAACCAAACCTAGAGAGCTTCTTGCTGAGGTGATTTGAGCTTGAATTTGAGCTCTTAAGGCACTTGATAGTGTGAAATTTGTGATTTGTAACTCAAAGAAGCATTCCTCTTCAAGAGGTATATCTTCTAGTCCTTTTGTACCATCTCTACACTACTTGTTTTCTATCATTTATTGTTATTTTTGACCTGTTTATTACCTGTGTTTTTTGGTTGAAACTTGTGGTTTAAGTTCATTTAAGGTAGAGGGTTTGATAACACTTCTTTGAACCTCGCTTCTAAGGCCTTTGCTCTTGTGTTTCCCACCTTCTCATCAACTTTTTTTGAGCTTTTTACCACTTATTTTCTGAGGTTTTTCAGAGGCAAAAATCATGTTTTGATGTCCCAAAAGTGGAGGGATTAGCCTCCCCTCCTTGTGCTTGTGTGCTAGTATTAATTCCTCAATATTTTAGCTTATTGTTTTAGCTTTTTCTGTTTTCATTCCAGCACTTTTTGGGATTGTTTTAAGATTGTTTTTAGTTGTTCATTGCAATTATGCTTGTAGTGTAATGGTCCTCATAGGCTTGGTGGTTTAGGCCTTAGCCGCCAACATATTTGAGTTGATAGTGTTTATTTCTTGCTTTCTATATTTGTATTCATATCTAATCACCTCTACAACCTCCCTCATTTCTTGGCTTTTCCTTGTTTTGAAAGTTGTTTCAAACTAATTGCTTGTTTAAGCTTGAGATTGAGGTTGTTGTGCTTAATGGTTTAATCCCTTTAGGGGTTCATTATTAATGACATGACATCTCTCTCATGCCCAAACAACTCTTTGTTTGATGCTCCTTTCCATTAGAGGACTTAAAGCTCACTTTTGGACTTAATGAACTAAGGAATGGATGGTAATTAAAATGAAGTAATAAAATTGGGACTAAATGTGATGCAAGATAAAATCAACTCAAGTTCAATCAGACGTTAATTGAACCCATTGAGTCTTGAGTCATTTCATACTCGTTAGTGATGTAAACGGTTCAAGAGTCAATGTCAACCACTTCCCTTGATCAATCTATGATAGGGTGGAGGTTTTTGTTGGTCTTTTGTTATGCATTTATTGAATTGTGTCCCTTGGTTCATAAGTCGTCACGCAATGAAATTGCGTTGATTGATGGCTTGCAAACCAAACCTACCCCTCATTAAACCTATTTACTGTTAAGGAGAGGCAGGGTGGATAAACATCCCCTGAGAATACTCTAGTTTATGCTTTGTTTGTCCTCTGTTGCTGTAGGATAGAACCAACATTAGTGGCCGGCAGCCACTTTTTCTGGACGGCAACCCACTATTAGTGGCCTGTCGGCCACTACTTCTGGGTTGCCGGCCACTTTTTTAAGGCAAGCAATGCCCTTTTTCTAGCAGAGCAGAGCAGAAGCTGAGGTGAAAAACAATGCATTTTTCCAACTGAGACTGTGCAACAGAGGCATTCCGGTAGTAGAACAGCGAGCATTATCGGGTGGAAATCCGCATCCATGCATGAGTCGTTCCTCGATTCTTGGGATCGGTCAAGATGATGTTGTAATTATGCTTCAAGTAGAGGGCTTGTAATTAATTAGTTAGAATAGCTATGTGTCGTACTTATTTAATTAGCTAGAATAATTAGTTAATTTGTTGTTGTAATAATTAGTTAAGTAGCTTAGCTGATTTATTCATTTGGGTTTGTAATAGTTAGTAAATCAGGTATCTTAGCTAGTTCATTCATTCGGACCCTCTTGTGCGAGGGCCAACAATGTAATAATGTGTATATCTTCCAACCCCACGTCTTTCTCTCTTTCATTTACTTGCTTACGATAGTTAGAATAGAACATCATGTTTCTTTTAGCATACTCCATGTTTGCATCCACTTGTCTTGCATGCACCGAGGCTCGGTTCATTATTCTAATAATGCATTGTCGTTTAAATACTCCGTTGAATACGTGTTTAAACCGCATGCTATCACATTGATTCACATGTCATAATTAGTAGCCGAGCCTATTAATTGCATCTTTGCATTAGTCATGTTGCATTAGTTAGGAGCATGCATGTTTTCTAACTCTTTTGTTTCTTTTGGCTCGCCTCGGAGTACTAGGTGAGCATTTTGTGCTTTAGCATATCACATGTGTGTGATCGTTGCCATGTCTAGCATGCTTGCCATGAGGCTAATTGCTTAATTGATAAACTTCTTGAATGCCTATGGATGAAGGCTAATTGCTTGAATTGGAATAATTTGAGTAATGTACATATGCGATCACTTTTTCAAGTGGTACATATTCGAAACAATTTTCAAAACAAACATAGGATCAAGTGTTCCAATTTTTACAAATTAGTCTATACTTGTGTACGCATCACATAATAATGCTAGCCTAATAATCGGAACAAGAGCATATAATGTAAATAAGATTCACATCATGATTAGTAGAGGTCGATCTTTGATCGGGCGAGCGGGGATGCTCAATTCATGACCTTCCTCGTACCTAAGTTCCCGAGCCGAGACAATCTTGGTGACGAAGGACACGTAGCCTTTGGCATGAGTCTTGGGTTTCCTAAATTTCCCAAAATTATTTAGGTGGCGACTCTGTATTTGGCAAAGCAGTCTATTTTTGGCATTTTGATTCAAAATCGATTTTTTAAAAGATTTGCTGGATTTAGACTCTTTGGTGTTTATCTATTTCACATTGCACTTGTCAGATCAGATTCAAAACCACAAGTCCGAATTGTAAGGCTAGTCGTCTCTGAAAGGAGCACGAAAAGTCAAGCTATAGTTTGGAAACTCAATTTTAGTTTTAGAACACATAATTTGTGTAGGCCATTCGAGCAATGTAGTTACTGCTCAAGTGCACATTTTGATCATCTAACATTGTTGCAGATTTTGCATATTGCCCGAGCCTACATTTGTAACATCCAAAATCTCATTTTGTAGACTTAGATACTAAGAGCTAGAACACTCTGTTTTCAGCAAGCTTTGTATAACACTCTCATGTGCTTATTTTTGTTCCCTTCTTCCTAGGCATACATTAAGCCTAATTAAGGAAGATTAGATTAAAAGTATTTGATTGAATGATGTGTTTCAATGTGTACTGTGTAGGTTGGACACCCAAGGTCTAGTAATCGTTTAGGCCCATTGTGAGTAATATCTCTATAAGGATATGTTTGAAATATATTTTGAAATGTTTCGAGAATAATGTTTATGGAAACTTATTTTGTATATATGAATGAAGATTCTTTTTGTAAATGTATTCGTAGCATCCTTTAGTGAGGCCCTGCCTGGAGGATATAATACCATGGCCCATTGAATGATTGAAATATAGAGATCTCTGATGTTGACCTGAGTGCTCCTATTGTTTGAGCTTAGTGGTCCCATTGTTTGACCTTTATGGTCCCATTGTATTGACCTACATGGTCCCATTGAGTTTGGTCTATTGGTCCCATTGTTACTCTATTGGATGTTACCACGTATTATGCTTTGATAATGAATTTTGTTTATTGTAATTGTTTTGCTATGAATTCGATACATGATTCGTTTTGGAAATGCAAGATATATTTTGTAACATGTTTGGACTTCATTCATTAACCCCTTTATATTGATGTTACTCAATGAGTTTTAGCTCATCCCTTTCCCTATACGTATGTAGGTGAGCATTTGGAAGACAAGGCTTAGAGGTTGCCTTGGGAGTCCACCTTTTGTGAAGCTAACTATGGAGTGCCTCCGAGATGAGGCGTTAGCTTGGACTTATAAAGAGCCAAGCTTTTGTTAAGCTTTGTTTTTTTTTTTGTTTCGTCTTTTGTTTGGTCTTGTATGTATATAAGAAGAAGTTTAAACATATTGTATGTATTATAAGTTCTGGATGCAATGTTTAATGTTTGTTGAGGTTTATCATGTAAACACATCTCAATGGACAATGTTATTTCTGTTTTTGCTTCCACTTCAGGCCCCGATATTTAATTAATATTTTGTGTTTGTCTAAGAGGCCGTAGGTAATCTATGATTACTGGCAGGTCATTATCTAAACCTCTAGGGGCAGGTTCGGGTCGTGATAGAGTGGTATCAGAGCACGAGTTACTTCCTCACACACTTATTTATTTGAGGAATAAGGTGTCTAGAAAAGACTTAAGATTTGCATTCATAATGCATTCATGTACATGTATGAAATAAAATATGCATTCGTAAATGCGAAATTGTGAATGTAGTTCTTTGTGTTTATTATAATACAAGTTCATATAGATCATGGTGAGAACAAGAGCGGATGAATTTGAGGAGTCTTCCTCTTCTCAGCTTGATAGATTAGAAAGAATGATGGAAGAGATGGTTGAAACTCTAAGACAACAACAACAACAACAACAACAACAACAACAACAGTAACAACAACTGCCACCACCAACCCAGTGCCTATACCACCACCAGTATAGGATAATCAAGTGGATGATCGTACTATTGCTCTCATTAAATAATTCAAGAAAATGAAACCACCGATGCTTTGGGGAAGAGTTGATCTGTTGCCAAGGCTTGGATCCTTAGAATCAAAAAGCTTTTTCAGGTTTTTCCGTACACTAATGCACAGAAAGTTTTGTTGGTTGCATTCACCTTTGAAGATGAAGCTAGAAGATGGTGGATGTTGATTAGAGATGAAAACATGAGCATCAATTGGGCTTAGTTTTTAGAGATATTCTATAAGAAGTAATTTCCACAATGCATTCGGGATAAGACAGTTTTAGAATTTGAGAGATTAAGGCCGCCAAACAAGATAGTGGCGGAATATGAAGCACAATTTACTGAGTTGGCATAACTTGTGTTGCACATGATTGACACTAATTACAAGAAGGCTACAAAGTTTGAAGGAGGACTTCATGACTCAATTCAAGAGAAGATCAATGTTCTGAAATTACCGAAGTACGTTGATGTTTTAGAAAGGGCAAGAGATAGAATTTTAATGTAAACAAAGAAGTAACGCCTTCAATGAATAAGAAAGCAAAATCAAAAACTTCTAGCTGTGATAACCCCACCTCGTAACATAATTACATTTATTTAATTTGTGTGAGATTTGAATTTGAATTATATGCTTTTTGTGTAAATTGTGCATATCTGTTCATTTGATGAATTATCTATTATGATTTTTGTTCTGAATTTGAAATTGAAAGCCTTAATGACTTCAAAAACTGAAATTGATGAGTTTAACTAGGGTGTTATAATTTTTAGAGTATTTGGAGAAGTTTGATTAAAATTTGATTCATTTTAGTAAAATTAAGTTTTGTTTAGTTAGCCTAAAGCCTTAATTAATTAGCTTAATCTTTAATTAGTACACTAAGCTAGTCAACATGTATATAAGAGTTAAGAGGGGTAAATTAGCTAACCTTAAGAACAAAAATTGGCTGGAGAGAATTTTAGAAAGAGAGTGAGTTCATTTTAGAGAGAGAGAGAGAGAAGTTAGAGGATTGAAGATTGCGAGAAACAGACCAAGATTGTGCAAGAACAATGTGACGACCCAAACCCGCCCCTATAGATTTAGACCATAACCGGCTAGCAATCCCAAATTACCCAGCCTCAAAGACAGAATTAGCAGAAATGTTTAATTATTTACGAGGGCCAGAAGCAAAAGTAAACTATAAAATTTTGTCCAATGAGCTGTGCATATATGGCATAGCCAAACATCATATATATAGTTAATAACTCACATCCATTCATGAATAGAAAATAGTACTCAGCCAAGACTAATCACAAGATTATCATTATACAAAACTCAAAGGCTTATATACATAATACGGTCAACATGACCAATCAAAATAGAAACAGAAGATCGAAAGACAAAAGCCTCCTGCGTGAGGCATCCCTGGCTGACTCTTCAAAACTTGGTAATCTTACATAGGTTCACTAGGGCTGCGATCTGACATCTTGTTGCTTACCTACGTACATATATATACAGAGTGAGCTAACGCCCAGTGAATAACATCAGAGTAAAAAGGTTATATAAATGAGTTCTATAAGAATAGTAAATCACAAGATAATCTCATTACATAGGAGAACAACCTCAGGTCCATTACATGACAAGAGTAAAGCCATAAAGTAACCTCAGTACATAACAGAACGACCTTAGGTCCAGTCTAATACAACGGCCTCAGGCCCAATATGTTAACGGCCTCAGGCCCAATATGTCAATCGCCTCGGGCCCAATTTATCAATGGCCTCAGGCCTAATATATATTAGAATGGCCTCAAGCCTAATGTGTCAACGGCCTTAGGACCATTATATAAACGGCCTCAGGCCTAATATATATTAGAACGACCTCAGGCCCCATATGTCAATGGCTTTGGGCCCAATATGTCAACGGCCTCAGGCCCAATATGTCAATGACCTTGAGCCCATTATATCAATGGCCTCAGGCCCAATATGTAGCAAAACGACCTTAGGCCAACATAAATATACATTATAGATAACATATAGAGCGTATAGACAAAAAGCTCAATCATACTTTCAAATCCGTAAGTGCAAAAAAACTTATCACATTGTACAGTCAGAAAATAGAATAGGAGAAAATAACTTTACTAAGATATTACTCACCTTGAGTAGGTTAATGTTCTTCCATAATGTTCAAACCAACACAATTCACATATATACATATTGGAACACATTGTTCGAACCAAATAATTCATCTTCTCTTTCTAATTCAATCATTCATGTTGCTTCTCACTTATCAGTTCCTTATTGAGTCACAAGTCATGCTTAGAAAAGCTCTAGAGAAGATGATAACGAAGATATACACACATAAAAGCTTGTCAAAATATGCTGAAATAGGGGTTTTCGCTCAAGCCAACTATTAATCGCTCGAGTGATCATAGAGGTTTGCAAAAGTACTAGATGGTCCTAATTTGTGCTCGAGCCAACACTTGGTTGCTCGAGCGGCCGAACAATATACAGAGGTTTGCTCGAGCGCACACTTGGTCACTTGAGCCATCTGTAAAGACTGCAAAAGTACTAGGAGCTCGACAAGTTCGCTCGAGCACCTACTTGGTTGCTCGAGCGATCTACAAATTTTCTAGGTTTTCCAAATGGCTCTTTGAAGTTTAAAACTACAATTTAAATCCCTGGGTCATGTATGGCTTGTTCAAAAACACACATTAACTTTTGAAAACTTGTATACATGACACCTCAAAACCATTTGCTCAAAATCACTTTAAATCCACCAAAATTGAACCCAAAACTCATGCATATAACTTATACAAACTCTTTTCTTTAAAAAAAAAAAAAAAAAAAAAAAAAAAAAAAAAAAAAAAGCTCATGGATTTAACAATTTGAGCTCAAAGGCTCCATGCATGTACAAAATCCTTTTGCAAAACATGAATTTAAAGGTTAACACATGATGGATGAAACATGCATGTACAAATTAACCCACAATTTCAACATAGATGCTAGAATTTAAACTCAATATGCCAAAACTCACAAAATTCTAGCATGCATGTAGAACTTATTTACTTTCTTGACTTTAATTGACAAAACACATGCAAATGGTCACATACAAACCATGAACTCAACTCTAAATCACATCATCTTCAAGAATTGAAAGGTAATTGCTTACCTAGTGTCACGCCCCCAAACCCTCCCTAAACAGGTTGGTGTGGTGATCAGCCAGTAGTCCCTGACTACCAAAGGCCTGCTAAACAAAAGCAAGTTGGACTCTTAACATAATTGGGCCAAAATAACTAAGTGAGTGCAGAAGCCTTTAAATTTCTTATATTGAGTCCATTTAGAACATCCATTCAGAGCAGTGTACATCTATATGAAATGAAAGCCTTCTTGAATTATTAACTATACTATTACATGACCAAATAATAAAATACATTACTTGTAACATTACTTTACAATATAAAATCAGCTTCTAACTAAACTTTTCCTTGGTGCTTGAACTCTTCAACACCTACATATATATATATAAGGGAGAGGGGTGAGCCAAAACAGAAATATAGTAAAGTGATTAATGAATGAACACCAAGGAATTTCATTAAAACCAAACACAAGCTCATTTTGAATATAGCATAATTTTCATATGTTAACAAAACATAACTTGCATACATTTACATAGTGATGGACATTCTCAAAACTTGGCAAGTGATCCATAGCAGGTGGCAAGGAGCTCAGTTAGTACAAGAGTTATTGGCATGATTCCCAATAACTGGTATAATTCAAGATGTCATCGCATTACTTGATACAAAAGCATATGATGTTCATTCATAACAAAACATAATATAACTTTCTAAACATATCATATATTTGCATTTCGAAACATAGCTTTAAAAACATAAGTTTACTATACTACTACTCACAAATAGCTCCAAGAATGAGGGTGTTACTTCTTCAAAGCTTAACCTACAAAACAAGGGCAAAGCATTGAAATCCCTAACTCATACGTGTACATATAACAAATTGGTTGTCTAATTACTTGGTTAGTTGTTTTCTAACTTCTTCTCAAACTTGACCATGGTTGAGTCATAGCTTAGCTTATAAAGTTTCAGATTAATTAAAGCGTTCTAAGTGCCTAATGCTTTCTAATTCATATTCAAGTTATTTAGTGCTAATGTTTTCTACATGTGAATTTGTTCATGACTTATATTAATGTTTCCCAATCTTTCTAAGCTTAATTCAAGTGTTAATCGTGTACTAAATATGCATATTGAAAAGCCTTAAGTATCCTATAACAATTTCATAAGTTTTTCATTGAAAATATCATGTTGACATATTTAAGGTTTAAGGAAATAGCATGAAATGAAAGGAAACTAAGTTAGGAGAGGAATTAGTATGAAACAGTTGCGAGAAAGTGAGCATCCTTCACTAATTTAAACATATCTTTTTGTATACTTAGACTTTGGATGTGATACCACCACCATTGGAAACTAGACTTCCAGGGCTTGAATTTGGGCATAAGAATCGCTTAAAACGAAGTTCAGATGAGGGAGATACGCCTATTTGATGTTGGGCTGAAACATGGAGATTCTGTACGCGCGGGACCAAAATTGCACATGCAAGACCAGAATTGCACGTGCCTTTATTTCAGTATTGAGTTTGGTTTTTGTGTTAGGTCACTACACATGCGAGGATGAGTTTTGCACGTGCGGAGGGGAAATTGCACGTGTGGTGCTTCCTGTCGCATGTGTGGAGAGAAGAACATAGTCACAGTTGCTGCTATTCTAGGTGGTTTTCAGCTAGCAAAAACTCATTTTTCACATCCTCAAAACTCAAATCTTGTTCTATGACATCCTAATATGTATATATATGGAAAACTAATAAAAACTCATGAATATGCACTGATTTGAAGATTAAACATGCAAAAGATAGATTAAGTTCAAGTTTTAAATCTTTTTGAACTTTCTTTGTTCTATCATTTCTAATCCTTCAAAATCGAGGTCTAATGCTTCCTATTCATGAATAAGTGATGCTAGTTCATAGTACAACAATTGTTTTGCTCAAATCTTGTGTAAAATTAATTCAAAACATGATTTTTCTAAGAATTCTTCAAACACTTTTCAAGTTTCTAAACTTTTCTATTTTCTTCCCATTTCAATCCTCCAAAACTTGTTCCTAACCAATTTTTAGCTAAGTTTTGACATGGGATTATAGAAGAGGGTCAAGTTTCTTACCTTGTAGTGATTTTCTTAGGATTTTTAGGCTTGAATCTCTAGCTCCTCTAAATTTTCCTTTCTTTTTCTCTCTTTTCTCCTTTTCTTCTCCTTTCCTTCTTCTTTTTCGTTGATTCCACCTTTCTCTAGATTTTTTCCTTCTCTTTGTTGGATATAAGCATAAACTTTTATTCGGTAAAGTGAGGCAAAGGTTGCAAACTTCATTCATTGGTTAATTCACTTCCTTTGGCTTAATTAACGAAGCTTAGTTCTAACTAATTATGTTTAGTCCTAAATTTCTATGTTAGTTTAATTAACCAATCTTAGTTATAATTAATCATGGTTATATTCTAAATAATCAAGGTTTAACTTAATCTTGCTTAACTTAATTAATCTCGATTAAGGTTCACTAATCTTGCTTAATTAATACTAATCCCGATTAGCAAAATGACATATGGTATTAAAATGATGAGTAAATTAGTCTAAAATCTTTAAGCTTCTCAGTTAGTGTATAGGCATATCCTAGTGTTCACAAATTTAAGCTTAAGGTATTCGCCTATCTCTTAATAATCTTCAACTATTTATACCTTATGTTTCTAGTAGGGCGCACTTTCATTTCTAAATTTTTATAGACATCTTCTAAGGTTTCCATGTTATAATTTCATATTTTAATCTAGGGTATTCAATTATGGACAGTGATATAGTTATAAGATGTGGTGTTTTTAGGGTGTCACACCTAGAGCCTTGGAACACACTAGTTCTTGCACAAACTTTGATCAATTCAAGCCAATCCTTCAATCTCTACACTTCCTCTATCTCTAGATGAGAGTTCTATCTCTCACTCTACAATGTTATCTCAGATTTTTGCTCAAGAATGAAGAGAAAGATGAGCTCAAATGAGCTTATGGCTCATATATTTAGCTAGAGTGGCTTATTACAATAATTAGAACATTAGACTAATTAAACACAACTTAATTAATTAATCTAAATCAATTTTTGATCAAACTTACCATAAGGTTCTAAAAATTCCAATTAGTCTAACCATGTACTTGATTTTGGTTTATGGCGCTATTGAGGCCTTCAATTTTAGATTTAGAGTAAAAACCACAACAGATTTTCCTATGATCAATAGATAGTTTCCAAATTGAACAGATATACTCAAATAAATCACATGGCACATATCAAAATTAATAAATAACACGTAATTAAATAATTATAATCATGATATGCGTGTTGGGGTTGTTACAAACAAACTTAATTCAAGGCTCTAGGTATGGAATTCAACCTTAAATCATGAAGATAACTTACCTAGCTTATGAATTCAAGAAGAATATGAGATTAATCACAAGAAAATAGCTTAAAGAGGATGAATTTGAAGCTAGACATACATGCATGCGTCAATATGTAAAGTTTCATCATTTTGGACATGATTTTGTTTCAATATTGAATTTGGAAGTTAAATTGTACATGCATCATTGATTTCCAAGGTTTTGAAGGTTGAATTTTATGTATTTAAAAGTTAAAGATCATGTCTTTGAAAAGCAAGAAGAAAGGAGGTTGAAATTCATACATGCATGAAGATTTGAGTTTCAATTTTGAATAATTTATGACATTTTGAACTAAGAGCATGTCATGCAAGAGTTTAGATTTTGAAAATGAGTTTGGAGCCTTTTTCTTCAAGTTGTAGAACCCAGAATTTGACCCCATCGCTTCAGCGATGAAGTTACTACTCAAGCGCACATTGCGAGCATCCAGTAGTTTTGTAGAGTTTTGCAAACCGTTCGAGGGACCAAGATCCCACTCGAGCGATCCTAGTTTTTGTACTTGGCTCGAGCGACCATGGAGCCTAGAATTTGACCATCTAGAACTTTTGCTGACCATATAGTTTGCTCGAGCGACCAATTGTGCGCTCAAGTGAACTGCCCTGTTTTAATTTATAATGAAAGTTGTATCCTGTCCATATTCGCATACTGATTTCTTTCCGAGCATTCTTGGGCATGAATTAAGTTTCATGAATGATTTAAAAGTTAGAATTGGACTTAAAGGAATTGATTAAGAAAGGAAAATTTCAATTAAGCATTGTATTTCAATGTGCGTATTTGTTTGTGTTGTGTAGGTTGATCCACGGAGATGCGACAACAATCTAATCACTGTGAGTAATATCTTAGTAAAGATATTTTCGTATAATCTATTTCTAAATGTTTCATTGTGGCAAGTTTTTATGAACTTATGATTTTGTGAATATGAATGAGCTTTCTATCTATCCAATTAACATGATATCTGTAAATGGAAATGATAATACATGTGTATGATGGACCTAAGGTCATTCTGTATATCTGATAAGATAGGCCCAATGTCGTTCTGCATATCTGATAAGTCTAACATAACTAAAATGAGTTTGACCAAATGGTCATTATATTGATCTGATATAGCTGTAATCAATTGGACCCAAGGTTGTTCTGTTAACTTGTGCTCTGTTCTGTTCTGTTCTGTTTTGTTCTGTTTATCTATCATATCTATTAAATGTTGGACCATAGGTCGTTCTGCCATGTATTGGACTAGAGGTTGTTCTGCCATGTAATGGACATGAGGTCGTTCCATTATGCAATGAATTTGATATAAGAATGATTATATTTAAGAATTAGAACTCATTCATTACCCCCTTTACTTTAATGTTATTCACCGGGCTTTAGTTCACTCTTATGCATATATATAGGCGAGCAGCAGGATGTCCAGCCCTAGTGGTCGTGTGGAAGATTACCTAAGTTTTGTGATGTCATCCGTGAAGTGCCTTTTGGATGAGGCTTTTATCGTTTTGTTTTTGTTGGCCATGTTGACCATGTTTTGTTTATAAGAGAGTTGGGTATTTTGTAAAATGATGACTTGCACTCCATGTATGCTTTTTGTTTATGCAAGTATGTATGTATATGTTTTGGATGTGAGTTATTAACATATGAAATTTTAGTTTATGCCATTTACGCATAGCTCATTGGACAAATTTTATTATTTGCTTCCACTTCTGGCCCTATATATTTAATTACATTTTGAACTTCTGTCTGAGGCCGTAGGTAATCTCATGATTACTGGCTGGCTATGATCCTAACCTTTAGGGATGGGTTCGGGTCGTGACAGAGTGGTATCAGAGCACGAGTTAATAACTCACACACTTGTCCAAATGAGCATTAAGATATCTAGAAAAGACTTAAGGATGCATTCATTTGATAAGTATATGATTTGTATGCATTGTGAATGTGTGAGTATGTGAATATGTGAGTAAAGTAAAAATGTCCCTATGCATATATGTGCAATTTTCTATGTTTATTATAATATGAGTTCATATAGATCAAGGTGAGAACAAGGGCTGATGAAATAGAAGAATCTTCTACTGCCCGTTTGAATAGAATGAAAAGAATGATTCAGGATATGGCCGAAACGCTAAGGCAACAACAACAACAACCGCCACCGCCACCACCAATGCTGGTACCACGTCCGATACAAGATCATCAAGTGGATGACTGAACTATCGCTTTGACGAAAGAATTTAAGAAAATGAAACTATTATTGTTTTGGGGAGGAGTTGATCCTTTGAAAACCGAAGCTTGGGTACTTGGCATTGAAAAGTTGTTTGAAGTATTTCCATGCATTGATACACAAAAGTTTCTGCTAGCAGAATTTACTTTGGAAGGCGAAGTCCATAGATGGTGGGTGTTAACCAGGGATGAGAACAGAGGAGTTAGTTAGGCATAGTTTCTTGAAGTCTTCTACGAAAAGTACTTCCCACAATGCATCCAGGATCAGAAAGTGCCTGAGTTTGAAAGATTGAAACAAGGCAATCAAACAGTAGCTAAATATGAGGTGCAATTCACTGAGTTGGCCAGATTTGCATCGTACATGGTCAACACCGACTATAAGAAGGCGAGGAAATTTGAAGGTGGACTTCAAAGTTCAATTAAAGAGAGGGTGAATATTTTAAAATTGTCAAAATATGTAGATGTGTTAGACAGAGCTCTGATCTCTGAAACAAGTATGGCTTCACACAACTAACCATTTGAATGGAAAGAAAACAGGCAAGGCTCTTATTCAAATAAGGGATTGACATCTTTTAAGAAGCAAAATTTGGGAACATCAAGTACTTCCAATTCTACAAGGGATTCAGCATCAACATGTACTGAATGTGGTAAGAAACATCGAGGGGTCTGTTACCATACTTCAGGGGCTTGTTTTCGGTATGGTAAAACAAGTCATATGGTGAGAGATTGTCCTCAAAAGGAGCCAACTGGGGGAAGACCAACAGCTAGTTCAACCGAATCAGTTCCTATGCAAGAAATACTACAGGACCTACTGCTACTAGAGACACACTCAGGCAAGGGAGAGTTTTTGCACTTGTCCCAGGGGATACTTAGAATATGAAGGCCGTTATCTCAAGTACTCTTTCTATTTGCAATCAAGATCCATATGTGTTAATTGACTCGGGTTCAACACATTCCTTTGCTTCTACATTATTTTCTCATAAACTGAATAGGCCTATGGAATCATTGGATTATGTGTCATGTGTATCTGCACTATCGGGGGGATCTGTTTTGTGTACATCCATATATCCTGCTTTTGAAATTCTTATTGGGAATGCTACATTGTATGTGGATTTACTACCACTTGATATGAGTTATTTTGATGTGATTTTGGGAATGGATTGGTTGTTTAAATATTGCGCTACCATTGATTATGTAACAAACGAGTTTTTGTTTCGACCTCTGGGACAAGATAAGTTTTTGTTTGACAGTAATGGTGTAGTACCTTGTAGACACCCCATTTTTGACCGCCCGCAAGAGTTGGGCGCTTTATTCTGAGCACTCGATGATGAAAGTTACATTGTGAAAATGGTTTGAATTCTCAACGAAGGAATTTAAATTCGAGCCCTAAACAATCCCAACCCTCCAAACCCATACTATTTTTACCTCCAAAATCCATTTTTGGGCACTATGCCAACCTACATTGAACCTGAAACTGAAAAATAGGGGAACCACATTGGTGCCCGGCCGTGTCTCATTTGGGCCCGACCATGTCCATTAGAGCTCAATCGTGCCTTTTGGGCGATAAACACTATTCTGGGTGGGAATCCACCAGCTGTCTATTTTTTGAAGATATTTATAACCTATTTACCTCAAATTCTATAAATACGACCTCAGACCTCTGTTTAGAGGGTTAGAAAAATTTCGAAGAGCTTAAAACACGTTTGAGAGCTCTTTCTTCCTTTGCAAGTCATCTTTATGTTATTATATCATCTTTGAGCTATATCTATACACTATACACACCCTTAGAGCTTAAGCTTGGAGCCTTGGTTCAAACTTTAAAACCATAATTCGAGTGCTTTAGGATCAAGTTTGGTTTACAACAAAGGCTTTCTCTCTTCAACAGGTATAAGCCTGCCACCTTTTTCCTTGCTTTCATTTCAATCTTTTTCTTGTGTTTTCATACTGTTTTGGATCAATTCCAAGTGCTGAAACTTGGGGTTAAAGAGCTACCAAAAGTGGAGAGGCTTATCACCTTTCTTGAACCTTATCCCATAACTCATACCCTGTGTTTTCCCACTCTTTTCTTTGGTTTACATACTGATTTTCAAGGTTTTAAAGGGTTGAAAAATATGGTTCAGAAGTCCCAAAAGTGGAGGGGTTAGCCACCCCTCCTTAGTTTTGCTTACTAGCTTTGTATCTCCTTGTTTTTAGCTATATTTTGTGCCCTTTTAAGCATGGTTTGGGTACTATTTTTTGCATTTTAGGGGCTTTTTAGGGGCTGTTTAATTCATTTAAATAGTTTATGCTTTAAATATTATACTTGTTGTGTTGTAAGTCCTCATGGCTTCGATTATTTAGGCCTTAGACATCGAGTCATTTGAGTTGATAGCTTTCATTACCTAGTTTTCATGTAAAGAGTCCCACTTTTATAATAATCAACTTTGCATAATCATCTCTGCAACCTCCCTTCATTCTTTGTTTTTGTGATCAAAGAGTTGTGTTTAATAAAAGTTGTCATTCAAGTATAAGAAAGAGGCCTTCTATGCTTAATGGTTTAATCTCTTCGGAGGTTCATTACCAAGGCATCACATCTCTCTTATGCTAAACACAATCTTTGTTTCTCATTCCTCTTTATCACTTGTGTATTTGCTTCTAAGGGGCTAGCTTTCTAGTTTGGCCCTTGGAAATCACAAAGGAAGGTCTCATTATAGCTTGTTCTCAAGTTTGGGTTAGAGTCCTTATAGCTCATTATGGGTTTGGCTATGTCATTATCGCTCTTTTGAGTTTGAATAATCATTATCGCTCATTTTAGGTTTGATTTAGATTCCATTATCACTTGTAAACGAGTTTGATTCCTCCTTTCTAATTTCCCCTGAAGAAAAGGGCTTGAAAGGCTCATTTCTCGGGTTAAGTCAATACTTGTTCATCTTTATTGCTTTTACACTTAGTGGAAGTAACACTCACTTTTGGATAAAATGATTAAGCAATGGAATGGTAAGTTAAAAAAGGCTAATAAAATTGGCTTAAAATTGATCAAATTGACATAAAAAAGATTAATAAAATTGGTTGGATTTAATCGGACGTTAAACCAAATCCATCGCTTCTAGAGTCATCACATACTAATTTGTGATGTTTGATGATTCTTGAGGCATGTCTACCTCCCTCCTTGAACTAACTTCATGATAGGAGGGAGGGGTGGTGTGTCTCTTATTGCATTCATTAATTTTTTGTCCTATTGTGTTCGAAACCATCAAACAATCAACTTGTGCCTATTGATGGTTTGGGAACCGAACCCACTTTTCTCTTGAGTATCTCTATGATAGAGAAGAGAAAAAAGGATGAACATGGCTTAGAAATGCTCTGTCTGCAATGTTTTCACCTCAGAGCGCAAAACCATTTTCCTGTAACAAAATAAGGCACAGCCAGATTTGTTTAGGCCTGGCCAGGTCTCATTGGAGGCCGGCCGAGCTCCAATGTGTGGTACACAGAGCGGTTTTGTGGAATACAAAGCAGTGGCTGAGAGTGAACACAGGGCAGTTTCCCAGTTAGGCAGGCAGAGCAGTTTCTGAAGACTGTTTTCATCGGCGTGCCTATAATCCTTGTGCATTCTTTACATATTATTGTTGTAATAAATTAGATAGTTATTTATTATTCATTCGGATTTGTAACAAGTAATTAGTTCGGACACTTGGACATTCAGACCCTCTCGTGCGAGGGCCAAATATGTAATAAGTTGTATATCTTCCAACCCCCATTTCTTTCTTCTTTTTATTTACCTGCTTATAATGGTAGCATTATGTTTTCCTTAGCATCTTCCATGATTTGCATCCATTCAGTTTGCATGAATACGGGCTCGGCTCATCATACTAGCCAATGTCAATTTCAAATTCTTTACTCGAATATGTGATTTATCGCATGCCTTGATTTGACTTACATGCCATGCTAGTAGCCGAGCCTATTATTTGCATATTGTATGGGTTGCATTAGCCATTTGCATCGTTAGGATCATGCATTCTTTCTAACTATTTTTTTCGTTTAGCTTGCATCGGTTGACTAGGTGAGCATTTTCGCTTTAGCATATTGCATGCGTGTAATTGCTGCCATGTCAAGCATGATTACCATGAGGCTAAGTGCTTAGTTGATATATCTCTTGAAATGCCTGTGGATGAAGGCTTTTCTCTTAAATTGGGATAATTTGATTAATGTACATATGAGATCACTTTTTCAAGTGGTACGTATTCAAACGCTTTTCAAAACAAACATGAAATCAAAGCGTTCCAACTTTTGTGAATTAGTCTATACTTATGTGCATCACGTAGTAAAGATAGCATAATCAATCAGAATAAGAGCATATAATGTACATAAAAATCACATCATGATTAGTAGAGGCCGATCTTTGATCAAGTGAGTGGGATGCTCAAGTCATGACCTTCCCCTCTCATACCTAAGTTCCCGAGCCGAGACACTTTGGTGATAACAGACTAATGGCCTTTGGCACGAGTCATGGGTTTCCTAAATTTCTCAAAAATATTTAGTTGGTGACTCTGAAATCTGGCATTGCAGCCCATTTTTGGCATCTTCGATTCAAACTTGATTTTCTAAAAGGTTTGCCGCATTTGGACTCTTTTTTGTTTATCCGTTTCACATTGCACTTGTGAAATCAAATTCAAAACCACGGGAGTCCGAACTGTAGGGGTATTGTATTCGAGGAGACTAAATCCCTCCTAGGAGCATGAAAAGCAAGCTATAGTTTCTGGTGACTTTGCTGGGGATTTAGAAAACTTGACTTGAACTTCATGATGCGAATTTTTATCTACACTTATGTGTTCTTTGCATTGCATTTGCATTGTTGCTCTACGTCACTGTGTTTTCCATCTGCTATTCTTGGATGGCTTGTCGGAGGCTTGCCTAAAAAGCTTGCCAAAAGGCTGGCTGATCATGGGCTCTGCCATATTGGAAATATAACCATTGGATCTAGATTACCATCGTACCGCTTGATCCACCTTTCACTTCTCGATGTTAGGTGTGAGAGGTATATTAGGCAATCTTACCGAGGTATCCCTTTCGACCATTTGGCCTAGCTGCATATAATGAAACCATAGTGACTGTTTCAAATTAGGATAGGATGCCACCCATGTACAGGATGTTGTGAAACTATGTGCTTGAAGTAGTATACCCTAGATCATATCAAAATCAAGGATAGGGAAACCCTACCCCCCTTCCCATAGGGGTGTTTTGGCTTTCTTTTACCTGGCATGTGCTTTTTCAGTGAAACTGTACAAGAACGCATCATATCAGTGGTTAATGTCAGTTTTAGGGGCAGAATTCAGTGAGAAATACAATACTTCAGTTGTGATTATATTTGTTGCAAATTGGGCCAAACTGCTGTCTATTTTTTTTCTTTTTTGATTATCATTTTTCTTTTCTTTCTTTTGCTAGGTAGTTTACAATCATAGCTTCAGAAAGACTCGATATCCCCCAAGTTTTGTGGACTCGTTCTGGCAGACTTTGCAAAACTCAGGACCTTATTAGTGGTTAGCTAGTGTTAGTCTCTCCTCCACCGGTTGCTCGATGAAGACGGAACATGCAATTATCATCACCAGCACAGATCACTCAGCAATCACCTGTCTCTTCACACCCACTCAGTTCACCAGCATCTAATTCCCCCAGGCCCATAATGGCGCAGAGTGTAAAAGAGGTTGCTGTCATGATGATAGCTTTCCAGAGAACTATGGATACCTTGAACCAAAGGATAGTCATTCAAGAAGAAACTATCCCTAACATGCAATGCCTATCTAGAGCATCAGCATCTACTGTGCATCTAGTCCCAGCTGCCCTGCCAAATCTGGACCCACCTCTACCAGTTGAAAATCCCCAGGTCCCAGATCCTTAGGAAATGTTTGCACAAGCTCCAATTTATAGGCCCCTGGCACAGCCCTATGGAGAACTCCTTCCCTTTGACATCTACGATATTGATCCAGCCATGATCAAAATTGTCAGGCTAGAGAAAGCACTTAAAAAATCCCAAGGCTTCAATTCCATTTTAGATATTGAAGACGGCTATACCGAAGCCTCGTTCAGATTGCCAGAGAAATTCAAAATGCCTCATATTGATAGATTTGATGGGAGTGGGGACCCGATTGTTCATGTTGGCCTATTGTCAGATGTTCTGAGGCCAATGGGCCTGTCTCGAGCTTAGAAATTGTCCTTGTTCGGCAGAAGTTTATTGAACGTGGCGGCTATTTGGTACGCCAAGCTAGAGGATTCTACTAAACGAAATTAGGAGGACCTGTTTAAGGGATTTGTTAACCAATATTCATATAACACTCAGATAAAGGTAACCATCAGTGAGATAGAAGCAACTACCCAGAACCCCAAAGAACCCTTCATTGACTTTGTCGCTAGATGGAGGGCAAAGGCAGCCAGGATGACAAATACCCTCCAAAAGGGAGCAAGTACAGCTGGTGGTCCAGAATCTTGAGTTGGATATGTTGCAAAGGATGATAGTAGCACCACTTTCCATGTTTGCTTCTCTACACGAGTTGGGGGTCCAGATTAGAAGTGCATTCAAGAAAGGCATCATCCATAGAACCAGCGAACCTGCAAGAAGGCCATTCACCAGGAATACCAATGCTAGCAGTAGCACTATTCCTCGGCCTACAGATGTCAGCATCATCACCGCAGTAGCCAACATGGCTGATCCCTTTGCCGGTACAACTTCACAATCCACTGGCCCAAACTGAAACCAGAGAACCTTTACCTCCCTCTATATGAGCCCAGCCCATGCTCTGAAATTATTAATGAAAAAGGGACACCTCAAACACCTCGACCCTCGACCTCTCCCTGACCCACTCCCACCTAAAAATGATCTCACCCAGTACTGCATCTTCCATTAGCAGCACGGTCATCCCACCAATCATTGCTACTGCCTACGTCATGAGATCCAAGATCTCATCACAATAAAATTATCGCTCCACCCTCAGCTCCACCCACAAAACCCAATGTAACCACCAACCCACTTCCAATCCATGACCGAGTGCCCCTGCCCAGAAACATTAACCTAATCTATACACTACCACCCACCTTTAACCCCAACGCATATATCACCCCATTCTATCTACCTAAACCAGAGGTGGTTATTCCAAAAAGTATGGACATGTGCATAATAGACATAACACCCAAAACCCAACCAGGGCCTGTGGTGGTGGAGATAGAGGAGAAGAAGAATGCACTAGAGAAGGGGTTGTCTGACACCCAAGTGATAGAGTATGACCCCAACTTGTATATTGTGCCAAAGCTTGTAGTCGTACTGCCAGACTCTCTCAGTATCAACGCCATTGGGGAAGATGAGCTAAGGAAAAATCAGAATGTTTGGCCTGAACAAGGCCTTAATGACTTAGCAAAATTAGAAGAGGACCTGGCGGAACTGGAGGATGATCTGGAGAACCTCTACTTCTTTGAAGAGGAGGATGTGGACAGTGTACAAATTGGGTGGTGGGATTCGAGCCAACCCGAAATCAACAATGGGTGGTTGAGTGAAGAGGAATCAAATACGAAGGAGCAAGCAAAGGAGGTTGTGAACTAAGAGGAAGTTGGTGATAGCAGCAATATTGAGGCCATACCCATGACTGAGGCCATGCCTATAACCAACAAAGAACGAGAGTCAGAACAATTCCAACGCAAAACAATAAAGGAAATCCAGAGGAAGATAGCCGTAGAGCAAGGAAAGGGAAAAAGAAAAGAAGGGACCGAAACAGCAGTGGACGATGTCCAAACCATGGAGAAACCCGTGTGGAAGGTAGGTGATAAGGGAAAGATGCCAAAGAAACTCCGATAGTATTGGAGGGAAGAGATTGAATCAGCTATAGAGGAGGAGTGGTACGCTAGTGAAAAGAGTGATGTGAACATGATCTGGGTGGAGCCTGATGATGTCCTGGCCATGGCAGCAGGAGAGTGGTGGGAAGACAATGATCTGAGCCATGCGTATACAGACGAAGGGTGGAAAGCTGACGCCCCTGATAGACGTGGTATACCGACGAGATCAACCACATGACCCGAAGTGGTCAATATTTCAAACCCCCGACTTTAAATCAACCAGAATCTTCTAGAAGAGACTGAGAAATCAAAGGAGAAAGACGTTGAAGAAGATATGGTCTTGAAACAGCTCAAGAAAATTTAGGCAAACACATCAATTTGGGGGCCACTAATGGCTTCCTAAGAGCACAGGTAGGCGTTGCTAGAGGCAATGAACAGAACGAAGCTACCTATCAACACCACCATTGACCAACTAGTGTCATTGGTTAAATCAGGAGATGTTAGTTCGGTGCTATCTTTTATGGATAAAGAGTTGCCACCTGAGGGTGCTAATCACAATCGACCCCTGTATGTGACCCTGGAGAGCCGGAAGAAATGGATCTCGATGGTATTGGTGGATATCAGCTTAGAGATTAACGTGTGTCTGGCAAGGACCACCTACGCCATAGGTTTGAAGCCAACTGACTTCACGCCCACAACTCAAGCTGTTTAAGCCTATAACAACACCAGCCGAGAAGTCATGGGGACCTTTAAGAGCTAGATATTAATCAGACCATCTGAACATGAGGTTGAATTCCATGTTATGGATGTCCCGATAACTTTCAATCTACTCCTGGGAAGGCCTTGGCTGCACCAAATGAAGGCAGTGTCATCACTAGCTGGTGAAGTATCTGTTTAAAGGTAGGATTGCTACTGTCTATAACAATTCTACAATCCGTCCTCCCCAGGGAACTACCACGCCTTTGTTAGAAATAATACATAGGGAAGAGGACGTGTTCCTCTCCGGCTTCTCCTTGGCAGAGGCCTGACTAGTCCAATCTATCATGGCGGAAGATGATGGGAACTATGTGAGCACCCAGTCCATTTATATGATGAACAAACAAGGGCATATTCCCAGATTAGGATTGGTAAAAGTGGTAGGCAAGGAGACACTGTCACTAGAGAAATAAGTCACAATCTTCATGCTTTTGGGCTGGGGTATAAGTCTACTCCCAAAGATTGAAAGAGAAAAGGGGATGAGTTGAGAGAGAGACTGAAAGCGAATAGGACTGGAAGGTGATATGAACTAATCCACAAGCCAATTCGGGGAACCTTGAACAGACGCTTTGTCCGCCAAGGAGAAGATTTCCCTTTTTGTGGATTCCCAAAGCCATGGGTTGACTAGGAAACAAAGACAAGGTACCTGGGATTCGAGATTTTCTTCGGACATCAGTTACCGAAAGATGAGGATGAGCAGATTAACCTGAGTATTAGCACAGAGCAAGGCAAGATTGCAAGCTTGGGCATTGATGAAAAGGAGCTACTAGGGAAGGCACTGGTTGATCTACTAATGGATTCTAATACTGAAGCTGAGTCCCTTAACTTGGGGGGATAGTGTTACTATCTCTATGATCGGGGATAAACCAGTTGCAGATTATTCCGGTCTCATCATGGATGTGTCTAAGGCTCCATACCTGGTCTGGCAATTTGAGAAATGTATCGTTGGTTGTTCTAAATCGGATAATGAGTCCAAATCTGATTCCACCGAGTCTATGGAATCGGGATTAGATACGAGTTCTTCTGAGTCTAAGTCTGGTACTTCTGGGGGTGGTAACCCAAATGCCAAAGTCCTGCCGAGGTCTTCTTTTAGTTTTTCTTTCAAGTCGACTGTAACCAAGGATCCTGACTTTTTGAATGGGAATGCAATAGATTTCACTTACTTCTCTGTGCCTTTGGTTTGTTGTACTATTCTTGATTTTCAAAATTTTGACTTAAACGGAGAGGAGGAAATTCCTCAGGCTTTGAAAAATTTGGTTGACTGAGAGGAGGAAAGGCGTGTTACGCCCTGCACAGACAAAATCATTGCAATTAATGTGGGTACTGAGGAGGATCCCCGCTTGGTCCAAATCGGGTCCACATTGTCTTCGGAGGAACGCAAGCGTTTAATCGCTTTATTAAAAGATTTCAAAGATGTTTTTGCGTGATCCTATGAAGACATGCCTGGAATCGATCCTGAGATTGTACAGCACCGGATCCCTCTAAACCCTGAGGCCCGACTAGTTAAGTAGAAACTACGTAGAGTCTGTCCAGACTAGGCGTTAAAAATTAAGGAGAAAGTCACCAAACAGATTGATGTGGGCTTCTTGATGGTATCTGAGTACCCGACTTGGCTATCTAGTATTGTTCTAGTTCCAAAAAAGGATGGCAGAATCAGAGTCTGCGTCAACTTTCGGGATCTGAACAGAGCTAGTCCAAAAGACGACTTTCTATTGCCACACATCGATGAACTGATAGATTTCACCATAGGTCATGCCTTACTTTCGTTCATGGATGGGTTTTCTGGGTATAATCACATCTTGATGGCACCAAAGGATAGAGAGATGACTGCTTTCACTACGCCGTAAGGTACCTACTGCTACCAAGTCATGCCTTTTGGGTTGAAAAATGTTAGAGCTACATAGCAGAGGGTTGTAACCACCATCTTGGACGACATGATCCATAAAGAGGTTAAGGTGTATGTGGACGACATGATTGTTAAGTCCAAAGAGCGAGAAGGCCACTACACCGCACTGGAAAACTACTTTGAATGGATCAGGGAGTACATACTGCTGTTGAACCCATTGAAATGCACCTATAGGATGACTGCAGAAAAAATGTTGGGGTTTCTGATTACTCATAGGGGAATCGAAGTAGATCCGTCCAAAGTCAAGGCCACCTTAGAAATGCCACCACCAAGGACTGAAAAGGAAGTCCGCGACTTTCTGGGTAAAGTGCAACTCATAAGATGGTTTATCTCAAAATTAACCTTAACTTGTGAACCAATGTTTGGTCTTTTGAAGAAAGGGAAGAAGTTCTAATGGGATGATTGATGTCAATTTACCTTCGAGCAGGTCAAGTGATACTTGCGAAATCCACTGGTATTGTCACCACCAGAGCCGGGAAAGCCACTAATCTTGTACCTTTAGGTAACGAATTCGACCATGGGGTGCATGCTAGCACAAGAATTAGAAGCTAAGGTGGAAAAGGCCATATACTATTTGAGCAAGAAGATGCTGGAGTACGAGACCCGCTACACTCCTCTCGAGAAAGCATGTTTAGCTTTGGTATGGGCAATAAGGAAGTTAAGGCACTACTTGTTGGCTCACTCTGTAATTCTGGTTTCGAGACTAGATCCCATCAAATATCTTTTTGAAAAACTAGCGCTTACGGGTAGGCTAGCTCATTGGTTTCTGCTTCTCTCCGAATTTGATCTCAAGTATGTCACGCACAAATCAGCCAAAGGGAGAGCCGTAGTGGAATTCTTAGCAAACCACCCAGTAGAAGGAGATGAGGCAGTAGAGTACCTATTCCCAGATGAAGACATTCTGCAGATAGAAGAGCAAACATGGACAATGTACTTTGACAGAGCATCTAATCAATACAGTCATGGGATAGGTGTGTTGCTGATAGCACCCGATGATTGCCACATACCTCTAGCATCAAACTCTAGTTCAAACTGTCCAATAATGAAGCAGAATATGAGGCGTGTATTGCTGGATTGGCGGAACATATTCTATGTCATTGGAGGCAAGTCTAGCCAAGGGCAATGCCAAGCAATATCCACTGTAGCACTACAACGTATCTAGTCATACCACAAGCTCTCTAAAGGAAAGTCCATTGTCTGAGCTCAAGAGAAGTAGTTCCTAGCTGAGTATCGAGCACAGGGGTCCACTACTTTCAATTTATCCATTAACCATACCTGGGAAGGGATGAAAAACAAGAGAGATTAAAGAATATAGAGATGTACATTGAACGGGAAAAGTGAGAAAGGGGTTTCGAGAGAAAAAAAAAATTGAGTGAAAAAGGTCAGAGTAATGTGAGAAATATAAAGTAAGAATGGGTGGGAAACAATACCTAAAAAAGTAGTGGACTCCCTGCAAACTAAAAAGTCTCTTCTCTATGGAACCCATCTAAACCCATCAAAGTCTTGGCTAGTGCAAAGCCTATGCAACTTTGACCCTCCCGCAATCGTTGCGCCACCTTGATAACTTTGATGCTCGTCCTATTGCCACTAGGGGAGAGCAAGAAGTATGAGAGTAGACACATGCAAAGTGCATATTGATTGTGCCCCCTGCCAAATAGGATCACTCCTATCTCCAATAATGGAAAATATGTGACTCAATCTGAAAATGGCCAAACCCTCATTATAAGCCAGGGATCAAGTCTTATTCAAAGATTGACCACACATCCGGGCTAAGGTGTGAGCATGGCCAAAATTGGGCTAACACATGATTTCTTCATCCCAAGAAAGCTCCATTAATGCTTGGAATTCTTCAATAATCAGGCAGAGCTCCTGTATGCCAAAATGGAATACATGGGTAATTGGGTCCTAGCAACGAACCGCCGCCTGAAGGAAAGGAAGATGGAGTGGAGTGTGACTCAAAGGAAAAAGGGCATTCAGGCTGATTCCCACAAAATTCACTTTATCGGCGCCATCCAAAGAGGCCATCCAATCTTGGAACCTAGCCATGGTAGGAACCTCCATTTGCAGAAGAAACTCTTCAATTTTCCATTGCTAGGTGAAAGAGCAATCGCGAGCCATCTTTTAAAGAGATAAGGTTGCATGAGTGCTTGATAGTTGTATTCCACTGTCTGGTCGGAACCTTTGACTGACCGGCCAAGATTGGTTAGGCTAGCCAAATTTGTGACCAAGCGACCTCTAGAATTGCAAAAATAGTGTAGATTGGCAGTCTAGGTTATAGATTTTATTTAAAGTCTTGTTTTGAGTCTATTCCATCCTAATAGGTGTAAATAGGTATGTGCAGGTTGTTTTTGCTGCGTTATACGTTTATCAAGTTATATTTTGTGTTTTGGTCAGTCATGGGCTCAATATGAGATTCAGAATACATCCAAGTACAACCATTCTTAATTTCAAGATCGAAATAAAACTCGTATGTGCTCGAGTGCAGTGCCATACATGCTTAAACATCTAAGATGGTCCAAAAACAAAAGTGTTTTCTTTCATTACTTCCTCGTCAAAAGATTTTACAAAACCTATCTGAAGCATGATGTTCTAAACTACAAAGTAAAAGAAATATACAAAAAACAAAGAAATACAAGAAGAAAAATCAAGGTTGGCTCGTCCTCTTCGTCTCTTTCGCTGGCGTAGCCCCAGCATTGTCTCCATCAGCACCACTATCCTCAGCCACAATGACTGTCTCACTCTCGACCTCGGCAACTGCCTCGCCACCCGCCTCATCTCTGCTATCTCCGTCAGAGCTGCCACCACTCTCACTGCCACTGGTGTCATCTCTAGAGCCATCACTAGAACCACCATCGCTCTCATTGCCCTCATCATCATCATCATTATCATCATTGTCGTTGTCATCATCATCATCATCATCACCCGTATCGCTGCCCTCTGAGTGCTCAATATCAATACTCACGCCTCTCTCGCTATCCTCAGAGGTATCGGCAATGGCAAAGTCCTCCTCCCGAGAAGCAGTGGGAGTTCTCTCTGAAGAGGAAGAGCTCCCCACTACTTGGTCACCTTTACCTCTACCTCTACCAGGGGCACCCCTGCCACGACCTCTACTAACATCTCTCCCTTGGGCTGGAGAATGTCATATTTCCCCTCCCGGCTGCAAGTGGAGGTATCACCGGTACCTCAGCAACTTGAAATGAATGAGTGGCAAGAAAAAAAATGTCAAAAAAGAAGGGTGCGGAGATAATAATAAAAAAATAGTCTATCAGTGTGTATCAGAACAAAAGTTCAAAGACAAACGGTGTAGAGTAAGTCACAATGGGATACCTGAATACTAGTTACGGCAAGAGCATGCTCCCTTCTCTGCACTATGTGAACCAGAGACTTGATCACTTCCAGACATCGCTCAGTATAGGCCGTGAGAGGCTGCAAGCAGAAAAAGGAAATATGAGTAAAGTAGAGTAAAACCGTATAAAGCAGAGTAAGTGGAGTGAAACAGTAAAAGGGCATCTGGAAAATTTATGAGAATAATAAGACATAACATCATCGAAGCAAGGGTGAGCATCTGATCCTCGGGAAGTTCTAGAGGGACCTCTCTAAGAGTGCCACTCGGCCTCATGTATGTAACTGAGGAAGGAAGCGTTGGAAAGCCAGTGGCAAGATTGATGGAAGGAACAACAGCACCTCTAGGGACAGGAGCATCAACAGGAACGGGGGCAGCAGTCGCAACATCACCTAATACTCAGGCCACATCAGGAGTAATAAGAAGCATAATGTGGCACAGTAGAAAAGCAGTGTAATCCCTGGGAACATGGAATAGGTTGGCATTCTGTCTATCCAGCATGGCCTCGAGCTCCACCATGTCCATAATTAGATCAACAGTCCTCATACAAGCAGGCGAAGGAGCTGGAATGTCCGCTACGACGTGATCTAGAGTCTAGCGAAGGAAGTTCTCTTCCAAGTACCAAGCTTTGTTGAATAGGCCCTCAAAGAGTATCCTCGCCCGGGAGGCTACCCACGAGGCATCGTACCGCTTCCTCTCAACCTGGGGCATAGCTACCTAGGGATGCCAGTCTACCTGCATGATTGAAAGGGTAAGTCATAATCAGAATCACAGATAATGGAAGCCAATGATAAAATGAATCAGTATGGATTATGGCAAGAGTGACAGTGTCAAAGAAATACCAAAAATGGATAAAGCTAGAGACTGACGGTGGCGTGACCTGAGGGCCTCATCAAAGTATAAAAACTGAGGCACCGCCTAGTCAATCTCCTGTATAAGAACTGGGACAACCTCAGGAAAGTAGGAATATGCCCATATCTGTATTCGAAAGAGGAATGACATCAGATAATAGGCAGAAATAAAGTCACACATATACAAAATGAAAAATGTAGTAATGCAAACTAGAAGAGGGTCGAAGCTACCTCCCATGCACACTAATACCTCCCAAGCAGTCTCAATTTTTGACGGGAGGAGGAGCTCACATAGTTGTATAATGTGGCGAGGCTGGCGCTTCCCCAATCGTAATCTCGCATCTGCAGGATGTCCACCATCGTTCTTAGAAAGTATAATCCAATGGTATTCTCCTTGTTTGCAAACAAGGTAGTATCGAGGACATATAGAAGAATTATACGAGCGTACTGCGCAATGGCCTCTGGAGTGTCAGGATGTATGCCATGGAACCTTTGGTGTAGCCAGCTGTATCAAATGATCCTAGGCTATCCTTCAGGGGTATGGCCCTAAGTAGAAAAAGCTGGACGGCATCCCAAGATCCCATATTTGAGTTAAAAGGGATCAGATTACCCCCTACCAGAAGACCGATAATCATGGAAAAGTCATAGGGGGTCATCGTCATCATCTCCCAGTGAAAGAGAAGTAGAAGGAGTTGGTGGTGTCCCACCACCTCTCCATAAGGATCGTAATGGCCGATCAGGTGGCATCTGTGTGGTCCCAGAACAGAAGGTACCAAAGTCGACCTACTCTACCAAGGCCCAGACTCTAGGTGGGACAACTTGGTATCATCAGAGGAGGAATATGACTATCCTATTTCCCTTTGTTTGGCCGTCATCATCTTGTTGCAAGGAAGTTTGATCAGTACACGTCAGATGTGAACTAATGCAAATGAACATATGGGTTTGGAATTAAGGCTTACTAGTCAGGCACCATGGAACAAGTACAATTGTCGCTCCTAAAGGAGCACGTCTAGAGCAACCCCTGGCCAAAAGTCAATAAAGGTGAGCATGCTACCATGAATAATCTGGTGAACATCAGGCTGATAAGTAGCTAGATCAAATAGCCTGAGACGTAAAGGTAGGAACTCAGGACCAAATACAAGAGGAAGGATGTCCTCCGACGCCATGTCTAGGTCGTTCTCCTAGACGCCCATGTCCTTAGCAAGCATGTCTATAGCGGCCTCAGGTGCTAGGAGAGGCACGTCGACCTCTAGAAAGATAGAAGGAACATCTCACTGAGAGATATCAGCATCCATTGGGGAAGAGTAGGTGTGGGTGAGCCAAAAACGAGGGAAAGGGAAGAAGAAAACTAAAAGACTACCCAAAGGCGCCCAAAAATCTGAAAAACAAATAGATATGTGAGGAACAAAAATGAGTAAGTGAGAGACTAAGACGAAACATGCGAAGCATGTAATGGAGGGTGGAAGACTCAAACTCAACTGAATCACGAACCAATCGGTTCAAAATGTAGAGGAAAGTGGCAGTTTTGAAGGAAAAAAGGCATGGGATGTTGGGTAATGTGAGGGGCAAAGAAAATCTAGAGAGAGAGTGAGAGTAGAAAAGACAGTGAAGATGTTTTTGGATGGTGTAGAGTTCAAACAGTTGGATGATTTTATAAAACGTTTCGAGAGGTGAAAAGACAAAACTGTCCCTGGAAAACCTGAAACAGTTGGCTAATCCATCGTTGGTTCGACCGACCAATTTTTCAGCCAGCAGCCTAAATAAGTGGCCAGCAGGGTCCTTTTGTACAGGCAAAGTCATACTTTTGTCCAAATAAGCTGTGTTTGCATCCGGAAGGAAGAATTGGTACCAATCAGACTTAGTGTGAAGTAAACCTATCAAGTCCATGTACAGAAGACCGAGCCATGCAAGCAAAGGAAGCTGATTAATGTAGATTTCTATTAAACATGAGATGGTTACAAGAGCTCCTTCAAAAGCCGAAAAGAGAGGTCTTAGTCATTACAAGAGCAATTGTATTTCACAAGGGGAATGTGCAAGGACATGCAAGCCTAAAAGAGGTTTATTCTTATACATCGGGTTCTTTATAAGCATAAAGGTGCAATCCTTATCCTTCAAGGAGAAAAATAAGGAAAGGATGCATCTGGGGGTTGGCTAAGTTGCAAAGAAAAGGCTCCAGTGTTGCAAGGAATATGAAAGGTTTCTCGATGCATCGCCATAATCACCGGAATCGTCACGATCGTTAGAGCTTTCTCCAGTGCTAGAAGCGATTCCCGTGTCATCTTCTTCATTGCTACTCACCACCAGAGAACCTAGAGTAGGTGGTCGAAGTGATTCCAAGTTGTCATCCTAAGGCCAAAAGAACCGTGTCATTAGAGGAAGGAGTAAAAAGTAACCATGAGGAATGGAAAATGAATGGCAAGATCAGTGCATCATATCTCCAGGGAGATGGTGAGATGAGGGAATAAAGATCCCATGGACAAAGAGCTTAGGAGTACATGAGGCATCGGGCCAAGTCAATGAAAATGGCCACGAGCATGAGTGTAGCTCATAGATTAGCCGACAACCTTGCCGCGGCCCCGAACGTATCTTTCATTGTCAATAGTGGGATCCTCTTGAACCGCCCATAGCTTCTCTCTCTTATGAACAAGCCTTCTTCTACCTCCTTGTCCACTAGAGGAAGTTCTTGAATATATAACTTCCCAGTTCGGAACTATAGCATCATTAGAGCTTGCATCAGACAAGCCGACAGAGTTCAAGTAGTGAGGAGAACCCATGTATCAGGATACACTAGAAAGAGAGGAGAAAAACAGGTTATGGAATCCTTTGAAATGAAATAAGGTGTACAAAGCCAGATAAACAACAAACTTCAGGTGGCTGAGAGTTGTTTGCAGCTGAAGTACCACCTTTTTGCACACTGTCAGAAGTGGAAAAGTCAGGAGCTACTTGGAAAGAGCTCGAATGAGCCGGTCAGCTTCACATTTGGCCAGCCGACCATGGTATTAGTCGGTAGGTTCTGGAGAAGTTGGTTCAAAGGAGTTGATGAATTTTAGAATGCCAGAACAAGGGCAGGATGTGTCTACAAGGCTTGGGAAAGAAGAAGGTATCCCGGTGCGTGTGTAATTATTCAGAAATAAAGTAGAGCAAGTCAAGCATAAGGTTGAAAGTCATTCACAAACAAAAGATATTTGTTATATAAATATATATGGGCCACGAAGGGTGCAAGTTGGTTAAAAAAGTGGTTACAACATGCCCTACGACATTTGAGGATGCTACATTCAATGTTCTTACAAGCTATACAAGGAAATAAAGAGAAATTGTGAAAAGTGGAGTATGAGCTGAGGCAAAGCTAGGTGGCCGAAGCCATCATCCCAATGGGCAGTAGAGAACCCATATCACCAGGGGCATCATCATCGCCACTAGCCCTACTGCCAAAGACACTACTGCCTGTAGAAGAATAATCAAGGGGTCCGTAAGGTGCATCGTTATCGTCATCATTACTACCAATGACAATCACCTCAAGCAAAGTAATTCTGTCCTTCTTATAAACAAGAAGTGTTATTCAAAGAAAAGTGGAAAGTATTGCATGGAAACCAGTTAGGAGGAAATAATCAGCTCTTGAAGTAACCAAACCTCAGGGTAGATGTCTAGAATGTATGGAGCTATTGAAACTCGGCTATATTTTTATCCTCATCAACCTTGGAGGCCCAAGCCATGTCGCTTGTGAGGAGCCTGTCCTCATCCATGAGCCTGGGTTTGCGTAGGCTCGTCAACCGCTGCCTGTCAGCTACTACTAGCCCCCCTACGAGGGTATCCTAGTCTGTGCCTCCTCGCATGGGTGACAATGTAAGCAAACTCAGGATCAAAATCCATTTGTCATGGCCATAATAAGTGCCTTTGGCACCGTGTTTCCAGAGGAGGTATCACTGCCTAATGACATGTTCGATTCATTGAAATCGATGGGAGAGTCAGGTGAAAAGGGCAGAAATCATCATTAGCCATGGGTAATGCTTCGAAATGAGTTCAGAGAGTTGAAGAGGTATTTTCAGATGGAAATGAAAGAAGTTGGATGGTCACGCCTTTTTATAAACTTTCAAAGATGTGAAATGACTGTTCTGACCTTGTAAAAGCCCGATAGGGCCAGCTGATCAATCATTTGTTCGGCTGACCAAGTTTTTACCCGGCTAAGTGAGCCTCAACAGCATATTGGAAGAAGGGCATTCAGAGGTGTGCAATGGTAATCCAGTGGTATAGGGTTAATATCCCTATCATGCTCCAATGTGGGATTGTTCAGCAAAACCCATGAAGATGAAGGTTTGTTCTTGTCTTTGTTGTGTTTTTCTTGTATTTGCCTCTGCGGCATAATGCATCTATTGTTCCAATCGCCCCTACATATGCTAACTGTGAAAGGCATACCTCCGGCTAATACCGCCCCCTACGGGGTTGGTGGTTAACACCAAGCTTGATTAATACCGTCCCCTGCGAGGTTGGCGGTTAACACCACCTCTGATTAATACCATCCCCTACGGGGTTGGCGGTTAACTCCATCTTTGGTTACTATCATCCCCTACGAGGTTGACAATTAACACCACCTCCGGTTAATACCGCTGCCTGTGGGGTTGGCAGTTACTACCATCCTCGATTAATATCGTCCCCTGCATGGTTGGATGTTAACACCACCCTTTGTTAATACCGTTTCCTCCAGGGTTGGCGGTTAACACCACCTCCAGTTAATACCACCCCCTGCACGGTGTTGGCGGTTAACACCACCTCCGGTTAATGTCGTCCCCTGCGAGATTGACGATTAACATCACTCTCAGTTAATACCACCCCCTGCAGGGTTAGCAGTTAACACCACATCTAGTTAATACCGCTCCCTGCATGGGGTTAGCGATTAACACCACCTCCGATTAATACCACCCTCTGTGCGGGGTTAGTGGTTAACACCACCATTTCCTCCTCCATGTTGCGGCATATTTGGAGTGTGTTGTGGAGTTCCTTGTTGCCGTGACTGTCCGTCATATGTGACTTTGGCTGTAGCCATCCTCTTTTCTTTCCCTCTGGTGCCATAGAGCGGGTGGGTGTTGCATTTTTATCATTCATTGCACATCATTTGCATGAGGTCCTCCTATTTTTTTTATTTTTTTTTTGCCATCTTTGCAGCTTTATCTATTTGTTCTATCTCGTCACTCGTTGTGGCATTCGCATCATTAAGTTTTTCAAAACACTCGTACTGTGATACACATAAGCCCAATTAACAAATCATGGCAGTGTGCACCATGCGAGCCCACCTTTTCAAAATATGTTTTAAGCATAGTATTTGCATTCTTCCTCTGGACTACGCTGGTTTGATTCCTTGCAAAGAGATACGTAGGCAACCTTCAGGTTCAACGAAATTTTATCTGCATTTTGTTTATTTGCCCAAGTCTTATGATCTTGTCAAAAAGGGTCATCTTCGGGCTTTGACATTCACTCACGTCATGAAAACAATGCACCGAGCTCTCTCAAAGAAGGGCAACTATAGAAACCCCATTCATGACTAGCCTTGAGACTTGGGCGCTCCTTTTTGAGTTCCCGATGATGAAAATGAGAGATGTTAGTCTGTCCAAGTTTCACGGCAGGAGTTCTAAGGATCAAGCTTTAAACCCTCCAATGACCTATTTTGGACAAAATGTTTTTCCACAAAAATGGAATATCTTTCAAAACGAGATTTAGTGGTGCAACTCCAGATGTTATCATAATGTTTTGAGGCTCATATTTTTAAAGTCCTAAGATAGTATTCTTTCAAACAAACCGAGCAAAGAATATAGTGGAAGTGAATGTAAAGGATGAAATCCTCTAAAATACCTGTTTCTCCGTTCAATTCAGGCAAACCTACTCTTGTTGATCTGACGATGTGCCAACTGACTGGCCAGACACCATGTGATGGTCAGCCACCAATAGCTCTTTTTAAGACGTTAAAAACTTTTTCCCGAGGCTCCTACAAGCTTCCTGACCCACTCTTCTCTCAACCACACTTCCTACCTACTACCTTCTTGACTTTGGACACCAACACTCCATGGAAGCTTGATCCTAAGCACCTTGCTCAGACTCTTGGACATTAAACAATCTATCCAAAGTGAATTAAGGGAATTAACAAGGGAGTTTGTGAATCAAAGTGACATATCCTCTTAGCGAGTGATTTTCTCATTATCCAAGTCACTTTTCTATCTCCTTTTCTTCAGTTTTAAGCTTTATTTTCATTATGTGATTGTTGTAAGTCCTCATGGTTGTGGAGGGAATAACTTTAGCCACCCATCCATTGAGTTGATAGCTATTTCCTTTGTTTCTTTTCTATTCATAGCTTCAACTATCTAACTCTTGTATATTTTTGATCCTTATGGATGTGCTTGGAAGTAATTTTAGCCATCCATTCACAAGTTCAATAAGTAGAATAAGTCTTCTCCCTATTACACCACTTATCTTCACATATCCCCTCTCTCAAGTGTGCTAATCCTTGTGTTTCAACTCTCTACTCAATAACAATGAGTGTTAGGGATTGTTTCATGAGATTGCTTGCGTGATCCATGGGATTTGCTGTTGATAAATGTTGTTCTCTCTTTTCATTGAGTATTTTGGAAGTAAAACATGAGACATTAAGCAAAGAAAATGAAAACTTCCTTCTCAATCATTTGTGAACACAGAAAGGGATGATATCATCCTTGTTTTATGACTAGATGAGGGGTTTTCAATGAATTTGATGAATCCCTTGTTTTAATAAGCAAAGCTTCTACAAAGAAATGATTTGCATTAATTTACGCTCTCCACTTAATAGCATGGATTTGGGTATTAACTGGCCCTCATTCACAAAGAGAAGATGTAGGTTCCTATCCATTTCTTAGGCTTGAATTTGTTTTGATTTTGATCAATTTAATTTGTTTCTTTGGGAAAAATATATGTTGTATATATCTATCTATGTTGTTGTTGAGGGTTTTTGCCCATCCATCTCCTCTCCAAGTGATCCCTGTCAATAGAGGAGGTGGAAGGTGTAGGAACCACCCAGAAAGCCTCCTTTTGGCTACTGTCCTGAGTTTCTGCACTGACCTAATCTCCAGGCAGAAAAGGAATTCAGCCAACTCATTTCTACTTCGGCTGGCTCATCTAGTGTCTGGCCAGTCATTTCCCTTAAGAACAGAACAGACAGTTTCTGAGGAATGCTCTCCTGATCAATACTGGAGCCCCTAGGTTGCTTCTTTTCATTATTTAGTTTGATTTGTTAGATTCAGCAGTAGCTAGGCCGAGTTGATTCATTATTATAATAATTTCTCTATCCCCCTTTTTCTTATTCGAATTGTTGTAATAATCTTCCGACCCTATATCTTTCTAACCCTTTTATTTATCCGCTTTCGATATTGAATCATGCTTTTTTTATCATGCCTGTATATTGCATCCACTTTTCCATGCATCCGGGTCCAGATCAACTGCTTTAATATGATGTTTTATCTTCAAAGATGAATTCATGCGCAAATCCATGTATTGTGGTGATACTCATGCTACATCTTAGCAATCTGGACTCCTAGGGACACGATCTATATGTATCGCATTAGGAACTTGTATATAGGATCATGCATATCTGTAAATATCTGTGTATCATGACTCACCTTGGAGTACTTGGTGAGCATTTCGAGCTTTGGCATGTTGTATGTGCGTGTTCCTTATCATATATGTTGCTATAACATGAGGCTAAGTGCTTAAGTGAGATATCTATTTGAATGCCGATGGATGGAGGTTGTGTTATTTATTTTGGAATGTAAATGATTCTTATGTTGTGGACTTTATCCAAGAAAACCCCTTTTCAAAAAAAAAGCATGAAGTTAGAGCATAACCAAAATTTACGACACAATCTATATTTGAATGCCTCATATAGTAGTGATAGCATTATCAACAATCAGAATATGGATTTACATTGATTGTAAAAACCACATTATGACTTAGTAGGGGCCAATCTTTGATCAGGTCAGTGGGATGCTCAATTAATGACATTCCCTTCTTATACCTATGTTCTCGAGCCGAGACACTTTGGTCATGACAATAGTGGCCTTTGGCACGAGTCACGGGTTTCCAAATTTCCCCAAAAGATTAGGTGTCGACTTTGAAATCTGGTGATGTAGTCCATTTCTGGCAATATTTTGCAATAAAAATGGATTTTCTACAAAAGTTGCCATAATTGGACTCTCATTTTCTGTTTCACATTGCACTAGTGAGACTAGATCGAGAGGTTAGGAGTTCGAACTATTGGGCCCGCTTGGTAACCCCGAGAGGCATCCCACACTTATGCATCTCGACAACTAAAGCCACATGAGCAGAACTACCTGACTCATGACTTCGAGTTAGCTGTTGTTGTGTTCGCGTTGAAATTTTGGCTCCACTACCTCTATGGAGCTACATGTGAAATCTATACTAATCACAAAAATCTGAAATACGTTTCACGCAAAAAAGAGTTGAACATGCGTCAAAGGAGATAGATAGAATTGATTAAAGACTATGACCTATAGATTCAGTATCATCTGGGCAGAGCCAATATTGAAACTGATGCTCTTAATAGAAAGTCATTACGAAACTTGGTGTGATTGCTTACCGAACAAAAAGAATTGTTGTAAGACTTGGAAAGATCTGAGATTGAAGTGGTGTTCCATGAACAAGATGGAGTGTTGGCCGCAATCTCGGCACAACTGGCAACTATTGAAGATATCAAGCAAAAGCAAATGGAGGCTGAATTTCTTAAGAAATTGTTTAATGCGATAGAATCAAATCAAAGACTAGGGTTCAGTGTTGAGAATCAAGTGTTGAGATTTCAAGGAAGATTGTGTGTTCCTAATGTTTCCGACCTTAAAAGAAGAATCATGGAAGAAGCTTGTAAATCCAAGTTTACTATGCATCCAGGGAATGCTAAAATGTATCAGGAGCTAAAGCAAACTTATTGGTGGCCTAACATAAAGAGAGAAATTGCTGAATTTGTGTCCAGATGCCTTGAATGCCAACAAGTTAAAGCTAAACATTGGAGACCGGTAGGATTACTTCAACTTCTCTCTATTTTGGAATGAAAATGGGAGCACATAACCATGGATTTCATTGTTGGACTACCTCATACACCTAGAGGTATGGATTCTAATTGGGTTATTGTGGATAGGTTTACCAACTCTGCACATTTTCTACCTGTGAAAACTTTTTATAATGCGGATAAGCTTCCTACCATATATATCAATAAGATTATCCGTTTACATGGAGTTTCAGTATCTATTGTTTCAAATAAGGATCCTAAGCTTATGTCCATATTCTGGCCAAGTCTTCAAAAAGCAATGGAAACATAATTGAGATTTAGTACCTCTCTCCACCCACAAATTGATGGATAGTTTGAAAGAACCATCCAAACATTGGAAGATATGCTTTGGATGTGTGCTCTAGATTTTCAAGAAAGTTAGGAAACCTATTTGTCATTGGCAAAATTTGCATATGGAAATAGTTTCCACACTAGCATTGGTATGGCACTGTATGAATCTTTGTATGGTAGAAAATGTAGATCTCTAGTTTGTTGGACAAAAGTTGGTAACAGAGTTTGGTGATCATGTATTTATTAGGGTAACTTCGATGATAGGCCAAACGAGATTTGGGAAGAAAGGCAAGTTATCACCTCGGTATATTGGGCCATTTCAGATTTTGGAAAGACGTGGTCCAGTTGCATATCGAATAGCTTTACTGCCAGGAATGGAACAAATGGATAATGTGTTTCATGTGTCCATGTTAAGGGAATATCTTTAGGATCCGTTTCATGCTATTGATTATCACCGGATAGCTCTGAATGATGATATGGAATATGAGGAAGATCGATGCAAATTATCAATCGACAAGTAAAGCAATTGAAGAATAGAGCAATTCCAATGGTTAAGGTAGAGTAGAAGGAACATTATGGAAAAGAAGCCACATGGGAAAAGGAAGATGAAAAGGTATCTCGAACTATTTTCGATACAAGGTAACGCAAGTTTGGAGGACCAAACTTCTTAAGGGGGGGAAGACTATGATAACCCCACCTCGTAACATAATTATATTTATTTAATTTGTGTGAGATTTGAATTTTAATCATGTGCTTTGTGTGTAAATTATGTATATCTGTTCATTTAATGAATTATCTGTTATGATTTTTGTTTTAAATTTTAAATTTGAAATTGAAAGCCTAAATGACTTCAGAAACTGAAATTGATGAGTATAATTAGGTTGTCATAATTTTAGAGTCTTTTGGGGAGTTTGATTAAAATTTGATTCAGTTTAGTAAAATTTAAGTTTTGTTTAGTTAGCCAAAAGCCTTAATTAATTAGCTTAATCTTTAATTAGTACACTAAGCTAATCAACATATATATAACAATTAAGAGAGGTGAATTGGCTAACCTTAAGAACAAAAATCTGCTAGAGACAATTTTAGAGAGAGTGAGTTCATTTTAGAGAGAGAAGAGACAGAGAGAGAGAAGCTAAAGGATTGAAGATCTGTTGAAGTGGAGAGATATTGGAAGGGTCAAATTTGCTACACCCTTAGGTTCACGGCTATGCGGCACTATAAGAAGGCCTAAGAAAAGGGAAAGAAGAAAGAAATCGACAAGAACTAGTTTTTGGGAGCCTTGTTTAAAAAAGGAGATTGAAAATGGAAAAGAAAGGGCAAGGCAAATTGACACGCGTTGAATTCAAGATGGTTTGAGTACTGAGACTAACCACTCTTGCTTGGGGAAAACCTTTTATCTGAAAAGATGATGAAAGGAAGCACTGGAAGTGGATGCCATCAGACACATAGTGATGCAATAAGATGCCAAATTAATGAACCTACCTGTTGTAAATTTGTTTTGCTCATGGATCTGGTAGTAATAAAACAAGTCAAGAGAGTCAGGTGAGTTGGAAATCTGGCTTATCAGTTTCTGATGCATCAGTCTTATCAAAGTAGTCAAATTGAGTCATTTCTTCTTTATTTATTTGTTTTCTTTGGAGTTAAAGTTAGATGTTGAGATCTCCTCCTATTTTTATCAATAACAAAGCTAGTGATTTTGGATACCTCACAGTGCCAAAGGTTGATTATGTTAAATCCCCCTAAAAAATAAAAAAAGAGAGAAAAAATTATGATAATTTTTCAAAATTTCGAAAAGATCTAATTGAATGAGAAAATGGAAGATGAGACAAACTTGAAATGAATGGAATAACATTAATAAACTTGAGTAATGACGAGAAATCTTGCTCTGGTCTAGATAGATCCATACTATCTTTTTCAAACACAAGCGCTTAGTCTCTCTTTCAAAAAGAATTCAAAGAAACACCTTTTTCAAAGCCCTATAAAGGCATGCTTGGAACTGATTGAAAGACCTTGCAATGCAGAGGCTCTTTTCTACCCTAAAACCAAATCCATAGCTAGAGTGTCAAGCATTGATCAAACTGGGGCAATTTTCCATTCCCCCACACAAAGTAAAGAGTGCCCTCCCATCAGAAGAGACAAAGGTGCTAGGATTTTATTTAAGAAGGACATTCAAGTCAAGCAGAAGCTAAGCCACCATGACAGGAAGGAACCATTAGTACCAACAAATTTGAATGGGATGAAATTCACTAATATATTGACTTTATGAGAGCTCATTAGGTCGAAAACCCCAAAAAGGTGACCTAAGGAAAATTTTGAGTAGGAGAAGAAGAAGAAGAAAGTGAAAGAAAGAAATAAAAGTTCGCAAGATTGAAAACTCAAAATAAGCGATCCTGGCAAAAGTTAGAGCACAAAAGAAGAGTGTCAATACTCGAGTGAACCTGATCCTGAACTACAAATGGCATGATTCTCACCCTTGAGATACGTAGGCAACTTCACCCTCAATTTCGGCCCCATCCCATTTGGATTTCATCATCCCTTGACACTTGTCAGCATCAGAATGTTTAATTTTTAGAAGAAAGGGATTTGGTTGCATAATCCATTGGATCTGACTATAAAATCGCCCGATTAGTGAGCTTGTAAGAGTTGTCATTTGGAATGTTTTTAATGAGAAGATTAAGCGATTTGTATTCCCTGCCGATAGACCAAATACACAAACATTTTTCAAAACAAAAGGAATGATCTTCATGGAGCTATTTTATTAATGATAATTTCAAACATGACAAATAAAAGCAAAACAAAGCAAACCAATTCATCTATTGCATGTTTAACTGAATTATATTTTCTTTGTGCTTGCCTACAGATGTCGTTCTTCGAGTCCTTACCTGAGGTGGGCCCTGGGATACAAGGCATCTTTCCCAACATCTTTGCTCGAGCCATCCGGTACTAGAGAGCCCATAGGGATCAACAGCACCCTCATTCTTTCTACTATCACTGAGTACCGGCAGATGCTCAACACCATCTCCCACAACCAAGTGAGTCTCATCCTCTTTCCTATATTCTGCCTATTATGATTCTCCTCCCTCTGATATACTAACCATTGTACTGTCCCTTTTTAGATCATATGGTGTCCCTGGGTGACTACGCCCCCTACTGGTAAGGCCTAATTTTCGGTCCTTCAGGTGCCTACCCAACAATGACTCTTGCTAGAGAGGCCATTTTGTCTAGTCTGGTACTTGGCTAAAGGGGTCTACTATCAGTTTCTGGGTATAGTCCACCCACAAATTCCTGTATCTCCCTCGACTAGCATGAGGGCAGAGGACTCTTTCACCGAGGAGGACCTCCTCCTTGTTCGTGGCAGCAAAGATGTCGAGAGGTTACTGAATGAAGGGAGATTACATGGCGTACGTCCAGACCCACTTAGAAGGATGGCTAGTCAGAGTTGTAATAGGCCTTGCTATCTTTTCAGCTAGTTAAGGTTGAGGTTGAGGTTGAGGACTAAGCCACATTCTTGCTCTAGTTTTGGGTGCAATGCCTATTGGACACATGGGTGCTACGGCGGTGGAGGGCATATCGGTGATGCCTTCTACTGTCTAGGTGATGGTAGGAGAGGGCACAACAGCATTGCCTATCCCAGAGTTGGCCATAATACCTTATCGTCTGCCTCCCAGAGTCGAGTAGGTATCTATTTGTCTTTTCAGTTCATGTCTTCTTTGCCTTTGCCTTTCATTAGTATTGCTCTTTGTTCCTTTTTCTAACATAGGTTCCCTGAGCATATGTAGAGGAATGCTACCGGACGATGACAAGCGTGGCAGAGATGGCTTGAGGATACGAGAGTGGCACTCATATCCTGAGATAGGTTTTATTCTTTCTGGTGCTTTCTATCATTCTGAGATTTATCTTTCTGATTTTTTTGCAGGCCATGGGCCCATCAGGGCATGCGGGAGGTGCTGCCGAAGGGAATGACTCGGATGAGGACTACGCCGATTAGGGTAGTGGTAGTGATGATGACAATGATGAGGAAGGTCTCTAAAGCGCCCTCAAGAAGGTTGATTAAGTCCGCACTCTTTTTCCTTTTCTTTTCTTTTTGCCTTTTTTCCATTTTCCTTGTTTTTTTTTTCTTTCTAGAAATACTGTATAGGATAATTTGGGGGAATGCCCCATATTTTGTAAAAACCTTCGTACATTTCACATAGTTTATGCAATGAAATTCAACTCTTTTTGTCAAAATTTTGAGTATCTTTTTCTAAATACCTAGCATTTTGGATTTATTTCATGGTTTTGGTAGAGACTTTTTTGGATCAAACTAAAAATAAAAATAGGCAAAACCAAGATTACAACTCAAAAACACTGAACAAACAACCTAACCAACCTAAAATGTGATGCCTAAAAATTTGGGAACATCAAATAATATATTAGCAAATAAATACAGGATTTATCTAAGGTTACAAGAGAAGGAAACATCACTAATGAGTAAATTAGTTAATAATCAAGTTCCCAGCAAGGTCAGCGGAGTCAATATAGCCTCTCTTCAAAGTCCAACCACCTTAGATACAAAAAGTTGCCCTTTTAATAGATCTTAACAAGTTATTAACACAAAGTCTACATGAGTCTATGAGAAAATAAGGAATAGGCAATACAAAAGATGTGTTTAGATATATAATAATTACAAAATCATGCCGTAAATACAACAATGGATTTATCACTTATAATCTCAAAACATGTTTACAAAAGTAGTTTCTATATCTCCTAAGGTAGCCGTGTGTCCTCAATGCTTCAGCTTTGCCTTTGACCGGTCTAATAGTCTTCAATACCTAGTATGAAATCCCATGAGCTTTGAATGCCCAGTAAGCGCACACACACCTTATCCTTTTTTCCCAACCCAACACACCATCACAATTATAACAAGCAAGTAATGAAGCATGATATTCATGTCAATAACAAAGGATTACAAGGTTAGATGTTAGTAATCTAAAAATCCCCCAAAGAGATTTCATTTTCCCAACCGCAAGAATTGGACTCAGATTATTTAGTATGCCCCCTCTTTTGTTGCTTTGCAGACTGTGAGACCATAAAATATCCTCTCACATGGATTGTAGAGATCCAACGAAGAAATGAACTTTGTCCCTATGTATCTGCAAAGATGAGCATGATCAGCGCCACCAAACTAGGGTTGCCGGCCAGAGACACTCTGATGGTAAAGTTAGTCCTTTGATTGAAAGAATGAAGCTATAGAAATCAAGAATGTTGGTGTGTAGTGTAGGGAGACAGAACCTACCCACTTCTCTGGGATGCCCCCTTCTTTATATAGATAGGGGGGGTCTGATATTTGTTTGGGTTAGACCCATTGTAGGCCTTGTTTGGTTTAGTCCCAATAAGCTGATATGTATTTTTTTTTGGCTCCCACAATTGCCCCAAACTTTCATTGTCTGTGGTAGAAGGAATGAGAGTTTTTCTTGTCGAGTTACCCTGTTCAAATAAATGTTAGGTCTTTTGATAAATGAATGGATGACTGTATGAATGCATGTATGTTTGAATACATGTACAAATATATGTATCTAAGGGAGCGAGGTTAAATAAATGATGGTGATCATAGTACGAAATTATATCACATGAGTTCCAAACAAATCATAACGATGGACCACGGTATTGTTACCCCCGAGCAAGGGTCGTAGGCCGCGGTATTATGACCCCCGGGCGAGGGTGTAAGCCGCAGTAATATAACCTTCGGGCGTAGATGTAGACATGCCGTATTATAACCCCTGGGTAAGGGTGTAAGCCGCTGTAATATAACCTCTGGGCATAGGTGTAGACCTACGGTATTATAACCCCTGGGTGAGGGTCCGGGCATAGGTATAAACCTGGGGTATTATAACCCCCGGGTGAGGGTGTAGGCCGCGGTATTCTAACCTCCGAGCGTAGGTGTAGGCCTTTGCTGATGGCGCTCCATGCCGAGTACGAAGATTATGTTGTACTTGGAGACTTTTGCTGATTTTAAGTGGCAATCAAGTGCCAAAATTGCAAGGATTTTAAATAATGCATCCAGTGTCAGTGATGGCCTGTACCGAATGAGGTAGACGTGTTAATCACAAATAAGTGGAAATTAAAGAAAGATGATAAGATGGAAGAGCATTAAAAAGTAGCATTGCTCCTCTTGTAAGGAATTACCAAGTAGATATTGGGCCAACTTTTTAATTGCCGAGTAAATTTTGGGCCAATTAGCATTGCTCGGTTTGCGTTTAGTCCAATGTAAACTTGCCCCATTGTTCTATGTTGCAGAGCAGTTTCGGCTTTGGTAAAATGATGGTGCGCAAAAATATGCAACGAACTGCCACTGCCGAGTGTGTAATGTATTGCACTTGCTCTATTTCCCTATGTTGCGAAGCGGCTTTGGCTTTGGTAAAATGACAGCGTGCAAAAATATGCGAAGAACTGCCGACTGCCGAGTGTGTAATGTATTGCACTTGCTCTATTGCCCTATGTTACGGAGCGACTTCGACTTTGGTAAAATGACGGTGTGCAAAAATATGCGAAGAACTGCCGACTGCCGAGTGTGTAATGTATTGCACTTGCCCTATTGCCCTATGTTGCGGAGGGGCTTCGGCTTTGGTAAAATGATGGCCTGCAAAAATATGCGAAGAACTGCCGATTGCCGAGTGTATAATGTATTGCCCCAAAACTGGCACTTGCTTAGAGCGATGTGAAAAGGAGCGGGAGTTTGTAACTCAAGAAAATTTCCTTGTAATGTTTATACTAAGTTGGTCGAGTATGCATGCATATCAGACCTGCCGAGATGATGATCGGCCAAGGTAACGAAATGAATGATCGGGGAAGACGGAGGATTATTTCTTAGCCCCAAGATCCTGCTGCTGAGAGTGTATGTCGATCGGATATGCTTTGACCGTTGATTTTACATTTAATGTTCCTAATTGGCCGATGTCTAGATCTCAATATGTGACTCAGAATTTGCAGAATTGGACCGTACGGATGTGTTCAGAAGGATCAAAAAGAGCTAGAAACAACTATTGGATCGTTGGAATCGGACTCCTAATGGCATCGTTTTACCCAAAATGGATCTGAGGGCTCAGATCAATAGGGTGTAATCCAACCGCGAAGCATAGGATAATTTCTACATAGCTTGCTGGGTCGTCTTCTCCAGCGAAACAATTCACTTTCTGGGCAAACTTTGATTGGCCCGTATAGCTTCGTTTTAGCTCCAATTTCGACGCGGTTTGTTGTGTTGGACTCATCTCGATGAGTACTTCACATTGGTATAATCAAAACTTGATTTCGACAATGTCAAAAATTGCAATTTTTTGAAAATATGGGCTGTTGCGCAACTATCGGCAAGCGTCGGTTACTTTTTTGCTCATCTGGTTAGTGGGTTTGGACTCCTTGAGTCGACACAAATCCTCTGGTATTGTTAGATGTGGATTTCTATAAGCCAAGGTGCTAGTTTTATGCTGAGATCGTAGTGCCAAACAAGTTGTCCATGCTAGATAAAATGCAAAGTTGATATTAATTTGCTCTTGATAATATGCCGAATGATCTGCGGATTGCAGTGAGAATAGACCGAATAAGTTATGAATTGATAATACGTGGATTTGCAGAGTTGCGAATAGGCCAACTAAATTGCCGAATAAGCCAAATAAGTTTCATGAATAATGTTGGATTAATGTAGATTAATGTTTCCAAATAAAGGTATGCACTGCCGAATAATGTTACTCTACTACCGAAAACTACTTGGCCTAAGAAATCGACATTTCTCTAGCTGTTGATGATTGGGATGTGGAGCTTGGTGCCGAGTGGAGCTTGGTGTCAAATAAACTGTTGATGTTTATATTGTGCTGAATAAACTTGTGATGTTCATATATTCTTTAAGGAAAAATATACTCTGAAAGTCAGCACCTTTAAGGAGTTGTATATATATACTCTGAAAGTTGCAAAAATATTGTGACCGAATCAAAGAAATTCAAGTTGTGGGTCCTGCCCCAAGTAACAGTAGATGGCATGAATGATCGGTGAAGATGGATAATTGTGGCTTAGCTCCTGGAGCCTGCTATCAAAATTTCATGCTAATCGAACATGATTTGACCATTGATCTATCATTTAACATCCCCGATTTTCCAGTTTATAGATCCCAATCTAATACTCGAAACTCACAAAATTGGACTTCAAAATGGATTTTACATGGCAAAAACCTTGAGGGTAGTCATGCCTAAAGTTATCGGATCACCCGATTAACCCGAATGCGCTAAGATGCAACGGAGCACCTTGTGCTGAGAAGTGCACAATAAATCCTAATGTCATCTCCTTCATGCAGCAAGTCGTGAAATGCAAAATTTTTAGATTCAAACTCCTGACTTTGAGCCCCTATATCTCCCTCGTTTTAAGTCCGATTGCCCTCATTTTTGCGGCGCTGGATTCATCACTCGGCCTAGTGTGCATTCTGCTATTCAGACGCGTCGTTCCACCTCGGATTGGATGTCGTTGGACCTCTGAAAAATGACCAAAAATAAGATTGGTGAACCCTTTTGTTGTGTCCGTGTGTGTTCGGCTTGGCGATGTTGCGAAGTAATTAATGGTATGGTTACGCAATGGTTGGAAGGCAAATCTTGGCACTTTGATTTGCCAAATCACTTGGTCAGCAACGACTCCACCTTTGGCTCACCAAAAATTAAAGATTGCTGATAACAGTGCTAGAAAGAGAAAGCTATGGTCAGCCTATAATACCTTGTCTGTGAGCCGAACAAAACAAGTAACAAATAAAGGTGCTATTGTCGTTTGATGGGCAACCCGAATAAAGTGCCGAATAATCACTATCAATGTAAAATATTGACCCAGTATGTTGCCGAATTCTAGAGAGAAAGTATTGACCCAGTATGTAATTCATGTTGTCTTGTGAATGAAGTAACCCATGATACATTGAAGTAACAAGCGAATGACTTGGATGCCGATTTAAAATGCGAGTAACTCGTGCACGATATTTGGCTTGTAGTGGTGCCGTTCTTCTTATCCTTGTGCTCATAGATCACGTTAGTTGGGAAGTTGGTAGATACTCGGCAAAGTTTTCAGCTTGATTTTTGCTCAGTCGGCTGTGCAACTTGGTGTGAAATACCTGGCGAAGTCGATTCGGTGTTAGCCAACGTATTAACCGAATTGCGCGCCACAGTGGCTAGAATTGATTTAATGAAGTTTCATTCTTAAGTCATTGTTTCCAGAGGATGAAATGTCCACTAACATATGCTTTGATAAAAAGAGAACCAGACTAGATTTGGTTCTCGGCACCACGGTTGTAAATTGAAGATATATGCACTACATGGTTATCATTGCTGATGAGCTTGATGATGGAATTAGTGTGAATTAGGCAAGTTGATAACTATCTGGCATGGCCGAGTGACCTATGGTGAAGTGGCCAAGAGGTGTTGTGGTGTCATCGTTGGAATTTATCAATGTAATTCAACGCTATGATGTTGCCGAGTAGGCGTGGTTGTAATAGCTGGATCTTGAGTTTGTAAGCTTATGATCACTACATAAGGATTTTGTGGATGACTCGGCAAGCTTGTTATGGGTGCCAATCAATTTTTGCCCAGAATGTAGGGGCTTTTCGATATACCGAAACTCTTGGTTGGCAACTTCTCTTAGCTTCACGGTGTGCCGAAACACTTGGTCGGCATCTCTTTGTATTTGGCTTTGCTAAGAAAGTGGTCGGCAAGACTTCTTTATGCATACAACACCTTTGATCTTCGGTTTTGTAGAGATTTTGGTCGGCATCAACATGAGCCATTAGAGAAAAAGTGAACCCAACTTGTTTAGCATAGGTACACGTGCGTACATATGAAGAATCAATTTCAAGATAGTTTTTATGAAACAAAGAATAAATAAATAAATAAATAGACGCATGTATTGATTTAGCCAAGCAACTGTATTGAATTGCTGAAAAGATGTTCGTACCAATAAAAGTGTGAAACCCATTTCAGAGAGAGAAAATGGAGATATAAAAATAGACCCATGAATTTTGTTTTGTGTTAACACTTTTCAATCAATATTCCAAATGAACAAAAGTTTCCACAAAGTTTGTATGCAGACATAACGTATATACAATTCAAGAAGCCATTTGATCAGAGAGAAAATAGATCACCATCACAGTGTTGTTGAAATTTTTTTTACTTACAGTACCATGTTTGCTATTGCCTTTGTTGACCTCTTTCAGACAATTTCCACAGACGGCGCCAATTGTGAGACCATGAAATATCCTCTCACATGGATTGTAGAGATCCAACGAAGAGATGAATTTTGTCCCTGTGTAACTGCAAAGATGAGCATGATCGGCGCCACCCAACCGAGGTTGCCAGCCGGAGACACTCCGATGGTAAAGTTAGTCCTTTGATTGAAAGAATGAAGCTATAAAAATCAAGAATGTTGGTGTGCAGTGTAGGGAGAGAGAACCTACCCACTTCTCTGGGATGCCCTCCTCTTTATATAGATGGGGGGGTCTAATATTTGTTTAGGTTAGACCCATTGTAGGCCTTGTTTGGTTTAGTCCCAATAAGCTGATATATATATTTTTTTGGCCTCCACACAGACCTTACCCCGAATGCCTACCAATGGTTACATACCACATAGCGCCAATCAAGGACCTCAAAAGAGACAGTAATTATAAGGGCCTTGCCTATAACCTCCTCCAACCTTATCCGTCATAAGCACCTAGGATCCGAATACAACCAATCCATTCAAGGGTTCCGAAACAACCACTTCCACAAGACTTTTCTTCCAACTAGTGAACACGTCCCACCAATCTATACTTAACACATTATCATCCCGTCATTACTCAAGTGATCGAAAATACAATACCACCCCAATTAAGTTTTCCATTAAGTTAAATATTTAAAGTTAAAGTTAGAACAAACTTATTAAGACAATCACATAGTCATAAGCATCATCAAAGGACTATGGTAGGAAACAGAACTATAACACATGCAAATATCATACCAAGATATGAACAAGTGATAACAAGCTCATCCATGAAGTTAAGAACACAATTTTATTAACAAAAGTGAATTTCTAGATTTGGTGTACTTTAAAGATTGCAATTAAAGAGACAATTTTAAATTTTTCCTAAACTTACCCTTCGTGTGATTTGTAGATAATTTTATCTAGTTTTCAAAACATCTTTTAGAAGTTTCATAGCTTGCCTATATTTTTAGTTATTTAATAAATGCTCCAGTGCTATACAGATTCGTCGACTGTTACAAAAGTCGGGTTTCTCTCAAACCACTCATTCTTTTTTGATGTAATTTTTTTTTCAATGAAATCTAACACTTGAAGAAAGGTTTTGAAATAAAAATTAAGTTAAGGAGATTTTTATGTATTTTTCTGGAATGTTCGCAAGTTGGCTGAAAAACCGGTTCTTTGAGCACAAAGCTTGAAATAAGAGAGAAAGTAAGAAAAAATGGTAATAATGGATAATATTTCGCTTCTTTTGTTATGAAAACATGAAAAATAATATATATTAAGTTCAGAAGTTTCAATTGAAGGTGTCCCTTTCGAAATTATGAGAGATAGGTGTAGAAAAAGATAGTTTTGTACCGATTAAGAGAAAACACAAGTACAGGTGGAACAAGGCTCAATTCTTTTCATTTTTAACATAAGAAGACCATTACAACACATCTAAAAATATTATTTTGAACCTCTAATATCATGTATTTGAAAAAGGAAATAGAAGGAAAGGTCGTAATGTGGCTTACTTGGTGCCTAGGTGAAATGATTGCAAAATTTTTCCTTCTCTTTCCTCTCCTCCACCACCACGCTTTCCCTTCCTCTCCTTTCATTCTCTCAACCATGGGAGTAGTGTGTGAGTGTGTATGTGTATGTGTGTGCAACAAGTGGGGAGGAGTGGTATATTTATAGAGAATTCGGTGCAAAAGTCCAAAATCCCCTTTGGTTCCAATTCAATTGAATAGTGCCACATTTAAGTTTGATTGCAATGGAATAAGGATGATTAGGACCTTAATTATATACTCAGTTAAAATCTAGTTAGCTTTAGAGCTAATTAAACATTTCTAGTTAGAAGTACATATATATATATAGCAAATCTTACATTGTACCTTAGTTATTATTCCTTCCATGATTTAGGGGATTTTGGTACTAGATGTATCTTACATGATCCTATAGTATCCTAGGGGTAAGGGGGCCATCCTTGATTTGGTGGGACAAAATGATTTATTTTGTGTACAATTGAATATATTCTATAAAGATCTTATGTACATCTCATTTATTTAAGAAAATTGGTACAAGTGTATGTATAATGGTACTAATTTGGAGTCAATTTGTAATTCAAATAAAATGTGAGGGCTAAGGCCATGATTTATGAATTGGAACATTTATTTAAGTGTGGTATTTAATTAAATTAGGATTTGGGAATTCAATTCGATTAAAGTGTCTTTATTTTGAATTAAACGGTGAATTGTACTAAGAACCGGAAACCTAAGGTTTTTGAGTAGAAATTATAATTAGGGAATTAATTTAATTTTTATTATTAGAGCTTTGGAAATGAACCCTGAGTTTTCGAGTTTAATCAAGGTTTGCGAGTTTTCGGTTGGCGCACACTTTTGACTCTATAACTAAAATTGAAAACAAATAAGGAATCGAGGGGTTTTTTTTTCCGAAAGTGAGAGTCTAGAATAAAATTACCAAGATCAGGGGCTTCACAATTAATATTAGGGTGTCAGAATTGGTTACCAAGCTAGCAGGGTTGATTAGGGTTTGTACGGGTTCGTTTACGACCGCATTTTCGATTTTGGGGTAATTTTGTGAATTAACGCGAAACTAAGGGCTTTATTACAAAATCTTAAAAGTTAGGGACTTAATAGGGTTTACAAAAGTTAGGGGCCTTATAACCTATCCCCCCTTAAAAAAAATTCCATCCTCGAAATTTCTGCCATTCTTCATGTCATGAATTCTTGTGGTTGTTTGTTCGTATTGCATCCTTGCACTCCTGGGTAGATCCCATCAACGTATATTAATTATTCGGATCATCTTCTTCTCTTAGGTTCTTGTCCAGAGCCACCATTAGTTTTGTTCTAATAATGGTGTTTTGAATTGAATTTCTTTCCGTTAATGATGTAAAGAGGTGCGTTAATCTTCTATGTTCCTTGAAAATTCTAAATTGCTTGTCGTATAGGTAATGATATTGCTGCTTCAATGTGAGGGCTCGTATTGCCAATTTCTTGATGTGGTGATGTATGCTTTCATTTGGTAATTTACTGATGCCATTGCGTTTATCGATTCGTTAAATTATGGAAACTAATCTATCCCCTTTAAATAATAAAAGTGTTGCATTGGATGGGTAAATCATCTCATTCTTTGGTAACTATTGATAATAGCTAAGGTACAGGTAACGAATCTATTTCCAGGATGTAGTTGATATCGGGTATCTTCATATTTTGGGAATTGAGAATTATCACGCAAACAATTTCTAAGGGTCCACATACAAGTTCTAATGGTCCAATATAGCATAGTTATGAAGGAATGTGATGAATAAAACATGTACTTAAGAATTATGAAGATGAGTGTAAAATTATCAAGACTTGGATTAATTAAAGAGAATTTTGCACATTCACACTCTGATTACAGAATTCCTTCCATGGAGTTCTAACTACTATCCTAGTTACATTTTCCTAGGTTATCCATGGCTCATAATGTGGTTCCTCGGGTTCATATGCAGCATATTGTTCATACTCTGGATGCACCGCGGTGGGATTTTCTTCTTCTTCTAGTGCGAATACTCTGCCAATTTACCTTTGGTTAGTGACCTTCCGAGAGTGCCCACTAGTGATCGGTTTCATCATCCAATTCATATACAGCTAGGGCAATCCGATCGGCATGTTCGGTGATTCCCATTGTGTCTAGCATCTTTTCAATCTTGAGGAGCCAATTCTCTGCTACCCTTGGATCGGGTACTCCAATGAAGTGGTCTATGTTTCCTAAATTCATAAAAGAGGTGGGTTCTATTATTCCTCCTTTTCTATCTTAACTGTCCCAGTTCTTCCAAAATTTGATGCCCCAGATGGTTAATGGAATGATTACGAAGTGGAGATGGAAGAGTATGAAGTGGTAATAGCATCAATTAACACAAGGATCATCTAGAATACGGATAAAAGATGGCATTATGGTGTCAATGTGGTCATCGTTATAAAGGTAGTGACTAAGCTAGATATTTAACTTGAAACTACGTTGGCCATACACGTTTCAAATTGACTATCCAAGATTCGTCACTAAGTAAAGAAAATGAAATCATTTACAATAAGCCTTGTGCTAAATAGAATAAGGAGGTCATGAATTATTCTTGGAAAATGATGACATCGAATAAAGGTTATGAATATAAGGTAAGGGTACGATGATCGATAGAAGATGCGTAGAACTAATAGTACCCCTACTGCGCGACATGATGCCTTATTCAGAGTTAAAACCACTTTTTGTAGGTGATCGTCAAATCATAACGCAATGATTCCAACTCTGAAATACGTCCTCATGAGTCAATATTGCTATGCTCAGAATCCAAAGAACCATCCTAAGGTAAGTCAAGAATATTTCAATTTTTTTTTATGTATTTATTTTTTTCTAACTTTTAGTTGATAGGATAGATAATGTTATAGTAATAATAATATAGTCGGGTAAGGAAGTTTCTAACTGCGATCGAAACGATTGGGTAATGGTTGAACCTAGGCTCTGATATATTGGCCCCGTTTGGTAGAGCTGTGGGAAAGTGATTATAACTTATAGCCTAACAGCTTATAGCTCATAGCTGTGAACATAAGCTGATTTTTTACTTATAAATTAGGCTTCTCCTCTCCCACTCAAAGAATAAGTTGATTTTTGACTTACAAAAAGCTATAAGCTGTATTGTTAAGCTGAACCAAATACATCAAAATAGCTTAAATTACGCTAAAAGCTGAAATAAGCTGGAAATAAGCCTTACCAAACAGGGCCAAAGTTGTGACACTCAAAAAATGGGGAACATTAGAGTATATATTAGCAAATAAATACAGGGTTATCTAAGATTACAAGAGAAGGAAACGTCACGAATGAGTCCTTTGGTTAATAACCAAGTAAGATCCCATAAAGGTCGGAGGAGTCAATATAGTCTCCCTTCAAAGTCCAACCACCTTAGATAAAAAAAGCTACCCTTTTAACAGATCTTAACAACGTAATAACACAAGGCCTACATGAGTCGACAAGAAAATAAGGAATAGGTAATACAAAAGATGTGTTTAGATACGTAACAATTACAAAATCATGTTTTAAATAAAACAATGGATTTATCACTTACAACCTCAAAACATGTTTACAAAACTAGTATCTAAATCTCCTTAGGTAGCCAAACGTCCTCAATGCTCCAGCTTTTCCTTTGACCGGTCAAATAGTCTTTAGTACCTGACATGAAACGCCATGAGCTTTTGAATATCAGTAAACACACACACACCACATTCATTTTTCCCAATCCAATACACCATCACAATTGTAACAAGCAAGTAATGAAGCATTATATTCATGTCAATAACAAATGATTACAAGGTTAGATGTTAATCCCCCAAAGAGATTTCATCCTCCCAACCGCAATAATTGGACTCGAATTATTTGGTATGCCCCCTCTTTTGCTGCTTTGCAGACCTCACCCCAGATGCCTACCAACGGTTACATACTGCGTAACGCCAACCGAGGACCTCAAAAGAGATGGTAATAATAAGGGCCTTGCCTATAACCTCCTTCAACCTTATCCGTCATAAGCACCTAGGGCCCGAATACAACTGATCCATTTAAGGGTTCCGAAACAATCACTTCCGCAAGACTTTCCTTCCAACTAGGGAACACGTCCCATCAATCCATACTTAACACATTATCATCTCTTCATTACTCAAGTGATCGAAAACCTAATACCACCCCAATTAAGTTTTCCATTGAGTTAAATGTTTTAAGTTAAAGTTAGAACAAACTTATCAAGACAATCACATAAACATAAGCATCATCAAAGGGCTATGATAGAAATAGAACTATAACACATGCAAATATCATACCAAGATATGAACTAGTGATAACAAGCTCATCCTTGCAGTTAAGAACACAATTTTATCAACAAAAGTGAATTTCCTGATTTGATACACTTTAAAGATTGCAATTAAAGAGACACTTTTAGATTTTTCCTAAACTTTGACTTCCTATGGTTTGCAGAGAATTTTATCTAGTTTTTAGAACATCTTTTATAAGTTTCATAGCTTTTCTAGATTTTTAGTTATTTAAGAAATGCTCCAACGCTGTCCAAATTTGTCGACTGTTACGAAAGTCGGGTTTTATCTCAAACAACTCATTCTTTTTTGATGATTTTTTTTTTCATGAAAATGACACTTAAAGGAAGCTTTTGACATAAAAATTAAGTTAAGGAGATTTTTCTATATTTTTCTGGAATGTTCATAATTTGGCTAAAAAATCGGTTCTTTCAGCACAAAGCTTGAAATAAGAGACAAAGTAAGAAAAGATGGTAACCGTGGATAATTTTTCATTTCTTTTGTTATGAAAACATGCTAAATAATATATATTAAATTCCATGATTTAGGGGATTTTTGGTACTAGATGTATCTTACAAGATCCTATAGTATCCTGGGGGTAAGGGGGCCATTTTTGATTTGGTGGGACAAAATGATTTATTTTGTGTACAATTGAATATATTCTATAAAGAATTTATGTACAATTCATTTATTTAAGAAAATTGGTACAAATGTATATATAATGGTTACTAATTTGGAGTCAATTTGTAATTCAAATAAAATGTGAGGGCTAAGGCTATGATTTATGAATTGGAACGTTTATTTAAGTATAGTATTTAATTAAATTAGGATTTGGGAATTCAATTCAGTTAAAGTTTCTTTATTTTGAATTAAACGGCGAATTGTACTGAGAACCAAAAAATTAGGGTTTTTGAGTAGCAATTATAATTAGGGAATTATTTTAACTATTATCATTAGAGCTATGGAAATGATCCCCGAGTTCCTAGGTTTAATCAGGGTTTACAAGTTTTCAGTTGGCGTGCGTTTTTGATTCTATAGATAAAATTGAAAACAAATATGAAATCGAGGGTTTTTTTCAAAAGTGAGAGTCTAGAATAAAATTACCAAGGTCAGGGGCCTCATAGTTAATGTTAGTGTGTTAGAGTCGGTTACCAAGCTATCGGGGTTAATTAGGGTTTGTACGGGTTCGTTTACAATGTGTTTTCGGTTCAAAGTTAATTTTGTGAATAAACACGTAACTAAGGGCTTTATTATAAAATCTCAAATGAAAGGGACTTAATGGGGTTTACAAAAGTTAGGTGCCTTGTATAAAATGACTCAAACATAGATGTCAAAAAGCCCTCACTATCTTTGGTATGCCCTGTCCTTGAAAAAGCCAAATTTCTTCATCAGCATGAGATGTGCGTACGCGCCATGGTTGTGCGCACGTACTAAAGACACGTGCATGTACCATGCATGTGCATAAGCACAAATGACCGGGGTATCCAGGTTCTAGGGTTTCCATTTCTTAGGTTGCCATTGCTCTATTTTAACTTATAAATACTCTACTCTGCACCAGGTTTCTTCATCCAAGCGCTTTCATTGAAACCCCTATCCCAATTGTCACTCTTTGTCCTCGATTCTGAGCCATGTCTTCCCAGGACAGTTTCTTGGCCTAGATAAATAGTCTAGATGGTGTTGAGCGCGTCAACTTTCGTAACTACGGTCTGAACTCCATATTCTCCTTTAGAAAATTGGAGATTGACTTGTCTTTCCTTAATGCCGCCGTTCAATTTTAGGAGTCGAATATCAATGTCTTCCGATTTGTGCATTAGGAACTTTGCCCTACTTTTGAAGAGTTCAAAGCTATACTAGAGTACCCTCCAAGGGCTGATTTGGTGTGACCCACTCCTCGAATAGCCTATTCCAAACTGCTTAGCGAGGTTTACGGGTTCCTTCCTAGTAAAGCCAAGGTTTGCATTTGAAATGGTGAGCTATCAGTCGCTGCTTTGATTGATAGGTTCACTAGTAGGCGGGATCTGGAGGACCAGAAGTTCCAAGGGTGTAGATGGGCTGCTTTGTGCATTTGTCTACTTGCACAATTCTTGGTGGTGCCATGTAATGAGGTAGCCAATCCTATCTTGGTCGATGTGACCAAGCAGGTTAAAGACTGGAAGAGCTTGGTTGGGTTGGTCTTGGAAATGATCATGATTGGTTTGGACGAGGTCGATGCCAGTAAGACCACGGAATTTGGTGAGAGTCCAATATTCCTCCAAGTACCACCCATCTCACTCGGTTTGTCATCTCACACCTCTAAATATTTTTTTTATCTCTTTTTTGTTTTTAGCACACCCCAACTTACTTTTTTCACTTATCTCACACCTTCTTATGCTTTTGTCTCTCTCTCTCCCTCTCTCTCTCTCTCTCTCTCTCTCTCTCTCTCTTTTTTCCCAAATATGGTTTATGGAAAAGTGGAAGGTGTGGGCGGCTTCTACCCCTTACTCGACAATTTCATACCATGCTCGAGCCTAGCTGGTGGTGATGGACTCTGTTGAAAAGTGGTATGATTGGATGGGCTCCAAAACTCACAAAGACATAGTTTGGCGTTCCTCTTGGTTAGCAATTCCTCTCATGACTCGAGAGATGCCCCCATTTTCCGGTGTAGAGGTGGCCAGCATGACCCATATGGTCCATTATTTTCCTTGTCTGATTCTTCAACAGTTCGGACATGAGCAAGTAATTCATTTGGGTTCCCCTTTATACCCTCATTTCTTTGCTTTCTCGGCTTCTCACTTGAAGGCAAATGCCAAGGCTTGGCAAAACAGAGTTCTCATGGTCGCTGAGGAAGGCTTCATCCACAAGCTATAACAGGCATTTGTCGAGTGGCTCAAGCTCGAGATCCAGTGGATCGAGACACACAAGGAGAGGCCATTCAAGAAGACAAGGACCGGGTTATTCTGACTTGACTCACAGTGCCTTCAGTTTAGAGTTTAAATCCCATTTCTTTTTCCTTTTGTTTTTAGCTTCTAAAGACCTTCCTTGAAAGAGTATTGGTTAGTTTTTGCTTTTATTTGTCATGTTTGAAATTATCATCAATAAAATAGCACAATGAAGTACATTCCTTTTGTTTTGAAAAATGTTGTATGCTTGGTCTATCGGAAAGGAACGCAAATCGCTCAATCTTCTCATTAAAAACAATCCAAATGATAATCTCTGCAAGCCCACTAGTCAGGCAATTCTATAGCCGAATCCAATGAATTGTGGCACCAGACGCTCTCTTTTAAAAGTTGGACATTCAAGTACTGACAAGTGTCAATGGACAATGAAATTTGAATGAGATGGGGCCAAACTTCAGGGTGAAGTTGTTTACGTATCTCAAGGGTGAGAATTAGGCCATTCGTAGTTCAGGATCAGGTTCACTCGGGTGTTGACTCTCTCTTTTTGTGCTCTATGTTTTGCCAAGATCGCTCTTTTTGAGTTTTCAATCTTGCAAGTTTTTATTTCTTTCTTTTACTTTTTTTTTTTTTTTCTCTCTTCTGTTCTTCATTTTTTTTTTTTTTTTTGGTGTTCTAAATTTTGCCTAGGCTGCCCTTTGGGGCTTTCTACCTAACAAGCTCTCATAGGGTCAATACATTGTGTGAATTTTATCCCATTTAGACTCGCTTGTACCAATAATTCCATGTTGTTCTAGTGACTTGGTTTCTATTTGATTTGAATGCCCTTCTTGAATCACGTTTCCAAAATGATGTCAACTTTGCTCCTTCATTTTCTTAGGGTGGAAGGTCGCTTTTTACTTTGTGTTGGGGAATGGAAAATTGCCCTAATTTGGACAATGTTTGACACCCTGGCCATGGGTTTGGTTTCAGGGCCTAGTAGAGTCTTTGTGCCGTGTGATTTTTGGATCAATTTCAGGCATGCCTTTATATCATGAAAAATATGTTTCTTTGAATTCCTTTTAGAAGGGCGACTAAGCACTTATGTCCCAAAATGATAGCATGAATCCCATCTAGATCAAAGGAGGATTTTTCTTCATTACCCAAGTTTATTCATGTTATTTCATTCGTTTCAAGTTTGGCTCATCTTCTTTTTTCTCATTCAATTAGATCTTTTTGAAGCTTTTGAAAAGTCATCATCATATATATATATATATATTTTTTTAAGAAATCTTGGGATTTAATATAATCAACATTTGGCACTATGAGGTATCCGACTTTGACTCCAAAGAAAACAAATAAATCAAAAACAAGGAAGAAAATACTTGACTTGACTACTTTTGAAAGATTGAAGCGTTAGCAATTGATAGGCCAAATTTCTAACTCACTCGACTCTCTTGACTTATTTTCTCATTACTAGATCCATGAGCAAAAAAAATTTACAATAGGCAAGTTCATTAGTTGGCATCTCATTACATCCACTCTGAGTTTGGTGGCATCCTCTTCTAATGCTCCCTCTAAATCATAAGTTCCCCTAAGCTATAGTGGTTAGTCTAAGTACTCAAGCCATTTTCAAAGTCAACCCATGTCACATTTGTTTTGCCCACGCCTTCCTTTTTTACTCTTCTTCTTCGAACAAGGTCCCTACGAACTAGTCCTTGTCCATGTCTGTTCGATTTTCCTTTTCTTGGGCCTTCATGTAGCGCCACATAGTTGTGAACCTAAGTGTGTAGTGAATTTCGGTCTGCGCGGCATCTCTCGACTTCAACAATTCCCTTTCATTGTAGTAGACAATGGATGGCAATTTCCTTTTCCAAGCGGTCCAGATAGATTCACGAATATCGGTTATCTCCCAATCTTCTATCTTTGAATAGCATACTGGATATGTCTTAGTCTCTTTTTCTTGCTTTTCATCTTTTCCTTTGCTCTCTGCATCATCACCTTTTTTTTCTTCAGACTCGCCCCCCCCAATCATTGGTTCTCCACACACTAGACCTATTAGGATTGGCAAGGTGGCCCGGGAAGCCTTCTTTGACAGCATCCACTCCCAAGAAATCGACGTCCATGGATTCTGGCAACTCTACTTCTGCCTTTGGTTCACTAGCGGGTATAATGAACTTGCCAGGGCTGTATGCCTCCATGGATTGGCATTGCCCTTTTATTACAGTGACCTCAGACATTTCTTCAGTTGGTTCTATTTTTCCAAACAAGAGCTCTACCCATTCCACTTCTGTATGCCCATTTTCTCTCTCTGGGAGCACCATTTATTTTCTCTCTCTACAATCAACTCCTACATTCGAGCCATAAAGACTAACAGGAAATCAGGGTCATACTCTTACGACTCTTGTCAGAGGGCATTTATTCCTATTTCCTCAAGTATAGGTACTAGTGGTTTGGGCAAGTTAGCAGAGACAATGAATTGACTTGGATCAAAGATGGGGATGGTTTGTATGAAGTTGATGCTGGATGAAGGTGTGGCTTTGTCATGGTTGGTGGATATACTTGGTTTTGGGGTTGGTATGATATGGTTGTCAATGAAGTCCTGGATTTTATGGCAAAGGTAGGAACAATGGTCAGTTTCATGGCCAACTTTCGTGAAAGGCATAGTATAGGGTAAGGTCATAACTAGCTGACAGAGGGTTTGGCAAAGGTTCGGGGTCTAGGCGTTTCAAATACCCCTTGTCCTCGAGGATTTGTAGGGCTCTGGATAATGACAAGCGGAGTGGATGAAAGGCCCTCTGAGTGGGGTCTTGACACGATCCTTCATGGAATTGCACAGTCAATGCTCGCATGATTTTGGCTTTCCATCGTGCAATATTATCATTGAAGTCATTTTGCGGTTCAAGAGCAGCGGTAATGCGGCCATATAGGCTTGCAGCTCGTTTTGAATTTGAATCAAAGCATCCATAGTCATGGTTAAAACATCCATAGATGTATGGACCAAATCAACCATTTCCAAGACTTGCATCTTCAAGGCTTCGAGCTTGGGATCTTGATGAGTTCTGAATTTGAGCTTATGAATCTTCCTCTCTGACACCTGGAGTGAGGCAAACATGGGCTTTCCATAAACCATGTCCTGAGTACAAGACAGATGACGGAGTCTAGCCCACTTAGCTTGGGGAACTTCCATTTCTGGGTGCGATGTTTGCAGTAACCCTAAGAATAGATGAATGGACCTAGTCAATTTTTTTTAACACTTACCATTGGACTCTCATAATCATCGTCACCATCAATTAGATGATAGTTGCCCAGTTAAGGAAATTTTGAGAAATTTTAAGGTCCCTACCAGAGTGATCAACTTTAAACAACTGCCTCTCTATTATTTGTTGCTTTTACGAAAAAGGTGCCCCATTTGTATCTTAGAATCATATGATCAAATTAGAACGCTTATTGTTTTCAAAAATCATTTTTCAAAGTAAAATCTACTTCTTCTTTTTTTTCAAAAATTTTGACGAGTTCATATTTTATTCCAAAGAATCAATCAAACAATCATCCTTTAATCAAATGTCTTGTAGAGGAATTAGAATTTTGTTCAGAATGGAAGACTTGGTCACCACTTCCTTGTCAAACATTCTTTCATAAAATTAAGGTTCTTTTAAAATCGTTGGCTCAAATATTTTTACTTGATGAAAAGAACTTTCCATAATTTCTGAACTCTACTTAAATTTTATTTTTAAAATTTTCCAAGGAAGTTTAGTTTTTTTCAAGAAATCAATCAATCAATCATCTTCTAGTCAAATGCCTCCTAAGGAATTTCAAAATGAAAGACTTGGTCATCACCTCCTTGTCTAACACTTTTCTATACAATCAAAATTCCTTCCAAAGTCCACAACTTAAAGATTTTTGTCTAATCAAGAACTTTCCATAATTTCTAAAATTCTACTCAGAATTTTTCAAAAAATTTTCCTTCCAAGGAGTTTTGGATTTTATTCCAAGCATCTAATCAAATAATTGTCTTCTAGTCAAATATCTTTCAAGGGAATTTGAATTTTATTTCAAAATAGAAGACTTGGTCACCACTTCCTTACTTACCATTTCTCATAAAATTTGAAATTCCCTCCAAAGTCAATGGCTTAACGATTCTTATTCAATCAACTACGTTCCATAATCTCCAAGTATCTATTTAGGTTGGAAATTTTTTTTTTTTTAGAAGTTGGCTTTTGATTACATATTTTCTTGAGGATTTAAATTTTGAAAAGGCAATCATTCTTAATTGATCACTAAGGTAGGAATTCAAATTCAAACTCAAATCCATTAATTTGGGAAACCATCCCCTAATTTTCCACAGAATTATAATCAGAATCAAGTCACTCCCCAAATTTTTGTAATTGAATCATTGCCCCCAAATAACTTAGATTGCCCCAGAATCAAATCACTGCCATTTCCAACTCCCTAGATTTTTTGAATGGAATCAAACCATTTCCATTCAGGACAAGATACCATATAAGCACATAATTTGCATTCATGCCTAATTGGAGGTAGGGTTTCCCTATCCTAATTTTGGAAACAAGATCTAAGATTCACTAAATCATACAAAAAGGCAACATTACAATCCTAGAAGGATGGGTATCCTATCCTGGTTTGGAAGTTACAAATGCTCTCTATATGCAAAAGGTAGGTTTGGTCACAAAAGGGTACATCAAATATTATTATCAATATACCTCTCATCTCATAAGGAAATGATCAAACAGTACTGTAGACACCCCATTTTTTACCACCCTTAAGACTTGGGCACTACTGATGGTTTACTTGGTGGTGAAAGATGTGCAGGGCAAGGGTTCGATTTCTTCGGCAAGGAGAGAGACAAATCCCGACTTCACATCCCCTTTTGGACCAAAACTATTTTGAATGGTTTTTAGGCCTTAAAACCCTCTCTTTCAAAACATTTTTGAAAAGAAGTTTCTACGATGCTCCGACGCTCGCATTTCGTTAAATGTTGCGCTTTTCGGTAAACCGAGCGAGGACAAAGTGGAAATGAATGAAAGAGAGGTGAAATCTTTGAAAAATCTTTCAAAACATCTTTTTTGGGGGTTTGGAGTTGAGGAAAATTGGAGAAGAGGGAAGAAACCCAGGTGGGGAAAGAGTTGGGCATGAACCGTTAAGAGAGAGCCGGGCAGTCCTCGCTAAATCGGGCCTATCCTTTTGTATACTTGGATTTAAGCTATGACGCCACCACCGTTGGAAATAAGACTTCCAGGGCTTCATTTTTCACTCAAGAATCTCCTAAAGACGAGTCCGGATGGGGGAGATATGATTGGTTGAAGTTGGGCATCATTCCAGTTGGACCGAAGCTGAGCAGCCTTCACTAAAAGAGGGATATCTCTTAGAAAACTTGGAATTTTGAGGTGAGGCTGCCACCATTGGAAATCTTACTTCCGGGGCTTCATTTTACACACAAGAATGACCTGAAAAGGAGTTCATATGAACAAGTTATGCCCATTTGAAGTTGAACCTGTAGAGCAGAATGTCCTATCGACCACAAATGTGCACAGTTGGCCATGGAGATGGCCAGTCGACCATCACAAGTAGCAGGTCAGCACCAAAGATGGCTGGCCGGCCAAGAGTGACCCAAACTCAGAATTTTTGAAGATATTTGTCCTCCAGTTGTTTCCAGCTTGTGCCAGCTGTCCCAATTTAGATATTTTCGACTTGAAGCTTCCCTTTTGCTATATATGGATGCCATATCTATTGTTTTGACGGTTAGAACATTTTGAAGGCTTAGAGAAATTTTGGGAGCCTCTCTCTCTAAAAACTCCTCTCTCTCGAGAATTTTCAGAGGTAAATCTCTGCCTCTCTCTCTATAGTTCACTCTCTCTTGCCCTTTTGTGCATAGAAGTGCATAGAAGTAGAGAAATACTTCTAGTTTGCCTAGGCATCCTTCATCAAAGTTGCATATCATTGGACTGAGGTCCCTTGGAACCTATTTTTGGGCTGTTGGAAGGTTGTTTGGCTCAGAAAAAAGGCTAATTTGCTGTTGTGCTTCAAAGGTAACCCCTTGTCCCTTTTATGCTCTTTGTGCACTATTGTTTTGCCATAGTTTTTCAACTACTTTGGGTCTGTTTTTGGGGTGGTGTTGAACTACAAAAACCTCTGTTTTTCCTCTGTTTTTCAGTCTTAAAAGTATTGGTTTGTGCCTTGTTCGGCTAGGGGGTTGTTCTCCCATTTTGTTCCTTGGCTTGTGAGGCCTTTTGCGCAACTTCTCACCACCTTCAAATCCAAATTTTTGGGCCTTTTTACCACTAAAACTCAGAGGTTTTTCAGTTATAAAAACCCTATTTTGAGGTCCTAAATAGGAGGGGGTGGTCCCCCCCTCCTCTTGTCTTGTTAGCATGTGTCGTTGGCCCTCCAAAAGAGCATGTGTTTCTACTTCTTGGAGGCTTTGTTTAGGCTCATTTTTGTGACTTTCCAGGCCTGCCATAACTCTGTTTTGGGCTGTCTTGCTCACCTCTTGCATGCTTTATACACTTGCAGTGTAATCCTTGCTAGCTAGCTTTGCATGCTTGTCTCTTTAGCCTATTATTCTAGCCCATTTCGGCTATACTTCAGCATGTTTTTGTTCATCTTTTGGCATGCTTTAGCTTTGTTTTGAGCCTTCTTGGTCGTATGATGCTTGTTATGCATGCTTGTAGTGCAATAACCTTGACTAGCTTTGAGTTTTGAGGTATCTTGCATGCTTGGCTTGAGGTATTTGCATGTCTTGGCATCATTTGGTATGTTATTTCAGGGCATATAGTGTTGTCACACTTCCATGTTTTTCACTCTTTAAGTGCTCTTGAGAGTTGCACCTTTATGCCTTGTTTGTGAGCCATTGCATAAGCATCATTTTCTTGCCTTTCATGCTATCATCTCAGCTCATTTTGGCCACTATTTTGGTGTGCATGAGGTCTATTTAGGGCTGGTTTGGTCCATTAGGCATTGTATTGCATGGTTCTAGTGTTGTGTCCTTCACTAGTTTCAATGTTTAAGCCTTCTAGCATGTTGTACTTGAAGTGTTTGCATGTTAGAGTCTTGTTTATCATGCCACTTTAGCATTGAAAAATCTGCCATCTCCCTCGTTTCTTCATTTTTGATTTGTTTTGAGGATTGGTTAGTCTTGAGGTTGTGTTTAATGCTTGGGATTGAGGCCTATGCTTAAATGGCTTCAACCCTCTTTTGAGGGTTACTCCTAGTCAAAGGCATTGGTCTCTCCCATGCCTTGAACCATTCTCTTTGATAGACCTCTCTCTCATTAGAGGACTCTCATATTTGGACAAGTGGATTAATGAATGGATTGGTAATGTTAAAATGTGTAAACAAAATGAATTGAAGTAAAACATGCCAAGATAACATGTTTGTGTTGCATTGCATGTGTTTAGATCGGACGTTAATCCAAACACGAAAAATGAGTGACGTTTTATACTCAAAGTGATGAAACGTGCCTCATTTCTTTGTCGCCGTCCCTCTTGATTGTGCATGATAGGGTGGAGGCCTCTCGAGTCCTATGTGTTATTTGTGCATTCATCGACATTGTGCAAGCTTGACTCTTTGGCCATCATGCATCAAAATGCGTGATTGGTGGCTTGAGAGCCGAGTGCTACACTCCTTTGAGCTTGAGACATGATAAGGAGTGTGGTTGCACACATATTTTCTTGCAAATACACTGACATGCCTCTGTTTGTGCTCTGTTGCAGCAAAAGGAGAAATTGCAGGAAGCAGTGGCCGACCGGCCATCAAAGCTGCCGACCGGCCACCAAGTCTACCGATCGGCTATCAGAAGTGGCCGATGGCCATAAACTCTGGCCAATGGCCACCATCTTTGGCCGATCATTCCTTAGCATGTTCCTAAGATGGGTCAGAATCAACCTAGAAGTTGGCACAATTTTCAAAGGTCTAAAGGTGTGCAAAAAGAGGCATCTTGAGGCAAGGCGGTGGATTTCCGGGAGGACGCGACCAAGCGTGCATGCATCCCTCGCCCTCGAGGCCTTTTAACTGCTTTGCTTAGCATAGTTAATTAGTTTGGTTTGTAATAATTAGTTTAATTAGCGTAGCTAGTTAGCTTATTATTAGGACCCTTCGTCGAGAGGGCAAATGTTATAATAAGTATGCGTGTGTATGATGCATGTCTTCCAACCCCATTTCTTTATCCCTTTTACTTATCAGCTTTCGATGGTTAGTTTAGGGCATATTTCAATTAGCATACTTTATGACTTGCATGTGTGCATTCATTCATTTGTCTTGCGTGCACCGGGCTCGGCGCATCATTCAAACCGCATTGTATTTCAATACACTTTACTTGAATACGTGTTTAACAGCATGTTGTCAAGTGTTTCATTCATATGCCATTCTAGATAGCCGAGCCTATTTTAGTTGCATTTTTGCATGTGTTGCATTATCTATTGTTGACATAGCTAGGATCATGCATTGATTACTAACTAGCTTCTGTTTTGGCTTGGAGTACACTGTGAGTATTTATACTTTAGCATCCTTGCATGTGTGTAAGTGATTGCCATGATAGGATGTTTGCCATGAGGCTAACTACTTAAGTGTTTAAACTGCATGAATGCATGTGGATGAAGGCTTCATTGCTTGAATTGGAACAATTCATCGAAATGCGAGTTTTAAGCCCACTTGAAGTGGCAAAATCATGTTTTTTTCTAAGCCCACTTGAGGGTGGCAAATCCATGTCTTAGCCTACTTGCTAGTAGCACTTTCAAACCATTTTCGAAAGACAAGCATGAGATGTTTTGTTCCAAATCGAGCGATTTAGTCTATACTTGTATGCGGTGCGCATCACATAGTAAGCTAGCTAATAACCGGAATAAGAACACATGTGTTTTCAAAAACAACATATCATGTTAGTAGAGGTCGATCCTTTGATCGGGCGAGCGGGGGTGCTCATTTCAGGACCTTCCCCTCTCGTACCCAAGTTCCCGAGCCAAGGCAACTTTGGTGATGACGGACGCGTGGCTTTAGGCACGAGTCAGGGTTTCCTAAATTTTCCAAAACAAAATATTTAGGTGGCGACTCTGAAATCTGGCAAAGCAGTCCATGTTTGGCACTTCTTGATCAAAATCAGTTTTCCAAAACGATTTGCCGGATTTGGACTCTTTGGTGATTTATCAGTCTTACATTGCACTTTGTGAGACTAGATTCAGAACCGTGACAGGAGTCCGAACTGTAGTAGCTATGAACTACAATTCGCACCCTCCAGAGCGAAGTTCGGGCGGTCTACAAGTACTAATAGCATAATCTAACGCTTGCCTTATTGACATAACGTAGCTCATGAATAGTGTCCGGGATATTATGTAACAAGGCAGGTTTCCTTAGTTCTAAAATGATGCAATGCAATTAACAATTAACTACGAATTTCATAAAATAGAAATTTTCAAGTCAAGCTAACTTAATTCCCCAGCAGAGTCCCCAACTGTGGGCGTTGTGCCTTTTTTAAGTCTAAGGCATACATCCCACACCGACTTGCTTTATTAACATATAGTCGCCACTTAATTTTTAAAGGGGAATTAAAAAAATCTTTAACAATGAAAACAAAATTAAGGCCTAGCCCATCATAACCATGAACATTCCGAGTTCAGGAGCTTAGGTACAAAAGAGGAAGGCCATTTACCTAGAAGCACTCCCTTTTGCCCAATCCGAAGATTGGCCTCTACTCACTTTCTATTTTATTATTTTAGTGGTTTATCATTCATACAATTCATTTTAGACCTAAAACCTTTAACTAACATAAAGCTGGATGATTTGAATAAAAATAAGCATCATTTATTTTAGATTGAACAAATAAGGCCATATATTTCATAAAATGTGATTTTTCATTAAAACTAGCTTTTTGACAACCCGTGGCCCTAAACATAAACCAAAATAAATAATACTCATAAAAAAATCAAACAAATCAACAATTTTGCATACAAAGAGTATATGGACTTGGATTATTGAAAAACAATGCACATAATACCCATATGCCAAGAAAGAAAGAAGGACTTACTTGGTTGCCACTTCACGCGTTTTACATGCAATACATAAATTAAATATGACCTAAATGCAACTAACACATACAAGATATGAACTTAGGCCCGATTTGAGGCTACTAGAATGATGAATATGCACAAAAGACCAAATAACACATAATGAAAAGCAAAACAATGATATTAGCTATTTACATGATGATTCAAATAAGGCCTAACACATGAGTTCTAGATGATTAAATGACCCAAATCATGTTGTATGTACACAAAGAAAACATGCGAAATAAAGTGAGAAAATGGATAAAATGAAAAACTTACATGATGCTATGATAGACTAACATCCTAGCATGCTTGAATACCGAAACAAACAAAGAATAAGTACTGAAATATGTAATAATCTGTTTGGGTGACCGCTTGAGCAGTCAATCGGTTGCTCGAGTGGATATGTGAGGCCTCCAGTATCTTGTTAGCTTGCAGGCGGGATCGCTCGAGCGGTAGAATGGTCGCTCGAGCGTAGAAATAGGACTTCTATTATTTTCACTGTAGCTCTGGAAAACTTCCAAGACCCTGAGTTTACTGCTCGAGCGGTGGATAGTTAGCTCAAGCGGTCTCTTTGATTTGAACACTTAGCTCAAGCAATGGAAAGTTCGCTCGACCGATCTGTTTGGGACAGCACACTTAAAAGTCAAACCAAACACTTTTTCTCTCACTTTTTCCATATCTCCTCTCTCTATCTACCTTTTCCAAAACCCTAGTCTCTAAACACTTGATTTCCCTTGATTTCTACCAAGATCCACCTTAAATCTTCAAAAAGGGTTGAAGAACAAGCCTAGATCAAAAGTCCTACCGATTGTTTTCTTATTTCTTAAAGCTTGAAGTTGGGTATTTACCTTTTGCCTTTAATCTTGAGGTAGGGGTACTTTTAACTCATTAATTTTGTGCTGATGATTATGTTATGGGTGATGAGAATTGACCTTCAAATGCTTCGAAAGAGAAAAGCCCCAATTTTTCTTAAACCCAAGCTTTCAAATTGACTCAATAAAGGGGAATTGCTTTGATTAGCCTCTTAATCATAAAATCGGCTGCATTGATTTGATTTTTTTACGTTGGAACATGAAATATTGGGAAACTTTTATCACTACGTCTTGAGATGATGATGAGTATGATTTGGGAAATTATCCTAATTAGAAATGTTAAAATTGTTGGATGATTATAAATCAAAACTACCTTAGGGAAATTAAGATTTGTAAATTCATGTGTCATATGCATTCGTTAATTATACCTGTGGTTTGGAATGGTGGATGTTTGGAATATGTGGAGAGGGTAAATAGTGTATGAGTTTAGGTAGTCGAGTCAAGTTTTGATAATGGTTTGTGTGTTGTATTTGGTACTTATGCGGGAATCAAGGTGCCGAATTGCCCTGTCTTGTACATATCGCCGGACGAATGTGGGAAAGGTTTTACGGTGTCAACAAGCCTGCCATTTTTTGAGCTGGCAAATGTGAAGGAATGAGGTCTTTGGTGCCCAACGCCCTGCCGTTTCTGGAGTCAGCAAATGTGGGATTGTATTTCTATATATTTATATGTATATATTTTGTACTTATAGTTTATGGCTCTAGTATCTAGACGTCATAGTGTATTCATATCCCATTTATTTTGAAAAGAAATAAATTTGTTATGAACAATGTTTAATTTGATCTCCATGGTTTTACAAACATGGGTGTTCTCATCTATTGTATTGCATGATCATATGTGTCTCAATTAATTATATAATTTGTTAATGGTGTTTCCTACTTGGCAATTGTTCACCCCAAAACTAGCAACCTTTCAGGAGATGGTGTTGACACGCTACCGAAGTAATTGACTTTGAGAAGTAAATTTTGGATGGGAGTGCGGAGGCTCCTTTTTTGTGCCATGTGGTGAAGCCTAGGGCTATTTTGTGTGTACTCAAGGAAAATCTTTGAAAAGATGTAAGCCCTTAGGACATTTTGTTTGTATATTCTCTTATCTTTTGAACTATTAATCCTTTTGATAATTTGTTTAAATAATGATGTAACCATATGAATAGTTCAAGGAAGAAGAGATGACTTTGGTATATGAAACAGATTATTCAATGCAATGGATTATCTATATTGGTTGTGATATTCATGTATTTATAGTATGTTAAAGGGTGGTGTAATATTCGGGCATTACAAAATAGGTAAAACGAGAGAGTTTACCAGCTGGTTTGCTAAAACCAAAGATTACACCAAGAAAAGTGCGAGAAAACCATAGTTTTCTTGCTTGCAAGCTTCCCTCAGGCTTGGAATCTGAGTTAGGGTTGAAGTTGTTCACTCCGTAGGAGTTTTTCAAAGGTCTGGAGTTACTGTGAGGGTGTGTATCTCGAAGCTAGGGCAAGAGGAGAAAGGAGGTGTAGTGTTTTGCTCCCAAAAGATTGAAAAGGGTTCAAAATTCTTAACCACCTCAAAAGGGAGGGGAAGAAGGCCTTTATATAGGCAATGGGAGGTGTGGGGGCAAGCTAGGGCAACCCTTATTGCTTCCTCTGCCGCCTCCCTTCAAAAATGCGCCAAAATTGAGTTTCGTACCTGGCTATGCGATATTCAATGTGCGCACGCACAGCGATTGTGCGTATGTACAAACAACATGCGCGCTCACATCTAACGTGCGCACGCACATTTTGCCTTGGTACACGTGCCATGCATGCATGCATGCACAAGTATGGGGTCCTATGCCCTCAGCTTGCTTGCGGCACAAGTAAGCTTGAATTGCATTATGATTGAGGTTTTTGATAAAAACGAGTCACTAATTTTGGAAAATATGATCAATCAAAGCACAATAGAGCTTTCCGAGGTTAAGAAGTTGTTTTTTTGTCTAAAAACAAGTCTAGGGGTAAAACTGTCATTTTCATAAAAGTTGATTTTTGGCCAAAACGAGTTTATTACAGCATCTCTAAACAACTTTAAATTTTCTAAGGATGAAGTAAGTACCATTTTATCATCGGGGAGGCTTACAAGCACCCGAAGTCAGTCAAAATGGCATGTCTATAGGATCCAATCAATTTTGTTTAACCCTTACCATTGGATTTCAAAGTTATCATCATCATGCGTTAGGTGATAGTTGCCTAATCAAGAAAATTTTGAGAAATTTTAAGAATTCCTACTAAAGTAATCAAACCTAAACAATTGCCTTTCCATTGCTTTATCAGAAAGTGCCCCAATTTATTTTTAAAAGGACATGATCAAATTAGAACTTCCATTTTTTCTTTCAACATCCTTTTTTCAAGATAAAGTCCTCTCTTCTCCTTTTATATATATATATATTCAAATTTCAAAGTTTTCCTTTCTATTTTTCAAAAATTTTGAGGAATTTGAATTTTATTCGAAGGAATCAATCAAACAATCATCCCTTAGCCAAATATCTTATAAAGGAATCAGAATTTTATTCAAAATGGAAGACTTGGTCATCACTTTCTTGTCTAATATTTTTCTAGAAAATTAAGGTTCATTCAAAGTTAGTAGCCCAAAGATTTTTACTTGATGAAAAAAACTTTTTATAATTTCCGAACTCTACTCAAATTTTATTCTAAATTTTTTTTCAAGTAATTTCATATTTTATTCCAAGAAATCAATCAAACAATTATCTTCTAGCCAAATCTCTTTAAAGGAAATTTAAAATTTCATTTCAAAATGAAAGACTTCGTGGATACCATCTAACATTTTTCCATAAAATCAAAATTGCCTCCATAGTCAATAACTTAAATATTTTTGCCTAACAAAAAATCTAGGCGCACAGACGACTGAACACAAAAACTGTGCATCCGGTCGTCAGCCAGATGACCACCGGGACTGTTGTGGCTGTCATGGTGTTGACCACAACTGTCATATTGACCAAAGCTTGTCAACCACGGCTGTCATGGTGTCAAGACCCAAACCTACCCCTAGAGGTTTAGGCTGTGACCAACCTGTAATAAAGCCTCAAAGACAAAATTTCAAAAATATTTTTAAATAATATTGGGCTTGAAACGGAAGCAAATCAATATTAACAATGTCCATTGAGCTGTGCATACATGATAACTACAATATTTAAAAACATTCTTATTACATATACAAAGACATATCTTATACATATCTCACACATACGTATAAGACTTTTAACAAAATACAAAGGTGGACAAAAGCAAAAACTAAAGCCTCGACACGGAGGCACACTTGGGTGGCTTGACGCAAAAGGGCGAACTCTGAAGCAAACTCTAATGCTGATCTTCTAATTACTCATCTACATAAGGGAGAGAGGTGAGTTAGAGCCTAGTGAGTAATACCAAAATAAAGAGGTTAATGAATGAAGTCTATAATAATATCAAAACATGACTTACAATTTCAAAATGAATCTTAAATCATTTTCAAAAAAAAAAAAAAAGCATTTGCCACATCTGTCATTTACAAATATCATATAGCAAATTCAATATCAAATATTGGTCATATTGAAATCCATACATTTTTAATGGAGCATATATCGAAATCAAACATAACATTTTCCATATCGATCCATTATGAAGTATTATATGTGGTACATCCAATAGAGTAACGAAGGGGTCCGAAGGCCTAAATCGAAGGGACCATAAAGGTCTAACGAAGGGACCACTTGGGTCTAACATCAAAGATCTTTGCAAAGGGCCTTGGTATTGTTTCCCTCAAGTGAGGGCCTATTAACGAAGGGCCATGGTATTATTTCCCCCAGGCAAGGGCCTATTAACGAAGGGCCATGGTATTGTTTCCCCCAAGCGAGGGCCTATTGATGAATGCCACGAATACATTTCAAAAATGGATATTCATTCATTCATATAAAATAGCATTCCATAAACATGATTCATATAACGATTTTCAAAACACATTTCGAACATATCTTTATAGAGATATTACTCACAGTGGACTTGACTCAAATGTAACTCCTCGGATGTCCAACTACACAAAGCACATAAACGAACACATCGAAACACAATATTACTCTTTTGATCGAACCTTACTTCACTTATTCTTTTCTTCTCAAACAAACTGAATTCGTACTTTACTTATTCTTTCTTTAACTTATTAACTTATATAGGTTCTTAGCTTAATAACCCTTAATGAAGCTTAACTCATGCCTATGAATGCTTGGAAAGAGATGAGGATGAACATATGAACCAAATGCAATTTTTCAAAAACATGCTGAAAAGGCCTGACTGCTCGAGCCACCACTTGGTCGCTCGAGTGGACTGCACAGTTTGCAAAAATACTAGACGGGTCGAATGTGCACTCGAACCAACACTTGGTCACTCGAGCGAGTAGCAAACATAAGATGGGTTCACTAGAGGCACCAATTGGTCGCTCGAGCGATCTATAAATTTTCTAGGTTTCAAAACTGAAGATTTGAGCTTCCAAACTCCATTCCAGGACTTGGGGGCCATGCATGGCTTGCTTGAAAACATGAAAATACTTTGGAAAATACATGACCCTTTAGAAATCATTTACTCAAAACTCAACAATTTTTATCAAAACTTAAATCTTCATGCATGCAAAGATTTTCCAAGCTTCATCTCTTAATGAACAAAATGTGAATTTGAAGACGTAACCCATGAAATTTCTGAAAACATGCGAGATATAAACCTTCATGAAATAAGAGTTTTAAAACTAAAATCAAAGATGAAGAAATTACAAATTATTTTCCATGAACATGCATGTAGCTCAATTTCTTACTCAAACCCATTCTCTTACAAAAACCATGGAATTAGCTCAATAACTCTCTTAATTCATGAAGTATGGAGGATTCTCTACAAAATAGGACCATGCATTCCTCACCTAAGGCTTCAATTTCAGAGATATGAAGTGATTCGCCTTAGTTTCTTCAAGTCTTCTTCAATTTGCACAAGTCTTGAGCTATCTCTCTCTCTCTCTCTCTCTCTCTCTCTCTCTCTCTCTCTCTAATTTCCTTCTCAGCAAAGCAGAAAGGAAAGGTTGAAGAATGAGCTGCCTTTCTTCCTCTTGACTTATATAACACACCTTACTTGTTGACACCACATTACACATGTGCACACACCCTAAGGCTTCCAGCACAACACATAGGGATATAATCCCCTGCACACTACTCACATAATTAATCACATGGGTAGGATTAGCTTAACTGTTGATTACACAATTAGCTTAGTTAAATTGCACTTAATCTTAATTAGCACAAAACTTAATTAATCGTAACTAATCACAAATCCTACATAACTTAATTAATCTAATTAACTTCAATTAAGGCCCAATTAATCACAATTAAATTTATCAATCTGAATCAAATTTTTAATCAAACTTTCAAAAGGCTCCAAATATCGAATTAAACTTATTGACATCATCAATTTGGGTTTCTCGAATCATTAAGGCTTCCAATTTCTTATTAGACCCAAAATTCTTGTTAATAAATTACACATTCAAATTGGTGCCCTCATAAGTAAATTCAATTTAGAATAACCACAACCCCCAATCCTTATAACTTAATTAACACCAATTCGGACCCAATTAATCAAATCTTAATTTTACTAAACTGAATCGAATTTTATAATTAAACTCCCATATGGTCCAATACTTGAAATTAAACTGATTCAATTCGTCAATTTTACCTTCTTAAGCCATTTAGGCCTTCGATTTCTAATTCCAAAATAAATCCTAAACAAAATTGTGTACAAATCAGACTCAATAATGCTCATCAATTCCCCCAATTAAATCAGAATAATAGACAATTAAAATTCGAATCTCCTCAATTAATTAAAATGTAAAATATTATATGTAATGGGGTCGTCACACATGGTGTCGACCATGGCTGTCATGGTATCTTCCGATCATCTAGTGGAATAGTTATTAGTTTCTATGTTTGGTTCTGTGTTGGTCCTTTGTGTGCATAGCATTGATGTTCATCTAATCAAAAACTTTCCATAACTTCAAAAATTCTACTCAATTTTTTTTTTTTTTTCAAAAATCTTTTATCCCAAAGAATTTTGAATTTTATTGCAAGTATCAATTGTCTTATAATCAAATATCTTTTAGAGAAATTGAAATTTTATTCAAAATGGATGACTTGATCACCACTTCCTTATCCACTATTTTTTTCATAAAATTTGAAATCCCCTCAAAGTCAATGACTTAAAGATTCTCATCCAATCAAACACCTTTCATAATCTCTAAGGCTCTACTTAAGTTGGAAAGTTTTTTTTTTTTTTTTTAGAAGTTATCCTTTGATCACATATTTTCTTGAGGATTTAAAGATTGGAAAGACAATCATTCTCAATCAATTACTAAGGTAAACATTCAAATTCACACTCAGATCCTTTAAATTGAGAAACTACCCCGTAATTTACCACTAATTGACAAAATCAAAATCGAATCAAATCACTACCTAAATTGAATCCCCAAATTAGGTAATTGCCCCGAATATCTCAAATTGCCCATAATCAAATCACTACCATATCAAACTTCCCACATTTTTAGATTGAAATCACTGCCTTTCTAACTATTTGTGACGCCCCTTTCTATCTTGGAGTATGGTGTTCTATTTTTCCGGTTGCTCCTTTCTAGTCCCTCATGAAGTTGGGTTTCCTTTCCTCAAACTCCAAATCCTCTTAGATTCTACCTCCTCTCATTTTGAAGTCAATGTTGTGTCAACTATTTCCACAAAGATGGCAAGACTCGTCCAGAATTTGATTCTTGATAAGGTTCGGGATTTCAACCACGGTTACTAGTCCATTCTTAAAGGTTTAATTTCCTAGTACCCGCATTTCTATTGTTGCTTGTGAGCTCGTGTTATTACTTGTCTCGGATTGTGGTCCACCATTTTTCGTTCTTGGTATGGGGTGAGGCATAACTCAGATTCTAACTACAGAGGCAATTCCTTATAGGTAATCAACTAATCTTAAATTAGAGTTTAATTATCCTAGGGTGTTCACACAACACAACTTCATATATATATATAGGAAAAATAATAATTGCAAGATTCTTAAAATTGGATTAAAGTGGAGATGAAGAATACAAAGCAGTTATGGTGATAACATCAAGATTAACTGAAATATGGATGAATGGTATTATGTTATGGTTTCGAACTTCAATGTGATCAAGGTTATAGAGGTAGTGACTGAACTAGATATTTAACTTGAAATTGTGTTGACCATCCGTGTTTCAAACTGAATATCCAAGATTCGTCACCGAGTAAAGAAAATGAAATTATTTACAATAAGCCTTGGGCTAAATAAAATAATCAAGGCTCAAATGAGTTCAATTTTACAAATAGTAGTATATAAAATAGGACTGGATGGAAATGACTTAATCTTGGAAAAAGGATGACATCGAATAAAGGTTACGAATACAAGATGAGGGTATGATGATTGATAGAAGACGTGTAAAACTAATAATACCCCCACTACGCGATGTGAGGCATTCTCCAGAGTTAAAACCACCTCCCGATCCTGAAATACGTCCTCATGAATTGATGTTGCTATGCCCAGAATTCAAAGAAACACCCTAAGCTAAGTCAAGAAAATTTTTATTTTATGTCTTTTAGTTAATAGAATATGTAGTGTTGTAATAACATAACATAATCGAGGCAAGACAGTTGCTAACCGCAGGTTGAAACGCATGGGTAAGGGTTGAACCTAAGCTCTAATATCAAGTTGTATAATTTTCTATTCCCTAGGGTAGCTGGCCATGTGAGCTGATTTGAGGGAATTAATTTTTTTTATTTATTTATTTATTTTATTTTTTTTGTGTACAATTGTTGGAAATTGTAAATATAGTGTATAATATAAGTTTAAAGGTATAAGTTTATATATATAGTACTAATTTGGGGTCAATTAGCGATTTAATAAAAATGTGAGGGCTTTGGGTTTAATTCATGTATTGGAACATTTATTTAAGTGCAGTATTTAATTTAATTAGGATCTGGAACTTTAATTCGGTTAAAGTTTCTTTATTTCGAATTAAACGGCGAGTCGTAATGAGAACCGAAAGCCTAGGGTTTTTGATCGGAAAATATAGTTAGGGAATTAATTTAATTATTATTAGGGCTTTGTAATGATCCTTGAGTTCCCGAATTCAATCAAGATTTGAGAGTTTTCAGTTAGCGCACGTTTTCAACTCTACAACTAAAATTGAAAATAAATAAGGGAATGAGCTTCTTTATTGAAATAGTTCAAAAGTAAGGGTGTAAATAAAATTACAAAGCTCAGGGGCCTCATAGTTAAATAATTAATATTAGCGTGTAAAAATGATTACTAAGCTATCGGGGTCAATTTGGCTTTGTACGGTTTATTCGCGATGCGTCTTCAATTCTAGGGTTAAATTTGTGAATAAACGAAGAACTAAGAGCTTTATTATAATATATCATCAAAACAAAACAAAAAACAAAAAAACAAAAAAAGTGCTTTATTATAATAACTCATAATTTAGGGATGTAATAGAGCCTACAAAAGTTAGGGGTCTCACACTGTTGATACTTGGAATCAAATCAAATCATTTCCAAAATATCATATAAGCACATAATTTGCATTCATGCCTATTTGCATGTAAGGTTGCCCGTTCTAATTTGGAAATGAGATTTAGGATTCACTAAACCATACAAAAAGGCAACAATACAATCCAAAAAAGGAGGGTAGCCTATGCTAGTTTGGAACGTGTTGATGCTCTCTATATGCAAAAGGTAGGTTTGGTCATAAAAGGGTACATCAATTATTGCTATCAATATACCTCTCATCCTACAGGGAAATGATCAAACATTACTAATAGCATAATCTGATGCTTGCCTTATTGACATAACATAGCCCGCGAATAGTACCCAGGATATTATGTAGCAAAATAGGTTTCCTTAGTCTAAAATGATGCAATGCAATTAACAATTAACCACTAATTTCATAAAATAAAAATTTTCAAGTCAAGCTAGTCTAAGTCCCAGAAGAGTCGCCAATTGTGAGCGTCATGCCTCTTTCCACTCTAAAACATTACTTCCCACACCGATTTGCTTTGACCAACAAAGAGTCGCCACTTAATTTTTAAAGGAAAATTAAAAAACTTTCAACAATGAAAACTAAGTTAAGGCCTAGTCTGTCATAACCAGAAAATTTCTAAGTTTGGGAGCTTAGATACAAAAAGAGAAGGTCATTTTCATGGAAGCATCTCCTTTAAAAAATGACATTCAATTACGTGACATGAAAACATTTTATTGTATACAACTTACACTTCTGACACAAACCTAAATTTCAATATAATAATACATTTTTTTATGTTATGTGACAAAGTGTCATTTTCTGTTTAATTTTGAATAAAAATTAATTTTAAAACTAAATTGAAAAAAACTTGAAACATAAAGAGTCAAAGTGGTAAAAAAATAAATTTTAAGGGTCAAAATGAAAAAATAACCATAGATAAAAGAATAGAGTGTAATTTTTTTATTTTTTTTTTTTTTTTAACTAAACGGTGTGAACATCTGATGAGTTTGTTAGGAAAATCAACTAGTTTAGAATTTACAATTATTAAAATTTAAAATTTTGAAATTAAAATTTTTTAACTTAAAATAAATAAAAAAAATCACTTAAAAATGAATAAAGAATAGTTTATGGCTTGTTTTGACGACTTGACTAAAAGCCATTTTTTTAATTTTTTGACTTTTTTTTTATCAAGTCACCTCTCTTCTCTTTTACAAATTTTTTTTTTAAAAAAAAGTATATAAAAAAAAAAAAAAAAACCAAAAAATCAACTTTTAACCTACATCCTAAAATCCTCCCTCCAAATGAGGAGTTTCATCTTTTAACTAGAGGTAAACCATCAGCGAATAAGCAACCATTTTTTAAGTCTCTGTACCAAAACAATCCAAAAACAACTCTTACAAATTCATTATCAAAGTAATTTTCTCCTATTTCGAAAGATAGTATAACCCAAATTGCTGCCTTTTTACTCTTCAAGTCGCAGCTAAGAATCAAACAAAACAATTCTTCGCAACATAATGTTTTTTTTTTCTTTAAATAAATATTTTCAACACTGTCAAACTCAGAACAATCTGTGACTATTATTTCTGTTTTTAGCAGTACCTAGCAACGATTGTCACTCAACCAGAAAGCTCACAAGCTTTCAAACAATGAACTGAAATAACAAAGCCAGCAAAGGCCGAGGCCCTTGTGGCATGTACCCGCACCGAGTAGAAGGTCTAGAATTCGAATGGATAGACCAGCAGCAGCCTCTTTAAGTTATAACCTAATTTTACTAACATACCATCTTTGACCCCAAAAAAAAGAAAAAAAAGAAAATACAAACAAACCAGCAAATGTAGTTCCAGCACACAAAAATAACAGAAGCAACAAAGTTTAAAAGGTCTGCATAATAACCAGACGTCCCGGCACTTCCAAAATTTTCAATCAATGGATCTAAAATATCAAAAAGCACAGAATAGAAATGTATTTAAGTTAAAGACACTGCCATACTGAGTTATATATTGCTTTTAAATATTTCAGTTGCAATGTGTTAGAGCTAGCCTATGTACTACCCTACAAAATTACTATTAGACACCTTATAATTTCTGTGCATCAACAACACTTACATGTACATAAGAAGTTTTTGGCTACCACATGTATTGTCAATGATGGTAATTTCCAGTGTTATTAAAACCGCGCCTAGGCGCAAAGCCCAGCCATGCCCACCCCCTGCGCCTTGCAGTGGTCAAGGCGAGGCGACTTCACTAAGGCGCGATTAAAGCGCACGACTCAAGCAAGGTGCATTGAAGCCCAAGGCGCAGGCCTTGAGGGCTTCTTTTTTTTTTTATTCGAATTGGACCACCAAGATTTCATGGGTCAGCTACAACAGATCATTTCCTTCAAATATACTTGTTGATTTAGGCCCAAATCAGCGATGACAAAAGAAACACCAAGCCCTAATCCAAATCTCCAAAGAAGTTCTTCTCTTCCAGTCGTCTTCTAGCATAGGCCTCAGTCGTCTTCCAGTCCAGGATGTGTAGGTATGTTCTTCTCTTTGTTTCTTCATCTCTTCTTGCCCTTCTCTTCGTCTGTTTGTTCGTTTGTCTTCTCTGTCTTCGTCTTCGTCTTCTTCTTCTTCTTCTTCTTCTTCTTCTTCTTCTTCTTCTTCTTCTTCGTCTGTTATTCTCCTCGCCAGTCTTCTTCTTCTTCTTCGTCTCTTCTTTTCTACTTATACCTATCTGCCTTCTTCTTCTTTTTCTTTTATTTTCAGCTTTTCAGCTTTTTCTTTTTCTTTTTCTTTTTTTCTTTTTGGGTCTGCTATCTTTATTAAATATTTATTCTAAATTGCTCTGCTTCTTCTCTACTTTTATGATTTAGATGGCATCTGAAAATACAAGAAAAGATCCTGCATGGAAATGTGCACATCAGTTAGATCCTAAGAACCTAAATCAATTCAAGTGTAATTTTTGTGGTAAAGTATCTAATGGAAGGGTTTATAGAGTCAAACAACATCTTGTTGGAGGTTCAAGGAATGTCACAGCTTGTCAAAAATGTCCACCTAATGTACGGGAAGAGATAAAAGAGTATATGGGAAACAAGAAAACACAGAAAGAGCAAATTAACTTGTTGCCTCATTTTGATGAGATGAAAAATGACCTTGAAGAGGATGAAGATGACATTGCTTTTGAGATTCATCGGCCTCATGGACCAAGTGGTAAATCATTGCCAAGCAATCAAAATAGTTCTTTTGCTGGATCAAAAAAGTTGAAGACAAAGGGACCCATGGATGTATTCTACACACCCAATCCTGATTTTGTGGTGCAAAATAGAAAAGGAAAGCAAACAACAATTGATCACAATGATTCTTACAAGAAAGAATTAAGAGACCGAGCAGTGATAAGAATCACGAGGTGAATGTATGATGCAGGTATAGCTTTTAATGCAGTTGTGACAGCTTTGGACCAATGGTTGAAGCTATTGGGCAGTATGGTCCTGGTATGAAATCTCCTAGTTTCCATGAAGTGCGGGTTCCATATCTGAAGAAAGAGTTAAATCATACAAATGAGTTGATGAGGATTCATAAAGAGGAATGGGTGAACTATGGGTGTTCCTTGATGTCAGATGAATGGACTTCATAGAATGGGAGGACTTTGATTAATTTTTTAGTCAATTGTCGTAGAGGAACTATGTTTGTTGAGTCCATCGATGTTTCAAGCTATTCAAAGGATGGACAAAAACTCTTCGAACTACTTGATAAGTTTGTGGATGATGTTGGAGAAGTTAATGTAGTCCAAATTATCACAAATAATTCCTCAGCTAATGTGTTGGCTGGTAAGAATCTTTTGTCTTGATTCTTAAAAAATATGAACTTACTAGTTAGTTAGTTAGTTAGTTAGTCAGTCTAGTTGTCATTAAATAATCTTTTGTGTTTTGTTTCTATAATTTTAATAGGTAAGTTTTTGGAGGTAAAGGGCCACACCTCTTTTGGACACCATGTGCCGCTCACTGCTTTGATTTGATACTAGAAGATAATTTCAAATTGCCACATATGAAGAAGACATTTGACAAGGCTATTCGGGTACACGGTTATATTTATAACCGTCCAGGTGTGTTGAATATGGTGAGGATGTTTACACAGTTAAAGAATTTGGTCAAGCCTGCAAAGACAAGATTTGCAAAATCCTTTCCCACTCTATCTAGGATTCATCAACAAAAAAAACTTGAGAAAGATGTTCACTTCGGAGGAATGGACAAGCTCCAAATGGGCAAAGGAGCCAAAGGGTAAACAAGCAACACAGATTATGTTGATACTATCATTTTGGAATCTGACTGTCTATGTTGTTAAGGTCTCAGGTCCACTTGTGCATATGCTTAGGTTGTTTGATTCCGAGAAAAAGCCCGCCACGGGAGAGGCTATGGATAGGGCTAAAGAAAGTATTGCAAAGTCATTTAATGAAAACGAAGAAAAATATAAGAACATCTTTGAAATCATTGACAATAGGTGGAATATCCAATTGCATTAACCTCTTCATGCAGCTGGCCATTTTTTGAATTTGGAGTTCTTCTATGCTAATCCAAGTATTGAGCATGATACTAAAATCATGTCAGGGTTGTGTAAGTGTGTTTCAAGGTTGGTTCGAGGCACTGACATTCAAGATAAAATCACTCGAGAGATGAGTATTTATACAAAATCTGAAAGTCTCTTTGAGATGCCACCAGCAACTAGGCAGAGAATGACAAGGACACTAGGTAATCCATTTTACACCATTAACTTTTTCATACCTCTAGATTAAATCAAAAGTTTATAGTTGTGCTAAAATTAGTTGCAATTCACAGCTAATTGGTGGTCTGTATATGGTTCTTCAATCCCAAATTTACAAAAGTTTGCCATAAAAGTTCTTAGCTTAACTTGTAGTGCATCTAGTTGTGAAAGAAATTGGAGTGTATTTGAGCATGTGAGCATCTACCTCAAATTTGGTGAATTCCTTTTTTTTTTTCTTTTTGTCTTCTCATATGGTAACTTTTAATACATTCTCTTATTCTTGTAGCTCCACAACAACAAAAAAGAAATAGGTTCGAACAACGTCGTCTCAATGATTTGGTATTTATTAAGTACAATAGACAATTGAGATATCGATATGATATGCTTGACACAGTTGATCCCATCACTTTAACAAATATTGATGAAATCAATGAGTGGTTGGTTGGGAGGATGGATGGAGAAGAGGATGAAGATAATGATAATATGTTTGATGATGAAAGTTTGACATGGGATGATGTTGCTAGAGCTTCTGGAATTCGGGAAAGAAATAAACAAACTAGATCAACAACTTCAAAGACACCATCGGCGTCGAGGACAAGGCTAAGGGGTTCTAGATCATCAAATGCACGTCAATTGATAGATGAGGAAGAGGCAAATTCAGAGGAGATAGAAAAGGAAGATGTAGAAGGATACAAATCCAGTGATGAAGAAGAAGATTATGAGTTGCGTGTTGTTGATATTGAGGAGGATGATGGTTATTAGATCCTCATTGGAAGATGGAAGATGATGGTTATTAGATCCTCATTGGAAGATGGAAGCAAAGACTTTATTTTTTGTTGGTTTAATTTGTTGATGTTTTGAAATGCATGCTTAAACTTGAAATATTGTTATTAGTTGACCTTTAGATCATGGATAGTCGTGTTTTATGTTTTGAAATGCTTGCTTATACTCATTTGTCTATGTTAAAATAGCGATATTTGTTGGTATTTATTTTTTAAAATGTTCAATATTTCATTTTGTTTATGTTATACTAATTAGTTATTTACTTATATGTCTCATATTAAATTATATTATTTCAACTGGCCATGGTGCGCCTTACTTCGATGAAACCCGCGCCTTGCCTTGCGCCTAAAGCCTCAGGAGACCTTGGCGCCTAGGTGCGCTTATCGCTTTTAATAACACTGGTAATTTCTACAACTTGAGGGAGCACTCTGCACTGCTACTGCTGCTATTATTGACGAATCCCTTTGCGAGAAAAGAGGCTGTATCTTCCATGGCCAATGGAAATCTTTCATAAATCTATAGAAGAAAATACATTACATGAGAAATTGCTAGTTAAGTATGCTTCATTTTGTTTTCATTTTTTGTGTTTTAATAAATAAATAATAATAATAATAAAAACAATGAAAAGTTCAAAGCAGGCATTGTTTTTCATATTTGCTTTCATTTTTGTGCAAAAATTAAAATTTTGAAAACAATTTATTGGTGTTTCCTTTTAGAAAATTTTCCCTAAAGCTATTTTCAGAAATAATTTGCCAAACAAGTCTTCTATGTTTTCCAGAAACGAAAATAGAACCACGCAGACATGTTTATTTGGTTTTGTTTCCATTTCTCCATTTTTTGTAATTTGTGTTCTTGGGAACAATAACAATGCAAAGCTTGACACAACTATCGCCATCATTTTCATTCACGTGAAACAATTTTTGAAAATTCAAAAACCACCTGTTGATGTTTCTTAAAAGTGGGTTGCTTTCCAAACGTTATCCTCAACATTTTTTTGAAACAATTCTCCAAACGTGTTTTCCAAAAAACGAAAATAGAAAATGAAAACACAACCAAACAAGCAGGGAGAAAAAAACAAAACAAAGAGTTGGGGCTCAAGTGGATACTTACTGGATCACTAGCTGCATTGAACAAATCCAAAAATGCTGTGGATAGTGCAAGAGGTGGCCCCTCTTTCAAATGAGAACCATCCCTCGTTGACAACCTAGCAACTTTCCTCAATTGCTCACGACCAAAAGGATTAAAAAGTACAATCTCATCAACCCGGTTCAGCAACTCATACCTAAAGCCTATTTTCTCCTACAAAATAAAGCAGAACAAAATTAGTTCCACAACATTGAAAACATTGGGTGAAAAAGAACCACAACAAAAATAGGGAAAGGTCATACACACCTCCAAAAAGGTGTGTACCATGTGCCCAGTTATAACCAAAAATGGTCTTTGGTTATAAATCAAAGTGGAGTTTGTTATGAATTGAAGTAATGGTGGTGGTTATGAACTAAAGTGGTGGTTTGGTTATGACCCAAAGCGATGTATGGCCCAAAATGGTGTTGGTTATTATAACCCAAAATCGTGTTTGGTTAGGAGACAATGTTGTCACTTGTGAGGTAAAGTGGAATTTGGTCTGAGGAGCTAGGGCATTCCAAAATGGCCGTGTCCAACACGTGTTGGACATTGATATGACGTGGACATGTGTATCCACCTACCATGCCAGTTTTTTAAATTATTATCTTATTGCTAGACATGTTGGGATACTTCATAGACACATATGTGTCTGGACATGTCTCCAAACACTGTTGAGTTTATATATTCATTTTATTTTATAATTTTAGAAAGTTTTTGGGTTCAAAGTAAAATATGTGGGGAAACAAAAAAAAAAAATCATGCCTCTCGTATCTTTGTATCCTAAATTTATATTACATATATAGCAAATAAAAAAATATAAAAAAAAATATTTCTTATTTCCATATACTGCGGAGTCTGTATCCTAATTTTTTGAATATTGTTGTCTCATATTTGTACCCATGTCGTATCTATGCTTCTTGATGTTAAATTATAAGGTAAAGTGGTGTTTTGGTTTCGTTATGAGACAATGGTATTGTGCCATTTGTTTTGGAAACATGAACACTTTAGATTGTAACGGGGCATGCGGTACACATCTTTTGAGGGTACCAAAGAATTAGCCAGCAACATAATATCTCCATCTAGCCACATCCAAAAACACTACTACTATTGTTTCTATTTATTTACCTGCTGTATAACTTCATTAGAAGCACCATCTCGAGAAGCATGCCCAACAAGATGCACAAGAAGCCTTCTGTTACCCACATTCGAGGCAAAAATAACAAGAGTGTGTCTGAAATCTACCATTTGTCCGTCAACATTACTCAATGTACCTAGATCAAGGACAGAAAGTAAAGCACTGAAGACAGAAATGTGCGCCATCTCAACTTGTGAAAATAGAAGAATGCTGTGTGGCCTCATCCGGGCAATTTCTAGGAGTGGAATACCATGTTGGCTATGGCTACTACATAAGAATATCACAAACGAATAAGTCATTCAAGCTAACATACAGTAACACAAGTCTAAGGACACATAACCAACCACATAAAATAATCTTGGCCATACACATTAGGTGGTGAGGCCTTCCATTAAAGAGACTGTTCCACTTAGGTTGTGCCAACTGTTTTTCTGTGGCTGGTTCTGTATCCCTGGACTTATTGATGGTAATATAACAAGCAACCTACGATTAACAGCCAAAAATTTAAAAACAACCAAATGGAAGTGTAAAGAGACCATACAATGAAAGCTCTAAAGGCCCATGGATCAACTGGAAAAGCGAGTCTGGGTCTCTGTATTTAGACAAGTCAACTTGAATAAGTAGGTCTGTCCCATCATCACATATAAAATTCTCAGCTACACTTCTTACAAGATCAGCCTGACCAACCCTTGTAAGACCCAGAAATAGGAGTGGCATAGTGGGCCGATGTGGCAGATCATGTGGTGCAAGAATTGATTTCAACACTGCCTCTGCTACAACATCAATTGCCTCCTGATTTTGACCCACCACTCTGTTGCACAATACCATGCAAAGACCTTGCACTTGATTCTTAGCCCTCTTGGTAGGCCTTTCTATGTCCGTAGGTTGTGTCTCCTCATTGGAATAGTTTAAAGGTGTCTACAAGAAGACATTGGTAAATAAGAACCAAAGCAAAATACCAGTGAATCCATTCAAGAGCAATGCTACCTAAGCAGGGGCAGAACCAGGATTTTGTAATAGGGAGTGATAAAACTTGAAAGACAAATTTTCATATATTGATACAATTATTTTATTTTAAGTTTTCGTTGCTGGTATTTCTAAGTTCTAGCATGAGAATATATAAGGATGCAAAAAAAAAAAAAAAATGTACGAAAAGTAAATCAATTTCTATTCAGTCTCAACAAAATAGGGGAAAAAAGAAGACAAAAGTAATTGTTCCTTTGTAATTTCAACTCAATTGGGTAGGGTTGCAAGTGAGTAGTTGATCAAAGCGTCCTTTATTTTTCTTTGCATTTGTTGATCAAAGCCTCTTGATTGCCAAGGAAAAAAAGAAATAAAAAATTCGAGTCTTGATGTTGTTCTATACAAAGAAGTGGAGTCATTGAGTAGTGAAAAACATATGAACTTAGAGCATCTCCAACTATGAGAGAAGCAAAACTAAAGAGGGTGGTCAAATTTTAGAAATAGCTAGATCTTGTGTCAAATTTGACATAAATTTAAGAATGCTAAAATATAACACAAAATTTAGTTAGTCATTACAGAACTGAAAATTGAGCTTCATGTTATTTTATTGGCAATAATAAGCTTTTTATCATATATGATTAGAGAAACTCTAATCAAACAGTAGCTAGAAAACAAAACTAATGAAAGAGTTGCTGGATCCTATCTTTTATTTCATGGAATCCATTTGCTTCTATTTGGTGGTAGATAAGGTCCACTCATCAAATTGGTGACTATTAAAAGCCCAATTCACTGACATGGATTTTATTGAGTTAGAGAAAAAAGGGTAAGCCTCATAGCCCACTGTAAAACAGGAAAATTGAATCTTCATAAATTATATATAATACACATAAGAGGGTTACTGGAAAAGTAGGGGTGCCATGCCACCCTCCATACATAAGATAGTTCCACCCCTGCACCGAAATACTCAGAAAAAATACTCAAAGAAGTGCTCCAAAATTGCAATGTGTGGAAAAGGGTGTGAACCACCACAAAGTTCAAATTACACTACATATTCAATTTCTCTACATTTTTCTAAGTATTTTTTTGGGCACAATGGCATTTTGTTAAGCAAATTGTGTTATTTATTTTATCCTACAAAAGCAAATGCGAAAGAGCAGGATAATGAGGCCTCGTTTGGGAATAGGTTTTTTTAGTAACTTTTTGACTTTTTGGCTAAAATGTGATATAAAAAAAACTAGTATGTTTGGGATGACTTTTTGACTTTTTGACTTTTTACGAAAAGATGTATAAAAAATAGAGAGAAAAGGGAATCTTTGACTTTTTGGTATGGGTTGTTGGCTTTTTGATTTTTTTAGTAACTTTTTGACTTTTTGACTAAAAAAGCCACTTGCCAAACGAGGCCTTAGTCTAATTTTGAATACCCAACTCATCAAGTCTGAATACCCATTAGCCCAATTTTGAATATCCAACTTATTTGTCCACCCACAAAGACAGTCCGTCGCCAAAAACAAAATGTTAATGGTAAGAAATAAATAAGTAATAATAACACCGAAAGTTAAAAACTGTGGATATGATACTCTTTTAAGTTCTATTTAGTTTACTGAAATGAGATAAAATGGAATGAAATGGTCAATCTTTGTGCTCCCCTATATGGAAGGATCATTCTCTTATAATATTGAATGAAGATTTCATTTGTAATCTATTTTTTTATTTATTTATTCAACCAAACATGAGTGTCAGGGTAGATATGACTGAGCAGTTTGGGCCAAATGGACGGCTGGGCTCATGTGTTGCTAAACCAAGGGAACCCATTATGACCTAACAACACATTTGGGCAGCCGGACTAGAATTGGCCAGGGATGCGTGTGCACCTGGGCCCAACTTCTGCGTTTAGTTATTGGGCCAAGATGCTTAAAGGAATGCCCGGTGGGTTGAGGTTCACATAAGTGACTGGGCAGGGCAAGGCATATGGTTGCGAGTACTGGACTTCAACTGGACAAGCATTCACCAAAAGTATCTTGCCCACTTAACGGTTTGGACCGGCTAGGCAAAACCAGCAGGAGCATATTGTGCCTGTTTGGTGCAGCTTAAAAACTGCTTATTTCAACTTTCAGCTTAATTTAAGTTATTTTGATGTGTTTGATTTAGCTTATAGCTTATAACTTATAGCTTTTTGGAAGTTAAAAATCAGCTTATTCTTTGAGTGGGGCAGGAGATGCTTAATTTATAAGTCAGAAATCAGCTTATGTTCATAGTGATAAGCTATAAGCTGTTTAGACATAAGCTATAAGTACTTTCCCACAGCTCTACCAAACAGGGCCATTTGCTAGGTTGGTTTATCCAGCTCAGTCTAGTTATCTGATTAGCTAGTAGTGGAGGCGTATACAATGCTGGGTCTTTTGGATAGGCATTATCCGAAGGAAAAAGAGTCCAAGATGGACATAGAGTCCTATTTCGACCCAAATGGATGAAAAAAACGATTATAAAAGAAGTCAATAATGACGTGGAAAAGGATTCAACCTTTTTTTCACTTTGCTTTGTGCCTTCCGTCCATGTTATTGATCCTAGTTCTAACTTAGGCATCGGATGGGCTTTTCCGACACACACTCGCCAGTTAGTTCACCACTACTATTTTGTAGAGGCAAAACGTTGTCGGAGGCTCAAAAGAAGGTTTCGATCATGTATTGCTCACATGCGGAGAAATCTGTGTCTGTACAATGAGAATCCCCATATTGATAAAAAGGCCATTCCATTCTATTCAATTTCAGTGAACCAAACACTATCTTTAAGTAAAAAGCCAAAAAAGAGAAGATTTGTGGGGCCAACGCGTTGTATCTCTGTGTATCTGATTCCATGGATATATGATGCCTGTTAGTGATTTCATGGTCGTAGATGATATTTAAACTTTGTTGGATGTGTTAGGGGAAAAAAAATGGAGATGATACTTTGCTGTCAAATATTTTTTCTTTCTAGAAATTGCAATTTGTTTAAACTTGATAAGAAACACTTTCAAATTATACAAACTAATTTGCTAGTTAACCATTGACATAATGATATATATATTTTGAAGATTGTTCACTTGAGTTTATAAATACTCTTGTTTGTATTTTTTCTATGACATATTTAGATAGTTCTTCTTCTTTTCTTTTCTTTTTTTATTTTATAATTGAGACTTTTAAGTCCAAAATATGCAATTCCATCGAGAACCGTTGTAATATTTTATGTCTTGCAAGTTTTTTTTCTCAAGATACTAATATCAATATATTTCAGTTCACTTTTATATATGATTTTTTAATAAAGTTTGTAAAATTTATTTTAATGAATACCACAGATAAATTAAAACATGAATGATTCTGATGTTCTTAGCTGAAGATTAAATTTTGGGTTGTAGATGAGCAGCTTGAGCAGACATTCAATCGGCACTGATGATCAAGGCCCCTAATCTAAGTAATCGCAAACAAAAGATTAACGTGTACCGAAAAAAATATAAATTTGCAGTTCACATAAATAAGGTGGCATCGCGTTTGTGTCTCCTTTCCATTCTCTTTCCTAAGACATCAAAGGCAAGCATATTCATCCATTCTGCTACCCTACCAAGCAGATATGAAGGGAAATTCTATTTCCAACACCCTGATAAACTCAGGGCAAATCTTTTCTCAATACACATCCCTACTAATTTAATTATTAAATAATTATCTCAACCCACATCCTTAAAATTACAAATAAACCCTTCACTCATATGTACACACACTTTACCCTCAAAGTACACACACTTTAATTTATCCCAATTTACAATTCTACTTCAAACAAGAGGGAAGAAGAAGTTCAAACAGGATTAAAGCAAAAATATCTTCGCCATCATCATCCTATTTCTTGAAGAAGACGATGCCCCAATTATATAAATTGACTAGGTTCTTCAATTCACTGCCCTCTTTAATTCACTTCGATAAGGAAAAATATGAACTGAAGTAAAAATATCAATTGTCCTGGTGGAAAAAGCGGAGAGAGGTAAAAGAAGATGTAGGTTCATACTTTCCGGAATTATGGTTTAAGAAGCAAAAATATCTTGGAATAGTTCTTCAATAAGGAAAATTTCAATTCGGAACTACAGAGCCGAAGGAAGTGAAACAATTCGGTAAATAAAAACCGAAAATAATAACAAAATTCGGAATTAAATTTCCGAAAATATTAGTTTTGTTCGGAACTCTAAGACCGAATATCTCTAGGGACGAACTATTCATATTTATTCGGTTTTTGATAACCGAATTAATTTAATAAATTCGGCACTGCTTTTCCGACAAAAAAACGCAAAAAAAAAAAAATAAAAAATTATTAAGAGTGTTGATCAAAATCAAATAAAAATTGTTGAACTAATAATTAAACGATGTTAATAATTGAGTATAAACTTAAAGATTAAAGCAATAGAGGAGATGTTTTGTTTGTAAATAACAAAGAGGAATACAGAGTGTGTAAGAAGCAAAGTGACTACAAAAAAAAAAATTATGGTTTAATTTTTTTGTTTCAAAAAGTGTATATTGAGATATTTTTATTTCTAAAAGATGTGTATAGAGAATTTGTATATATATTATTAGGAGTGTTCATCAATGACTATTATAGTAATTTTTAATTATGATATAATTGACATTAATCTAATTTTTCATTAAGTGTGTTGACTGAGTTTATCAAGGTGTTGGAAATAGAATTTCCCAGATATGAATGAATACATCAAACAAACTATATATATACTACCACATACGTTACCACCATTACTACAGTTCAATACCTCATAATCAAAGTTTAGTGTGGCCCACAGAACCCAAACCTAGTACTTAGAGTAGTAGAGTGTGAGAACAAATGTACCCCGCCTAAGGGAATATGTATTGCGTTATCATTAAAGGAGTATAGAAACTTACACGTAGTCCTAATGCACCCTTCATTACCATACAACGCAATGCAGCTTCAGATGTGTACAGGATAAGTTTTTTTCCAGTGATGGAGCTGGCTATGTCCCTCAGCTGGAGCCTACCGATAGCCATAGACTGTTCAGGGGAGAGGCATTTAAAGACAATCACATCATCCAGTTTCTCAAACAACTCAGGTTTGAAATGTCTTCTTACCTGTATAATGTGAGACGCACAGAGAATCAGAATAATTTGGTTAAACAAAAAGCAAAAGAGAACTACTAGAGACCGAGGAAAAAGCAATGTGTGATTGCATTATTTTCGAATCTGGGCCGCATTATTTTTATAGGTGAATTTCCGATAACGAGTTCTGGGTCTGTAGCTTTACTGAAAGCATAAATCTCTTTCTTTGTACTAAACTTACCTCTCTCAAAAGAGCAGGATAGATGCATCGATGTTTCTGTTCCCATTGATCACTATACAAGTTAAAAAAGCATTACTAAAAAGTTAGGTTGTGTTTCGTATAACACTATAATCCTAGTTCCACCCGGGAAATGTTAGAGAGCTCTAAATCTAGAGCTCTAATTTGAGCTCTAGTGATGTGTCAAAGCAAAAAAAAACAAAAACAAAGCAAGGCACAAACATCACATCAGAATGGGTTCCACCTTCCCATTAGAGCTATTAGAGCTCCTATATTAGAGCTCTAAAGCATTTTTGAGTTCCACCCTCATATGTGAAGCCTCTGTTTGGATAAAGTCTTCAAAAACTGATTATAACCTCACATTTCAAACACCTTTCATAACACGTTTGGTAAAGCTCCTCTCAGTCAGTTTTCAAAATTTTTTGGGTCTATCTGGTCGTTTCCCGGACATCCGACTGATTGACCAGAACAATTTTTTTTTTTTGGAGGGGGGAATTGGCACCTGTTCACAAAAAACAATATATTTTTTTAATATTTAAATTAAAAATTATTTTTTTGAATTGAATTTTAAAAAGAGTTTGGTTATAAGTTTTGAATAGAATTTTTAATAGAGTTTTGAGTTGTGTGTTTGGTTATTAGTTATAAGTTTTTAAATTAAATTTTGAAAACTCTTTTCAAAATTTATAACCAAACAACTTTTCTCATTGCATATGTCACATCAAAAATTCAAAATTCTTTTTAAAACTCATAACCAAACAAATTTTCTCTTTTCAAATCATAATTCCAAAACTCACAAACTCAAAATATAACTCTATTCTCAAATCATAACTCTAAAACTCTACTAAACAATACCTTAATTTTTTTTCTGCACGTCTTTTCTTAGAAAGTCAACTAAAATAGATAGTTCTCAAAACAAGTAAAAAATATTTTTTATTATCTAAACCTAATACTATAAAAAATTAAAAATATCAGTTGAAATTAAATAATAGATTTTCTATTAATATTAGAATAGGAAACGATAATCAATAATCCGTTTGAAAAGCATACCTAATTAGAAGTACAAAATAGTTGGGGGAAAAAAAAAAGAAGTACAAAATATTAAAAGGTTGCGTTTGGTTTAGTTTTGAAATTGTTATTTTCTTTTTTGAGTTATGATTTAAGTGTGGAATTGTGAGTTGAGTTTTGAAAAGAAAAAATTTATTTAGTTATGAGTTTCTAAGAGAATTTTGAAAGGAATTTTTGAATTTTAAATTTTGAAAAGAGTAGATTGGGTCTACCCGCTTGTTCGTCCAGACATCCTCTCATTTGTCCTCCCAGACATCCTCTCGGACATCCGGCCGGTTGATCGGAATAGTGCATTTTTTTTATTTTGCAAGCTATTATTTGAAAAAATATATATACATATTTGTTTTGGATAATTTTTAAATATAGAAATTATTTTTTTTAGATTTTTTATAAAAATAATTTAACAATCCTATCACTAATCATCTTCAACATTATATCATCAAAAGAGTTTTGAATTGAATTTTGAGTTGTGTGTTTGGTTATGAATTTTGAAATTAATTTTTGAATTGAGTTTTGAGTAATTTTGAGTTGTGTGTTTGGTTATGAATTTTGAAAAGTGATTTAAAATTCCAAAGGCAAACCAAACACAACTTAAGTGTTCTCATTTTTTGGGTACCCAACAACATTATAAAATTATATATGAAAAAATTATCAATAAATTCTATTTTACTCTTAAGATTGCGATTGATTACTACTGTGATTCATTATTTTTTTGAAATCCAACAACAATATATATATATATTATATAATAAAACAAAATATGTAAATGTTCACACACAAAAAAAAAATTGAAACTTTTAAAAAGTGTAAATATTCACACGGTTATCCCAAATAAGATAGGCAATTCAAGATGGGGTGAATTGAGTTGATAATACTAAACCAAAGCATGCCTTAAGTTCCATCAAATAAGATCGGTTAACATGAATCATTTTTCTCCACTCAACTCTATTAGATACCATTTAGTTAGTCAAATTAAGGAGATTCATATATCTATTTATTATACTAGCTCACGTCAATTTAGGTCTGTGACGCCCCGAATCTACACTATTTGTTGCAGTCAAGGGAGAGTCACTAATGAGTCATATCGTCAATAACCAAGTAAGATCCCAGATCGCCGGAGGAGTCAAATTAGCCTCCCTTTTAAGTTTGGCTTTCTTAGGCAGCGCACTACCCTTTTGACAGATCTTACCAGGTATTGACATAAGGTCTCATAAGCAACGATAAGGTGTATACATATAAATATTAAAATATAAGTACATAACAACCACGAATATCCTTAATTTCAAAAGTTTGTACCATTATATTACATCCCAAAAAGAAAATTTAAATCTTCATATGAGTCTTACAAAATATCAAAAGGCAATTTCCAACTTTCCTAAGATAGCCAAAAGTCTTCGAAGGTTTCAAGCTCGCCGTCTCCAGCTATAAGTTCCTTTTCGGCACCTGGCATGATATGCCGTGAGCTTTGAATACCCAGCAAACACACACACACCCCGTCCCTTTTTCCCCAATCCAATACACAATCACAAACATGACAGCAAGTAGTAAAGCATGATACTCAATTAAATAAATAAAAGGTTATAAGTTAGATGTTAGTAAATAAGAAATCCCCCAAAGAGATTTTGTCCTCCCAACCACAAGAATCGGACGCGGATTATTCGGTATGCCCCCTCTTTTACTGCTTTGTTGCAGAACTAACCTCGGATGCCTACCAACGGTTATATACCGCGTAGCACCAACCGCAAGGCCTCAAAAGAGACGGTAATAATGGGCCTTGTCTAAATCCCTTCTCACACCAAACCACCTAGGGTCTGAATACAACCGCTCCGTTCAAGGGTTCCGAAAATCACTTGCGCAAGACTTTAACTTCCGAATAGGGAACGCATCCCAACAATCACACATTATCATCTTTTCACAACTCAAAAGATCGAAAACCCAATACCATCCCCATTTACGTTTTCCGTGGAGTTAAATGTTTTAATTCAAGGTTAGACCAACTTACCAAGATAATAGTATCCACATAAGCATGCATCATTAAGATGAAGAAGATAAAGAACATAACCATAACATATATAATATCATGCCAAGATATGATCATAAGCTAATAAGCATTGTCATGAACACAAGAGCATAAAACATCCATGCACAACAAAATTTTCAGATTCAATATCACATAAGGATTAGAATGAAAAGGGCTATTTTAGATTTTTTACCGGACTTGGCCTTCCTATGGTTCGTAGAGAATTTAATCTAGTTTCCAGAACATATTTCGGAAATGGGATAGCTTTTCTAGATTTTAAGTTATTTAGAAAACACTCCAGCGCTGTCCAGATTCGTCGACCGTTACGAAAATTTGATTTTCTTGCAAACCGCTTAGTGTTTTTCCATGAAACCAATTTTAGTTGAAAGCTAACTCCTTAAGGAAGATTTTGACATAAAATAAAGGTCCAAAATAATTTTCTACATTTTTCTAGAATTTTTGAAAGTTGGCTGCGAACACAAATTCTAAGGCACAATACCCAAAACAAGAAGATTTGTGAGAAAAGGGATCCACTAAGGGAAAATTTTTGGTTCTTTTGTGATGAAAACATGCTAACTAACATATATTAAACTTAGAAAATTTGCTTGAATGTGTGCCTTTGGAAAGTTTGAGAGATTGGTATGAAAAGGATAGTTTTGTACCGAAATGAGGGAAACTACAAGAGAGGTAAAATCATGGCTCAACCCTTATCATTTTTAACACAAGTAACTCATCAATAACACATCTGAAAACATTGCTTAGAACCCTTAAGAACATGTATTTGAAAAAGGAAAATGAAAGAGAAGGTTGTGTTGTGGCTTACTTGCTAAGCTTTGAACAAGATGGCTCTCCTCTTCCTTCCTCTTCCTCTCAAGACTTCTCTCTTGCTCTCCTTCCTCTCCTCTAGGCCGAATGTGTGTGTGAGTGTGTTGTTTGTGTTTTCCATGCTAGGGAGTGGTGGTATTTATAGGAAAATTTTGGTGTAAAAAGACATAAAGGCCCACTAGTTGGAATTGGATGGAAAAGTTAGGATTTACTTGGAGTCTAATGGAATAGGAGCGATTAGGGAGCTTAATCATGGGATTAGGCAATATCTAGTTGGTCCCTAGTTGAAATGAAACTAGTATTGGAAACAAAACCCTGGGTCTACGAGTACTAGGTGTTAGGGTTTCTAGAATACCATGATTACAATTCTTGAAAATAGGTTCCTCACATCTCCCTAGGGTGGCCGGCCATTGGGAAGGGTGATGGGGCTTATTTTTTATTCAATTTAGGTGCTAGGGACACATCTCCCAATGTATATATATATCTCAATTTGATTGATGGTACCTATAATATAAAAGTACATGTACTAGTTTTGGGGTAATTCTTGAATTTAAATAAAGTGTGAGGGCTTGGAATTAAACTTATGTATTAGAACCTTACTCATGTAGAATTAAATTAAATTAGGCTAAGGAACCTAATTTGGCTAGGATATTCCTGTTTCGATAAAGAAAAATAAAATAAAATAAATGCTAACTGACAAGATTCGAAATAATTCAAGGAACTGATGGGCTTTAAGAAAATAATTCAAACATTAGGGTTTTTAAAGAGAATACATTTCTCAGGGGCTTCACAAGGTCTGTCCCTTCCCCTGACATTTCCTTTTACTCCGTCCCAAAATAATAGTTCCTTTTGGAGAATCTAACTTTTTTTGGTAGTACAATTATTACACTTTAAAGATATTAAATTTCCAAAATTACCCTTTTATAGTACATTTTTTGGGAATATCAATTGTCATAATTGTACTTTTTATGTTGTTAATGAATTTAAAAGAAGGGAAAAATAAGAAATTCATATTATTTTAGTATTTGATTTTTGAAAATGGACAAATATTTTGGGACGATGAAAAATAAAATAAGGGACCCACATTTTGGGATGGAGAGAGTATAAAATATGAGTAATAATATGTGTGAGCAAATCAAGTGAGAGCAAAACAGAGTAGCAAGTATGAATGTAAAGAGAGATAGAGATAGAGAAGCAAACATAAGGATTTATAGTGGTTCAGCTTCAACCCAAGCCTACGTCTACTCCTCAAGGCCCCACATCGAGTATTTCCACTATTCTTCAAATAGCTTTACACCAATAAGTTCACCGGGTATTTGCAAAACCTTTACAATAAGAATTTTGTTCCAAAAATCCCCAAAAATAAATCCACCAAAACAGCCCTTGTTTTGGTGTTACAAAAACTCTCGAGTGTTTCTCTCTCAAACACTCACAATAAAGCTCATGGGTATAACAACCCTTTATAAATGATTTGTAAAAGAAAATGCTTAAAGCATTTAGAACAATAAACTCCTAAAGAGTTGGATTTAAATCAATAAAGTTCACAAATGAAATATGAAAATTTAAACACAAATTTCTTGTATTTTTTTTTTCTCTTTTGATCACCTCTTATCCTCTATACTTGTACATGAGTGTAGATTTTGTATTTATAGTCCCCCATCGTCATATGACCACTGGAGGGCAAATATAGCTGCTGGAATAGAAAACTAGCCATTGGAAACGTTCAAAACACGCTTAGAATTTTGAAATTTTGTCCCAAGGTGCCGACCCTAGCTCCTCTTGGTGTCGATCCTAGCTAATATTCTATTTTTCTCTTTTGAATTTGCCTCATGGTGTCAACCTTAGCTCCTCCTAATGTCGACCCTAGTAGAGGGTGTCAACCCTTGTTCTTCCTAGTGTCAACCCTTCATTAAGAAAAACATTTCCAAAGCTTCAATCAAAACACAAGATCAACTCTAAACAACATTAGATAAAGATTATTAAAGCATAAAACAAATATAAATGAATTGTTCTTGGAGTTTTGAATCTTAAATCATTAGAGAGTAAAAGATACACAACTCTTAAACATATAATCTCTTTATCTAATGATATATCAATAATAAACATTTGTTAAATCCTTATACAACGTGATGATGCAGTTATGATACAACGGGTTCCTGGCGGAACGGGTCGGACCGATCCACGCTTCTCGAGCCAATATCCGAGTGATCAAACCCACCAAAGAACCTGCACACAAGTTCAACGGGGAACGGGGAGTCCCCAGCGAACCCTCCAACGAGCAAGTTAGAAAGAGAAGTCTAGTGTAGAAAGAGATTAGAGATGGAAAGCTTAACATTCTTCTTGTCTTCGTCTTCCGCTTATATCTTCTAGTAATCATTTCGTTGTCCCTTCCGACCTGTCACCTTGGCCGAAAGTCTATGCTGTAGCTTACCTTGTTCAGGGTGAGGGCGTGCCGTCCCGACGGAGAGGTGTTGTCGTAATAAATGCTATGAGGGGCTGCATTAATGGCGATGTGCAGTGGCAATAACTTTACAGATCTTTGTCTGCTGATGTGGCTTGTCCTTTACCTGCCACATGTCTGAATATCATTGGCTCTTCAGGCCATGTTGGCCTCTAGCTGTTCTGGACCTCATCAGTTGGGTTATGTATTGGGCTCTAAGTGATGGGATCGAGTTGTTCATAGTGGGCTATGGCCTTTGTGGGCCTAACCACATCAGTAGTCCCCCATTCCCAAGTGCAGCTTTAGTCCAACGAAGGGAATACTAATGAAGAATGGAAGGACCGACCATGAGGAGGGTCGACCGCGAAGGGTCAGGTGGGGGGCGCGGGGCTCGAGAGGTGGCGTGTCACGTGGTGACTTGAAGTGGAAAAGACAGGGTAAGAGGAGGAGGCAGTGAATCGTGGTCGTACACGTGGCAGCATCTCGTGGTGAGGGAGATTAGGCGTTGGGCCAGAAATGAAACGATAGGTCATTATGGGTGTTGAAAAGACAGTTTTGGCGGATGTTTTGAAAAGTTTTCAAACTGGCGAAAATTAATTGTGACCCTTGGAATACGGGCAAGCCTTGGGCTTTTGGCATTATTTGATTTACTTACCTCTTTGCAAAAAATCAAAACATTCCAAGTGTTAACTCCTTTGTTGTTGACAATACACCTCTGCAACACTTCTTGAATTTTCTTACACCTGCATCCGAAGCTATTCGTAGACACACCACAGAGATGGCTCAAGAAGAAGCTGGAACCGCCAGGGTTGATCCGTTTGGGGATGACGACGCGGTGGAGCTGGCGGAGCAGTACTAGACGGAGAGACAAGTGGAGAGGGTAGGGGAGCCGGTGGTACAATCTCATTCTTCCACCATGATAGTGGCTCCGCACCCAATCAGCCAGGCGTAACCATATCACTGGCATACGAAGGCTGACAAATCAACGGTTACTGCGGCGGAATTGGAGGGTATGCGTGAAAAATACCAGGTTCCCGCTGAAATAGAGTTACTGTTGCCGACGTCAACGGAGAGGCCATCTGATGCCCGGCTGGGGGAGTTTGCCCTTTACGAGGAGGCATTAAAGGGAGAACTGAGGCTGCCGCTTCCGCAAGTGGTGGTAGATGTCCTAAACCGGTTGGAGGTAGCACCGGGGCAACTAATGCCCAACGCGTGCAAGATTGTGATGGCCTGTGCAAATGCGTAGCCGAAGGTGACCGAAGGGGCGGCTATGACAGTGGACGAATTTTTCACGTGTTATAAGGCCTCAGGACAGCAAGAGACTTGGGTGACGTTGCAGGTGGCTGCAGGGAGGGGTCTGGTGACGGGGCTACCGTCATCAATTAAGGGTTGGAGGCCGCGGTGGTTCTACGTTTCCGCGAATGGAGGGGTTGGGGTGCGCATGGTGTGGAAGGTGCCCACCAAATTTGTAGTGCCAAAACTGGGGGCAGCAGCAGATGAGAGAGTAAAGAAGGTGAAGGCATGGAGGGAGAAGGAGGGAGTCAGATGGAATGAACTCGTTCAACCTTCAGCCTTGTTTGCTGCAGGGTTGGGTCCTCAACCGATCGGTGGAGACCTCCATCGGGCAGAGTTAGAGGTGAGAAGGAAAGCTCAAGAGGCAGAGGATAGGACCATCCTAGCCAAGGCCACGAAATTTAAGGAGGCGCAGGAAGACCGACCACCTAAGCCAATCGCGTGGGAAAGGATCCGACCGCACCCCAAATCGCTAGGGGAAAAAGACTTAGGTGAATCTGAGCCACGACCGCCCCCGATTGATCCTTTGAAGCAGAGGGCCAATGTAGACACCCCATTTTTGACCGACCTTAAGACTCAGACGTCACCGATTGAGCGCTCGGTGATGTTGCATATTGTGCTCGTTCAGAAGTCTCAGAGTCGCGGCCGTGCGCCCTGCCTCCAGACTTCCGAACCCTCTTCTGTGCCTTGTCTCGGTTTGCGAACCAGACTCGATTTTCTCTGTTTTCTTTCCTGAGGAAAGGGAGTGGTCCGGTAGGCTATCTCCCGGTGGCCGTGAGCTACGTTTCGTGGCCGTAGGCCATTTTGCCCATTTCGGAGCCCGGTTCCCGGTTTTCGGAGCCGTTAGGCCGTGTGCCTCGGCTCGGGACCGCCCAACCATCTCCGTCTTCTCCGGTTTTTGGCGGAGACCTCTGTTTTAATGTTCCGAGGAACACTGGGGCCCCTGATGCCCACTTCGTGGCCGTATGCCACTTCCGGAACCTGTAGCCGGTTTTCGGGACCCCAAACTGCGCGGTTTTGGTCCCGAGCATTCATTTTGCATCTGTTTTCTCTGATTTTTGGCAGGAACCTCTGTTTTGTCATTCCAGAGGACACTGGAGCCTCAGACGCCCACTTCGCTGCTGAACACCACTTCCGGAATCAGATGCTCATTTTCGGGATCCCGAATTGCTCGGTTTTGGTCCCGAGCATTCATTTCTCATTTGTTTTTGTTCAAACTTGGCAGGTACCTCTGTTTCAACATCAGGAAGATCACTGGGGGGTGAGAAGCCAGCAATTATCCCAGATAACCAGTTTCGCTCCTCCGGAGCCCGCTTTTCTCACTTCCGGGCCAATGTTGAACACCCTGGGGGTATTTTCTTCCAACCAAAGTTGCATATCTGTGATGAGGGGACATGGGAGGACCCTCAACAAGCATGGTCGGCCAGAAACTTGGAGGTTAATTTTTGAGCCTCTTCTTCAAGCTCTATGTTGTGGCTCCTGCTTCAATGTTGCCAAATTCCAACCTTGGATCCTTGTTCTACACATCTTGGAGGACACAAAAAGTTGGTGGTCGGCCAGAAATTGTGAAGTTCATTTTTGAGCCTCTTCTTCAAGCTCTATGTTGTGGCTTCTGCTTCAGAGTTGCCAGATTCCGACCTTGGGGTCTTATTCTACACACATTGGAGGACAACTTGGCATACAGGTCGGCCAGAAAATATTTTGTTCATTTTTGGGGGTGGCCGGCCGGCCATGGTGAGTGGCTGGCCGACCAGGTGAGGTGGCCGGCCGGCCCCCTTGCAGAAAACCACCTGGCCGGCCAGCTTCTTCCTTTCCAGTGCATCCCAGCTGTCCGGATATTTTTCTCAAAATATCACCCCATCCGGGGGATATTTCAGGGGGGGAGGGATTGTCTCCATTTCCCTCCCACTCTACACCTTGTTTTGCCTACTTAAAGGGACCATCACCTCCTTCCTCAAGGTTACAAAATTTGGTCTCAAGAGCACCTCTCTCAAAACCCTAATCTCCATAGCCAAAACCTCCAAAAAAGCTTCAAGTCTTGCTTGATTTCTTCACCAACACCTAGCCTCACCATTCCAACTTCGATTCCAGCAGCTAGGAAGTGAATTTCAGAGGTTGAGAAGCTACAAATCAAAGCCAAGAAGCAAAGAAAGACAAGTCTTCAAGGGTAAGTATTCAAAACCAACTTTTAGGGCTTTTTCTTGATCTTTTTTTACACTCTAATTGGTTGAGAATTGGGGCTCCGACCCCCTACTGCTTTTGTGCTCATTTTGAGCCCCTCTACAACATTGTAGAAGGGCTCAACTTCATTTGGTATTTCTATATACTAGTTCCTTCAATATTCACCAAGTTTGTCACATTTTTGCATGCTAAAATTGACCTATTTGTGTTGGTTTTTAGGGGTCCGACCCCTACTGCTTTCTTGCTTATTTTGAGCCCCTCTACAACATTGTAGAGGAGCTCAACTTCATCTGGCCATTGTATCTACCACCTCCTTCAAATTTCATCAAGTGTGCCCCATTTTGTATGCAATTTTTGACCTATTTCTATTTGATTTTGGGACTTCGACCCCTACTGACTTTGGTCTTATTTTGACCCCCTTTACATGTTTCATGAAGAAAAGTTTGCTGTTTGGTGCATGTTTTGGCAAGTCTCATGATATAGCCTATTTTGAGCCTATTTTGCATGGAATTTCTAGCATGTTTTTATTCTGATTTTGGGGTTTCCATAAACTGAATATATGCTTATTTTTGGGCCCTCTTCAGTGTTGTAGAAGAAAGTTTTTCCATTTGAATTTTCTGTATACTACTTGCTTTGTAAATCTTCTTTTTTTACCGTATTCTTGCGAGCTATTGTTGATCTATCTATGCTTGCATTTTGGCCAAGTTTGTTACTGAAATAAGCCATTTTTGGGACTTCCTTGCTACTTTTCTTGCTGCCATGATCATATTTTGCATGTATAGCATGGCTATAGGCCATTTCAGGGCTTAATTTTACATTTTCGGGATGATTTCATGCATTGATTGCCATTTCGTATCATTTCGGGGCTGTTTTCCCCTTCATTTAGCTGCTGAAATTTGATTTGCATGCTTGCATATCATTTCCCATGTCATTTCATGCCTTAATGCATTGCCTCGGTTTGCGTGCCCGTGGGCACGCACTTCGAGGCACTCCGTTTTCATTCATCGGCATCCCGTATGAGTGTGGTTGAGGCCCTCTCATGTTGGTGTAAGCCCAATTTGCATTTTGTATGTCATATGCACTCCGTGTGCATCGCCTCGGTTTGCGTGCCCGTGCGCACGCATTTCGAGGCAGTCCGGTTTTATCCGATGGCAGCCTATGTGAGTGCGGCTGAGGCTCTCTCATATTGGCGTAAGCCCATCACTGCATTCCGTATGCCATTTTATGCATTCCTCGGTTTGCGTGTCCGCGGGCACGCATTTCGAGGCAACTTTGTTTTTACCCGACGGCAGCTTATGTGAGTGCGGCTGAGGCCCTCTCATGTTGGTATAAGCCCAATCTGCATTTCCATGCTTGTTTATCATTGCCTCGGTTTGCGTGCCCGTGTGCACGCATTTCGAGGTACTTCGGTTTTATCCGATTTGTCTTTCATATCATCGCCTCGGTTTGCGTGCCCGTGTGCACGCACTTCGAGGCACTTCGGTTTTATCCGATTTTGCATCGCATATCATCGCCTCGGTTTGTGTGCCTGTGGGCGCGCATTTCGAGGCACTTCGGTTTTATCCGATTTGTCTTTCATATCATCGCCTCGATTCGCATGCCCGTGCGACACGCATTTTGAGGTACTTCGGTTTTATCTGCTTGGCATTGCATATGCCTCCGCCTCGGTTTGCGTGCCTGTGTGCACGCATTTCGAGGCACTCTATTTTATCCGCTTGGCATTGTGTATGCCTCTACCTCGGTTTGCGTGCCCGCGTGCACGCATTTCGAGGCACTCTGTTTTATCTGATTTGCATTTCATCATTGCCTCGGTTTGCGTGCCAATGGGCACGCATTTCGAGGCACCTCATTCTTATCATTCCGGCATCCTATGCGAGTGTGGCTGAGGCCCCCTTCATATTGGTGTAAGCCCATCATTGCATTTCGTGCCTTTATGTCATCGCCTCGGTTTGCGTGTCAAGGGGCACGCATTTCGAGGCATCTCATTTTCATAGCATTGCGCATGCTAGGATTGTATGTTAGTTGCATTTCATGCATACCATGCATCTGCACAGGAAACGAGGCACGTTTCGTACTCCGAGTGACGGGACGGGTCTCAATTCCCAAGTCACCGACACTCCGGATTACCCATGATGGAGTTAGGTTTTTTTTGTAGCATTCATCTGCATTCATCTTATATTGAGTTGTGCAATTCGGCTCCTCGGCCATCATGCATCGATATGCGTGGTTGGTGGCACGAGGATCGAGGCATGCATATATTTGTGAAATACATTGCTATGCCCTTTTCCTGCTCTCTGTTGCAGCAAAATCCAGAAACAGTAACTTTTCGGAGTCCGACGCGCATTTCGAGAAATATTGCAAACAGAGGCTAATTGGGGCATCCCAATGGATTTCCGCGAGAAGACAGCCCAACATGCATCATTCCATCATCCGGAGTGGAGTCAAGGCAGTCCCTGGCTTGCATGCCAGTTTTACTTTTTTTTTGTAATTAATTTGTCAATTAATTAGAATTTGTATATTTCGGACTGTAATGTTCTTTTATTTCGGACTGTATTATTTATTCGGACCCTCTGCGCGAGGGCACAACTGTAATAAGGGTGTGTGAGTGTGATGTATGTCTTCCAACCCCCATTTCTTTCTCCCTTTTATTTACCCGCTTACGATGGTTAGATATAGGGCATATTTCAATTAGCATACAGTATGACAGTATGTTTGCATCATTCATCTGTATTGCATGCACCGGGCTCGGCGCATCATACAAACTGCATTGTATTTCAATTCCAAATTGAATACGTGTTAGTTGTAGCATTCCATATGCCATGTTTAGAATAGCCGAGCCTGCCATTAGTTTGCATTTTTGCATGTGTTGCATTAGGCATTCTGTATGTTTTAGGATCATGCATGATTCCTAATCGGTTTTCGGTTTTGGCTTGGAGTACTAGGTGAGTCTTATGCTTTAGCATCCTTGCATGTGTGTGAGTGCTGCCATGAATAGCATGCTTGCCATGAGGCTATGTGCTTATGTGATATAACTGCCTTGAATGCCTGTGGGTGGAGGTTGAGTTATCTGAATTGGAGCAATTCATCAACTGTTTGTTTTAAGCCCACTGGATAGTGGCAAAATCATTGTTTTCTTAAGCCCACTCGAGGGTGGCAAATCCGCGTCTTAGCCTACTTGCGGGTAGCACCATCAAACCATTTTCAAACAAACAAACATGAAATGTTTTGTTCCAATTCAGACGACCCAGTCTATACTTGTTTGCTGCGAGCATCACATAGTAATCTAGGCTAATAACCGGAATAAGAACTCACAGTGTCTTCAAAAACAGATATCATGGTTAGTAGAGGCCGGTCTTTGACCGGGCGAGCGGGGGTGCTCACGATGTGACCTTCCCCAATCGTACCCAAGTTCCCGAGCCAACTTTGGTGATGACGGACACGTGGCCTTTTGGCACCGAGTCAGGGTTTCCTAAATTTCCCATTTTAAAATATTTAGGTGGCGACTCTGTTATCTGGCAAAGCAGTCCATGTTTGGCACTTCTTTCAAAAATCAGTTTTCTCAAACGATTTGCCGGATTTGGACTCTTTGGTTCAGATTTAGAACCACAACAAAAATCGAGTCCGAACTGTAGCGAGGTCCCTCGCGGGCGTTGTTACAGCCAACCAGGAGATGGGCGGTGTGGAGAAGAAGAAGAGAAAAGTGAGGAAGAGTGAGGGGGAGCCTGCCTTGAAGAGGATGAGGGAGGTAACGGCAGAGGAGACCCCCATGGCCAAGGAGGCAGAGGATGAGGGAGTGGGGGAGATCCCAGGAAGGGTGGTTGCCCCAGAAATGGTGGAGGTTGCCTTAGAGGTCGTTCCAGTAGTGGTGGAGATCACCTCGGAGGTCGCGGAGGTCGCCCAAGAAATTCAAGTAGAAGGTGGGGCAACTGGCCCTGAGCCAAGGGGAGAGGAACAGCTCCAGGGGGGTCCTGCGCCCCAAGGAGGGGGGGTCAGGCCGAAGCATGCCATCTACCATGCTCCCACAGTTTTTGGGCGGCTGGAGGGAGAAGAAGGCCCAGCCAGGGTAGCTGCAGATCGCCTTATGGGGATTGTAGATAAGGCAGCCGTGCACTCGGTGGCCAGGTTCAATGAGGCTGAGCTGCTAAGGGGGTTGTGCTCTGTCCAAATGGAGGTAACCACCTTAGCAGGGGCTCTGCTGAGAAAGGCGACGGCTGCGAAGGTCAAGTCGGAGGAGGCGAAGGCCCAACTCGCTAGTTTCAAAAGGAGAGTGCAGGCTGGAAAAAGGCTGCGCGAAGCGCATATGCCAGGGGTTGGCAGGAGGTTGAGAAAGCGAAAAAATGGGAAGTGCTGGCGCGTTCAGGGCAATGCTGTTGCTCGAGCCCATACTGAGCTGCTCGTGGCCAAGTTGAAGCTTGAGGACGAACGCCGCAGGGTAGTGTCACTTGAGTTCCAACTGGCTGGCAAGCAGAAGAAGCTGGGAGATGCTCAAAAGGCCTACACGGTCGCCCTCGAGCGATTTGAGGAGGCTATGACCAGTAATGAAGATTTGCGTGCCCCAGCAGATCAAGGAAAGGAAGAAGCAGACCAGAAGATCGCTGGGCTGCAGATGGAGCTGGAAGATGAGCGTGCGAAGGCCATGGCGGAGAAAGCGAGATTGGAGAAGGAGTTGGAAGAAGAAAAAACTAAGGCAGCCTCTGAAAGGGCAGCATACCCCGATCTATATGTCGTTGCAGTAGAACAATTCAAGGGATCTACTGAATTTCAGATGGCAGTTGATGCCACAGTCGCCAGCAACTTGGTGAGGGAGGTGTCTAGGGGAGCGGGCCCATCGGGAGCGACCGCTGAGGGTAGGACTGAGGCAGAAGTTATTGAGAGCTTCCAGCAGTCAGACTTCTATAAACACGAAATGGCTGAGTTCTGAGACAGTGGCTGGAAGATGTTCAAGTGTAAAGCTGATGAGTTGTTCCCAGACTTAGACCTCAGTGGTGTAAACTCGACGAAGACGATGTGGCCCAGACCCCCTTGGATGAGGGTGTTGAAGAAGAAGACCTCATTTCCAGTGAGGAGGAATAATTGAAGTGAACAAAATTTGTGCTTAGAGTAGTTTCTTCTTGTTTTGTTTGTTTGTTTTTTTTTTTTTTTTTTGAATTGCTGTAATGAACTTACGTACAAGTTTGTGGATAAATAAAATTTGAGTTGTCTTTTCATTCGGTTGTTTTTGCTTGTGCATCTGAAGTGAATGAGAATGGTGGCTTGTGTGTAGAGCTTGTGTATAAATCGCTGTGAAAATCTCAATGGACTCAATGCAGAGTGAAGTTTAAAAATGTAATAAAATGACAAGTTTGTGTTTGCCATACTGCTGAAGTGAATAAGAGTGGTTTATTGAAGTTAGGCTTGACTTGTAAGGAAAGAGGCTGACTTGCAAATGTTTGATAAATAAGAAAATAATCTGACTTGTAAAGGAAACATGTGAGAATGTCAAAGATGTGAAGTTTCAAATTATGCCCAAAAATGGAGTTGTAAATCATGTTACAAGAGTGTTGGTAAATAAAAGATTAGTTTGGAATTTGACTAAGTAAATAGTGGGGTAAAAAACATGGACCTGGAATTTTGACTAAGTGTGTCTACTAATGCCACAAGCATAAAGTTTGCTTGAATGGCCTTGACCGAGCTCTGTATGCATGCTCAGTTGGGGTTAAGCTATGATTCACTGACTTTGCAAATAATTCAGCAGCTTGAAGTAACTCAGTCTTGCGCTGACCGAGGTGTTTACGCTCAGTCTGGCTGAGACTTGTCATGTTTAGGCTGGCTGAGGCTTTGTATGCTCGGTCTAGCCGAGGCTTTTACGCTCAGTGGTCGGGCTGAGGCTGTTGGCGTTCAGTTTGGCTAAGGCTTTTGGTGCTCAGTCTGGCTGAGGCTTTTGGTGACTCGGTTTGGCCGAGTTCTTCATGCTCAGTCTGGTTAAGGCTTTTTGTCGCTCGGTCTGGACGAGGTTTTTGGTGCTCAATCTGGCTGAGGCTCTTAATGACTCGGTCCGGCCGAGTTCTTCATGCTCAGTCTGGCTGAGGCTTTCTGTCGCTCGATCTGGCTGAGGTTTTTGGTGCTCAGTCTGGCTGAGGCTTTTGGTGCTCAGTCTGGCTGAGGCTTTTTGTACTCAGTCTGGCTGAGGCTTTTAATGACTCGGTCTAGCCGAGTTCTTCATGCTCAGTCTGGCTGAGGCTTTTTGTCGCTCGGTCTGGCCGTGGTTATTAGTGCTCAGTCTGGCTGAGGCTTTTAGTGCTCAGTCTAGCTGAGGCTTTTTATGAGTGCTGCAATCAAAATGTTATTGAGACACCACACAGATAACTGAGATATAAAATTGTTGTCATGGAAAGTGTAGCCCAGTTGATCAAAAATTTACATTATGTGAGAGGAGAACAAGAATGTTCAAGTGTGTAAATTTGCCAAAAGAAAATACAATAAATGAGCAATACAAAAGTAGGAATTTATTGAAAGTAACGCTTCAAGTGTTCGGCGTTCCATGGGTGGGGGAGGTCGCGACCTTCCATGTCCTGAAGTCGGTAAGTGCCCGGACGTGGTTGGGCTTTCACAACGTAAGGTCCCTCTCACTTGGCTGCCAGTTTGCCCTCAGTCAGATTTTTGGTAGCAAAAGTTACTTCGCGCAAGACAAGGTCCCCCACAGCGAACTCCCTTGGTCGGACTTTGCAGTTGTAGTGTGTTCTCATTTTCTGTTAGTATGAGGCCAGTCTGACAGCAGTGGTTTCTCTAAGCTCTTCGATTAGGTCAAGGTCTGCCCGACGGAGCTCTTCGGTTAGTTCTGGATTCGGATGTAAAACCCTTGGGGTAGGCAGACCGACTTCCACTGGGATGACCGCCTCCGCGCCGTATGTTAAGCGAAAGGGGGTCTCCCCAGCGGGAGTCCGAGCGGTAATACGGTAAGCCCAGAGTACATTCGGTAATTCCTCAGCCCAAAGTCCCTTAGCAGCTTCTAGCTTAGTCTTGATGATCTTCAGAAGAGAACGGTTGGTAACCTCGACTTGGCCATTCGCTTGGGGATGACCTGGGGAGGAGAAACATGGTTGGATCTGGAGGTCTGCACAGAACTTCTTGTACTTGGCGTTGTCAAATTGTTTGTCGTTGTCGGAGACGATGGCTTGAGGGATGCCAAACCTGCATACGATCGACTGCCAGATGAATTTGGTTGTGTTCCGCTCGGTAATGGTGGCAAGGGGTTCTGCCTCTACCCACTTGGTGAAGTAATCAATGGCGACAATCGCGAACTTGGTCTGGCCTCGGCCGGTGGGCAGTGGACCAACTAAGTCGATCCCCCATTTGGCGAACGGATAAGGACTGCAAAATGTGATCAACTCTGTAGGAGGAGCATGGGGGATATTGGCAAAACATTGACACTTATCACATTTGAGCACGAAATTAGTCGCATCTTGATTCAGAGTAGGCCAGAAATAACCGGTGCGAAGTATCTTGTGGGCTAAGGACCTGCTGCCCGAATGATTACCACAAATACCCTCATGGATTTCTCGTATCACATAGGTTGCTTGAGCCGGATTGAGTCATCGCAGATACGGGCGTGAAAAACCACGTTTGTACAAGACGCCACTGACGATGATGTAATTGGACAACTTGGCCCTAACTTTGGAGGCCTGCTGTTGGTCATCTGGAAGTTCCCCCGTTGTCAAAAATAGGAAGATGTCATACGCCCAAGGGATGGGTTCATTTTGGAGGAGCTACACTTCTTGCTGGTCGAAGGAAATGGCAGGGTGTGATAGGTATTCGAGGCGGACACCATGGCTGAGGTCGGACTAGTCTGCAGAAACCAACTGAGCCATCTCATCTGCCTTAGAGTTTTCAGCCCGAGGAATGTGCTTGATGTGGAAGGTATTGAAGAGGTGAACAAGGGGGAGTGTAATATCCCTATAAGACCGCATTGTGTCCTCCTTGGCCTCGAATTCCCCTGTAATTTGTCTGACAATGAGCTGGGAGTCGCTGAACACCCAGATGTGGTTGACACCGATGTCCTTGGCTAAGCGGAGACCTGCTATCAATGCCTCATATTCGGCCTCATTGTTACTGGCATCAAACAAGAAATAGAGAGCACATTTGAAATAACCACCCTCGGGGGCGGTGAGGATGAGACCAGCCCCACTGCCTTCTCTGCGGGATGATCCGTCGACGTTGAGAGTCCAGGAGTGGGGGTCTTCTGGCTCGGCAGGGGTTGGTTGGGGTGGAGGGGCTGTGGTTGGGGTAGGGTTAGTGAATTCTAGGATGAAATCGGCAACGGCCTGCCCCTTAATCGCCGTTCGAGGCCGGTAGGAGATGTCAAACTGGCTGAGTTCCACTAACCATTGCATGAGTCTGCCAGAGAGTTCTGGTTGCTGCATTACCTTCTTCAAGGGTTGGTCGGTGAGGACCACTATGGAATGGGCTTGGAAGTAAGGACGGAGTAGTCTGGAGGCGGTAACCAGGGATCTCTCTCAAATAGAA